>PVKZ01001548.1:141074-368969 GCA_004027375.1 Macroglossus sobrinus | reverse complement strand
TTTGAAGTCAGGCAGCATGATACTTCAGCTTTGTTCTTTGTTCTCAGGATGGCTTTGGCAATTTGGGGTCTTTTATGCTTCCATACAAACCTGATGATTTTTTGCTCTATTTCTTTTAAAAATGCCAATGAGATTTTGATGGGGATTGCATTAAATCTGCATAATGCTTTAGGTAATATGGTCATTTTAACTATATTGATTCTTCCATTCCATGAACATGGAATATCTTTCCCTTTCCTTGTATCTTCTTTGATTTCTTTTAATAGGGTCTTATAGTTTTCATTATATAGGTTCTTCACAGGTTTCATTAAATTTATTCCTAGGTATTCTATGCTTTTTGTTGCAATTGCAAAAGGGATTACTTTTTCCACTTCTTTTCTGATGCTTCATTATTAGAGTATAGGAATTCTATGGATTTTTTAATGTTGATTTTGTATCCAGAAACTTTACTGTATTTGCATATTGTTTCTAGTAGTGTTCTTGTGGAGTCTTTAGGGTTTTCTATATAGAGAATCATGTCATCCACAAATAGTGACAGTTTGACATCTTCATTTCCTATTTGGATGCCTTTTATATCTTTCTGTTGCCAAATTGCACTTACTAGGACCTCCAAGGTCATATTGAATAGCAGTGGCAATAGTAGACAGCCTTGTCTTGTTTCTGATCATAGAGAGAAGTTTTTCATTTTTCACCATTAAGTATAATGTTAGCTGAGGGTTTCTCATAGATAGCCTTTATAATGTTAAGGTACTTTCCTTCTATACTGGCATATTAAAATTTAAAGAGTTTATCTGAACTAAAATCTATTCGAATCAAGCAGCACTAAAATGAAGTGGTTAGAAACATTCCACTGGGGAAAAACTTTTACAGAGAAAAGGCAGAAACAAAATAAGGAAACTATTGATTGGCTATAACTTAAAGCCTGATTAGCTATTTGTGATTAGTTGTCCTTTGTTTTCAACTTCATAACCTTGAGGTACTTACAGGTTTAGATTTTTTGCTTAAGTAGGCTGCCATGGCATTAGAGCTACCTCAGCCTAATAGCCTTTTTGTTTATTTAACAAATGTATTAAATAAAACAGAAAGCCATAGATATACACGTATAGAAATTTTGATGCAGAACAGGATATCTAGGTAGTTTCGAAGCACCACCCCACAAAATACTTATTAAGCCTGGTATATACTGCTTAAATCAAGGGATCAAAATAAATATCAGTAAGGGGACAACAAAAATTATAGGATACAATAATTTCCAAAAATGATAACCTTAATCTAATCATGAGAAAACATCAGACAACCCCAATTAAAAGATATTTTACAAAATAACTGGACTGCTATCTTTGAAAGTGTCAAGGTCATGAAAGCTGCTAAAAGACTAAGGAACTATTTCAGATAGAAGGAAACTAAAGAAATGTGACAACTAAATGCTCCATACGACCTTGATACTGTTGATATAAAATTCATTTAATGGGTCAACTGAATAAAATCAAAAGAGTTTGAAGATTAGGTGATAGTCATGTATCATGATTAATTTCCTGATTTTGATTGTTGTCCTATAAGGTTATATAGGAGAATGTTCTTGTTTATTAAAAATACATACTGAAATAGTGGAGGATAATGCGACATCAGATAAGCAATTACTTTCAAATGGTTCAGGAAAAAAAAGTTATTTGTATGGTGAAAATTTGTAAGATAAAAAACATTTTGAAAAACATAAATGTTATCAGAATGGCATTTCAGAAGCCTCATAAAGTTTTTTTTTTCTTTTTTTCCCCATAGAAGGAACTACTATCTCCTATTGTGCTAAGAGCAAACTTTAAATAATGACATGAGTGGGTTGATTTAAAACACTGAATTATCAGAAGATGTAAGGGCTTTAAATTAGATTACATTTTTCTTCTCTACTGCAAATTCATAAGGAAAGTTACTAAACTTATTAACCTCATGCTTTATGAAGTAAATTTTCCAAACCTACCTAAGAATAAATCATAGTCAAATGAAAGGAGAAACATGATGGAAAATTATATTTTTAACCTTTCAAGAGACTACCTTTTTTCCTTAATAAGAATCTTCCATCGACTGGAAAAAAATTACTAAAATGTTTTTTGTTTGTTTTTTTTTGTTTTTCAGAGCTATCATATGACTTTACTGTATTGGGAAATTGATGACAAGGAATAAATATCTATTACATAAATATTTTCATTAAAAATGTGCATATAGCACTTAGCCATTTAAAAAGAAACCGATAACAGATATTTGTGTGTATAGCAGACTTTTAATGTCCAACTGCCATGTATTCTGTACATAGGTTCTTTTTTCTTTCAGATTTCTAAACAGAGTAGAAGCCATGAGAGAGAATATCTGAAGCAATTCATTAAAATCTTGGCAACCAGGCCCCCAGCTCCCTCTGTCCCTGAAAGCTGCCTTTACTGAAGCTGACAGTTCTTCTAGAAATTCCCTCCACAGAAGACGTATTGTCACTGCCTCTAGAGGGGCAATTCCTGGAGGAACCGCTCAGCCAATCCAGGGGCCTGAATAAACAAAAACTATGCAAATAAATTACCATCTCGAAAGCACAGGTCTGGTGTGCTCTTTTGAATGCAGATAGAAAAACACATTCGATTAAAATATTTTGTTGTATGATGTAACATTCTAATTCAGTAGATTCTGGTATACTTCTGGTGTCAATTGTGGAGGAAGGAAAATGACAGGCTGTCCTTCAGCTGTTTTATCAGGGAAATCTCTTTTCTTGAACAAGATTTTATATTGAAAATGTGTTATAGGTGATCTAAAATGAAAGATGTTCTTCCTCGCTAAAAATATTGCATTTCCTGACGTTTCCACCTGTTTTTGATTCTGAATTTTTTCAGCTGCTCTCTCCTCCACTTGGCTTTGGTAATTAGGGCTGGGAATTTCCTGATTCCAGTGCTCCAGGGTAGCCTCCCCCTCCGACCAGTTTCTTCCCAGTGGCCCTATCTCTTTGGTGTCTTTGTTCTCATACAAAACAGTCCCTGCAAGCATTGATCAAAGTTCTATGAATACACACTGACTCATTAGCTACTTTAAGATCTTCTTCATTAAGTAGATTCTTTTTAAAGTTCAGTGGCGGTTTATTTTTCATTTATCTTACCATGAATCACAATATACAAAGGAAACATGATTTGACTTGAGGTATAAAAATAAATCCATATCATAAAAAATCTTTTTGAAAAAGATTTTACTGTGCCCCTGCCCCCGCAAAGAAAAGCAAGCCTCTGAACTTTTCTGTCTGCATTCTTATAGATGGCTTCAGAGAAACAGAAACCAGCGTGTTCAAAAGAGGACCCAAGAGCAGTTATAAAAATAGTCATGGGGATGTAAAGTACAAGATAGGGAGTATAGTCAATAATATTGTAATAACTACATATACTGTTAGGTGGTACTTCACTTATCAGTGAGATGACTATGAATAATATAAATATCTAACCACTATGCTGTACACCTAAAAGTAATATAATATTGAATGTCAACTGTAATTTTAAAATGTTTTAAATTAAAAACAAACAAAAAAAAAGAGGATTCAAGCAGTTAATCATCAAAATGGCTATGCATAGTCCTCTTAAAACTAGTTATTTTCTGAAAATAATTTCTGAAAGCATTGATATTTGTAGGAGATTTTTTAAAACTTCATTGAGGGTTCCATTCATGTTTCCCTTCATGTTCAGTTAATATTTTTGAAATATTTAAACCTTCCTTAGTATCAAAAATCCAAACTTTTTCCAAATTTTGTGCTTACCTCCCTATCACATAATTTTTATTTAAAAAGATGATCTGTATCTATGTCGTTTTAGTCAAGACTGGTCTCTGGGTCTGTTGAAGGAGGGACTATGGAGACAGCAAAAAGAGATCTCTCTCTCCGTCCTCCGTGGAATCAGAATACCATCAGAATACTTAGTATTAATGGCAGCCTGCAGCCGTAATGTATCACCTTTCCCTTCAGGGCCTCCAGCTTTCCAAATGTCCATCTAATCTGTGTTCACCCCTGGGAGCAGATAGTATAGTTCCCTGTCTGCATGTTCTTTGATAGTATCAAAATCTTGTCGCTTAAGAAAAAGTCTGATATCTACACCAGGTTGGCCAAATACTCAGCTGAGTCTCAAGAGGGTAAAGAATTTCAAGAATTAAAAAAAAAAAAAAGGAAAAGGCGGATATGGTTCTATAGTGTAGTGGTAAGCATGTCTCCTTTACATGCAGAAGGTCCTAGGTTTGTGCCCCAGTGAAACCAAGGTCCATGGTCTCTGCCATGCCACCCTGAGCAAACCTGATGTCTCATCTTAGAAGCTAAGCAGGTTTGGGCCTGGTTAGTACTCGGATGAGAGACCACCTAGGAAGATCAGGTGCTGTAGGCATAAATAATAATAAATTAATTTTAATAAAAAACTAGCAAAGCAAAAGGATGAGGTAGGTGATGTAGTCACTAAGAGTTAGGAAGCCTGAATTGTTGTCACAATGCTGGTATTAGGTGGTTTTGTGACCGTGGGCAAGTCATTCAAATTTTCTGGACTTGGTTTCCTTGTTTGTAAAATAAAAGAAGTTGGACCATAATTCACCATAGTCACTTTTAATTATAAATAGTTCGATGATTCTTAACTATAGTGGCAATACAATAACCTAAAAAAAAAGGATATTCACTCATCAACCTGTATCACCAAGTCTATATATGGCAAAAGGCTTAGGAAAAATATTGCAAATCTAGTAACCAAGGAAACGTGAAAATTTTAACAGTGAAAGATAGCCTGGATAGCATTCTACAAGGCAAACCAGAAAAACAGAATTGGGGATTAAGAAATATTAGGGAATATTTTTAAATAGCAGTTCACTTCTACTACCTAATTCTTCCCCCTCAAAAAAGAAAGTATAGGTTTCTTTCACCCACAGACCACTGAGTATACAGTTGAGTGTTCTTTGGGAGTAGGTAAACCCTTCTAATATTCAGCAATGTTGTTAATTTTTGCTTTAAAATGCCTTAGTCACAGTTTCTTTCGGTGTTAGGAAAATCCTAACTGGCTGCATATTGATTATATGGACTTCAAATAAGCCAACCCTTCTGTCCTCTCTCTTTCAGTCTGAGTCTTTCAGTCTGTGCAACTGAAATCATTTCATAAAAAGACTAATACTGAAAAAAAGACCCAGACGTCTCAGGTAGTCTCAGGTAGCCGATCCACTCAGTTTCCTCTTTGTCTTTCATATGTTTTACATATTAATTTTAAATCATAGGTGAAAATTAATGCCTGCTCTCTCCCAGTCTTTCTTTGATGTTGCAAAGATCAAAAGCTTCCTAAAGGAAGGTTTCTTGCAGGAAATATTGATTGCACATATAATTAGTCCCCAAATCTGACTGCTAAGACTATGTGAGCAAGACTGAAATGCTCAGTGGGTCTCAGGAAGTTAGCCACACCGGCCAGGCACTCTCCAACAAGAATTGAGGTAGGCATTAAGGCTCCAGTCAAAAACCAGGTCACTAACAGCTGAAATTGGGACATGCATCATAGTCAAATCCTTTAAGTGAAAGACAACTTCTATTTCCAGGAATTGCTTTTTGTCTGAGGAAAGTGAGAAGGGATTGAGGCTGGATATGAGATAGTTATGGTTAGCTAAAGTGCAATTAGAATTCTGATTGGAATTAAAATCTTGCAGGCTAATGAGTAAGGTGGAAGGACAGGACTCGGTTATCCTCTCTCTGAATCATCTCTAGCACATGGGTCACCGTCATTCTTTCCTCTCTCCCAGTGTTCACTGAAGAATATGCTGGAGAGGGAGGTCGAGAGAAAAAGAATAATAGTAGGAGTTAGTAGTCGGTAACAGTAGGGATAGAACCATTTCTGGCCCTCTTGTCCTTTTTATCTCCAACTTAGGTCCCTCCTCCAGCTCTGTAAGTTAATGTTATAAAAGCAATAGAGAAAAGCTTTCTTTTCATGGCACATAGTATTAACCACAAGTCGGAATATCTCCCATGAGGGCATTTATATGGAATGAGATCTGAATCTCAAAGGAGAAAAATTCCCCTCACAAAATACAAGTCCTGAGCTGACTCAGACAGAGGAGCACCCGTAATAAGTCAGAGGGATAGACGCTGTGCTTTTCTGTGATCAGCCACTACCCATACAGCTCACAGGATGCCCAGCCCAGTCCCCACCTCCAGATGATTTTGTGAAATTCCAACTTTAGAGGCACCCTTAGCATATATGGGAAACTTTTGGAGCATTTGTTAAAACACAAATTGCTGGACTCCACCCCCAGAGTTTCTGATTTGCATTTCTAACAAGTTCTCAGGAGATACTGATGTTGCTTGTCTGGGGAACACACTTGAGAACCATTATTCCAGCATGTAGCAGGCATTTTACAAACATTTGTTGTTCATTTTCATAATGGGAGGTCAAAATGAGTAGTGTGGAACAGAAGAACATAGGAATCACTTCATTCTGGATTGCTGGGTTTCTACATAGTTGTTGTACTTTTCTTTACGGTTTCCCATGTTGTTGATGCAATTTTAACAGTGTTAATGAAATCTTATCAATTTTCAAGAAACAACTGTTGCTTTCCTCCTTGATACACAATGAAAATTTAATCACAGGGAACATTTTATTTTGGGAGAAAAACTAGTATTTCCAATATATCTGTGATAGCCTTCTGTCTTCCATAATTGACAGTTTATATTATATGGGTCATGTCAACTGACTTTTGATTTTCTTTCAAATCTTTAGGAAAACTTGTCAGTTAAAAAGTTCCAAGTGATTAACCAAGATTTATGCAGGAAGTTAAAAACAACAATAACAACAGAAACAGGCATTCCTGTCCTGAAAAAAATCTTTTTTGACTCAAATGATCATTTTTTATCGTAAGCCAGAAAAATATCAGAGGCTGTATAGTGGAGCTCAGGATTGCCACTTACTTCTTGTCATTTCTTTAGCTCATCTCCTTTAGCTTCAAGCCTGAAGTTAAAAGAAAATGGATGATTCTAAAGACTACAGTTTTGGCTGATTATCCATTCTCCAAACTTCCTCCTCTTAGACATACACACTTTGAGAAAAACTCACAGATCTTGAAGAGATGTAAAGAAATGGAATAATGCGTATTTATCGATATATTGATGACTGAAATTACTGAAGATTTGCGAGGACTGCTGCAATTACAATGTATTTTCTTGTAATTATCCTTCTCCACACTCGAACAGTGATATAGACTCTTAAAATGAATCTCTGTAACATCTCTCTGAGGCGAATGGGGAACAGGTGTAATTATTCCCTTTCCACACACAGATAGATAAGCAGACACAAAGGAGAAGGCTGAATCAGCGAAGAAGGAAACCCAGTTAAGGACTCAAATAATCCTAATACAATCCGCCTCTCTGAGCAATATTATTTTTCTTCGATTCATGAAAATGTGTTGTGGGAAACTCTGAAGGCCCTGTTTTGTCATTCTTTGATGATGTCCCAAAGTCTGTAGAGACATCTAAAGAGAGGACATGATGAGACTGGTAAATATGTGCAGCAGCGGTGCTCGTCTATGTAAACCAAAATTCAGTGTTTCTGTATGGATAATGCAAACAAGGTTCTTCAATGCTGAATGCCATCAGTACCTGATCAGCTGGCACCATGCTATCATTTCCATACAAGCAGAGATAATATTAAACCAATATTAAATGAATAGACATCATTGCAAGGCTGAAAACTTCTAAAAGTACCCAACATTTGGGAAGAACTAAGCAACTAGGAATTTTTCTGAGTGACAATATTTTTCAGTGCAACAGGCTTAGAAAATATGTTGTCTCTGGCCAGAAGCCAGATGGCTAATGTGAAAGAGCAGAGCACAGATTCCAGGGAGAGGTGAACGTAAGAGCCCCCAAACTTGCACTGTGGACCCTCTTTCGTATTGGGCTATGTTTTGTTTAGAACAGAGTCACACTACAAAAACTGTGTTCTTTAGGAATCATTAGTTTTAATAATCTTACCTTTTAAGCAATGGATACTATGACAGGTTCGTAAACCGAAAGCCTGGAAGTCTCTAGACTGCCAACCTCCAGGAGGTACCCCCTCTATCTGAGGCCCTGCAGCAGCAGCAACAGCCCATCCTAGCTCTCCGGGGTTCTTGTTATGCCTCACACACACTGACCTCCCCAAAAGCTCTTCTTCCCAGATGCCTCCATCCCAGTGATCCTGAGACCACAGGGAATAAAGGGCAACTAAGCCCTCCGAGCATTGGTGAAGGCCCTAAAGCACAAAGGTTTGGGGTTTTCCCTTTCTGTGAGTACTGTTCCTTACCAAGCATAAGTCTGGAAGTATGAAATGCCCCTATGCAAGGGGAATGTAAAGAGGCAGAGGTTATTAAATGAGTAACCTGCTATTCTAAAAGGTATTCACCTTAAATTTCAAAATTAAGAATAAAGAAAGGCCTTTTCTATTCAGCATCCCTCCTAATATTTTAAAACTGAGAAGGTAACATACTACATCTGCAACTACCTATGAAGATTGATTATAAAAATATATAAATAGGTATTTGGACAGAGGCAAGTTACTGTGCTTTCAGCTTACACTTACAGCTTAATTGAACAACGTGCTGCATGGTAATAAGCTATGACAGTAAGGACATCATTGAAGTGACTATAATTAGTTCTATTTGACACAGCTTGACCAACATTTTCAGTTTTTATTTTATTTTGATAGTTTTTTCCCAGAGAGGAGGGAGGGCGAGGGGCGATGTAGATGGGGTAAAAGGAGTCAAATATATGATGACAGACAGAAATCTAACTATAGACAGTGAACACACAATGCAACACATATATATATATATACACACACATATATGTGTGTGTGTGTGTGTGTGTGTGTGTGTGTGTGTGTGTACTTTTGATTGTACACCTGAAACTTACTGGATTTCGTTAACCAATGTCACCACAAAAAAATTTTTTTTAAGATAATTTTATCTTTTGCCAACATCAATATTCTGTTTTCCATAATCCAATAAACTTTTTATTATCAGCATTCACACAGATATATTTGTACTGGAGAAAGAAAAGAGTGCTGGATCAAATTCCTTTTCACTCAGAAATTTCCTTACCTTCCCCACAAGTTGTGTCCTTATTCCTCATGTATCTTCATCCTCCCAGTCCTCGTTATGTACATGATCAATTGTTTTTAAACTTATCAAATAAAAATAATTACCTAAAGAAAAAAAAAAAAAGACTTCAGGCCCACCCAGTGGATCTCCAGGGAGAAAGCCAAGGAAATCTGTGTATTTAACAAGCAGCACAAATAATTGTTACCAGGCAATTTCAGGAAATACTGTACAGGCATACCTTGTTTTATTGTGCATTGCTTTACTATGCTTCACAAATGTTGCATTTTTCACAAATTGAAGGCAAGAAAGTCTACCAGCAAAAAGATTACAACCTGCTTTATTTTGATACTCACTTTTTTTTGTGGTGGTCTGAAACCAAACCCAGATTATTTCCAGGGTATGTCTGTATGATGGGGGTTCATATTTTCCAAGTCTAAATCAGAACTCATAGGTGTTTTTACTGGTTAGTGAATTTATTTACAATAAATGTTTTACTAATATACACTTTCCTTTAATACCTTTATGAATGAAGTGGAATACAAATGAATGATTTAAAGATGTAGATATTAAATCACATTTCGACTATTTTATAAAATTTCTTTTTGGTTTTTCCAAAGAGGAAGATGACTGCCTGGAATGGGAACCATCCTGGAGATATGGCCCCTGTCTGGCCAGGAGTTCTAACATGAAATGGGGTGAAAGCTTTGGGGCATAAATGGGGAAGGGCAGACAAGAGTGGTAGCACAGAAAAAGGAGAGGAGAATGAGAATAGACTGGATCTCAGGCTGGGAGGGAAAAGGAGAGAAAGTGCTGGAATTAAGAAAGGAGCTAGGACAATGTTGGCGGTAAGCAATCACTGATGAGTGTTCAGCATCTTTCACAGAATAGATTCTTAGCAGTTGCAGCTATGATACTGCTATATTCAGTATACCCTCTGGATAAGGTCAAAATAAAGTCAAAGAAGACAAACACTATCTTCAGTATCTTAAGTAACATCCATAAAAACAACCAAGGCAGATTTACCTTCAGAGCCACCCAAGACAGAATTGGCTTTCAACAGCAAGACAGATTGTGCCCAAAGAAATATATATTTCTCCAGGAAGGAAAAGATTGTCAAGTACTTGCTCTGTAATATAGAAGGAGCTTTCATGTGTGGGTCTAGTATTCAATCAATAAATTCTTCTTCAGTATCTATCAGGTGCTAAGCACTGGGATGCTAAGAACGTAAAAAGGAACAATCTGTCTGTACCTTCATGCAACTTACAATATAATGAAGATAGACATTTAAAAATAAACATATAAATGTGAGTTATGTAGTGGGTCGAAAATATATAGTTATAACCCAGATGTGGTGAAATGTGTCTTAATCTTTTCTGAGTCCCCTTTCTGCTGATGGAATGAAAATTAATTCCATCTTGCTACTTGAAGATAATTCAGTCTCTTTCCGTTTAAAACCAGTAAATATTCATTATGATTCAAAATTCTCCTTTTTCTGTTCCCTTTCTCATGAGGATGAGCTGACTTTTCCCAGCAAGCCTTAACTACCCTTCAGCATTAGGGGATGAGGGACTTCTGCAGTGTAGTTGTTCACATGGTCCTTGGTGGGTCACATACATGCATCACCTGAGGTATGTGATATCCTTTGCTGGTGTCTATGGTCCCTGCCATTGCTTCAGCCTCAAGATCCACATACTCAGTTTCTCCTGCTTCCCTGGACACCCTCAAACCCTTCAGGAACTTAAAACTTCTCAGCAATTTTCCCCACACCATCCTGGCATGTGCAGGGTTCTACAATGTTGCACTCATTGGATCTGCCAGGACTACCTCAGTCCTTGCTGCCCAGGTGTCCTACTGGCTGGGTGCTATTCCAAACTTGTGATTCATCTTAGTAAATCTGGTTATTACAATGACTTTTTTGGTTTTGCCCCAGTAGGGGAAAGGGTGCCAGAGGCAGCTTTTCAGCACCTATTAGCATCTACAGTCTACGCTCGCCAAGTCTGAATCTCTCCTTCTTGTCTCTTTGGAGGACTGACTGACCATTGAGTTTTTACAACAAGCCTATGAAACTGTGACAAATGCAGGATGAACAAACAGCCTCAACCTCGATTAAACGAGAGGACTGAGTAAAGAACAACCTATATATATGGAATGACCCTGGCCCAGGAACTTAGTCCTCCCCAGGGAGAAGAGAAGAGGAAGAATTTAATTTGACTGGTACTTAGTCACAAGAGAAAAAGTTCCAGTGTGGAAATGATTATCATGAATTGTCAAGTTTATGTTTTCCTGTTCCCAGCTGGAAACCATGGTTTATGTGTTATGTAAAAGTCAGCCATACACACAGTTATACTCATGCACTCCTGACTTTTCCGACTAATAGTATGCAAAAACATTTTCTATGTTTAAAGCTGCTTTGTAACTATATCACAGGCATGTAAATAGCCAAATCCAGACTGTGGGGAAAGCTGCAAGTAAAAAAAAAACCTGTAAATTGCAAAGAGAAATAATCACAATTTTCGTGACTGGATCTTGATTCAAACAACAAAACTAAAAATGTTGATGTTTTTAAAACAAGGGGAAAAATAAATATCAACTGCTTAATTATATTAAGGAATTTTCAGCATAATAATTGATATCATAGTTATTTTTTGTCTTCTAGAGAAATGTGCTTCAAATACATACCAATGAAATGTTCTAATGTCTGTAATGTTTGCTTCAAAATAATACAAAACAGGAAGGAGATGAGAGAAGGAACGGGACAGAAATAAACTTAGGTTGATGGATATTGGGGCTAAGTGATGGGTACATAAGGATTCATTGTACTATTCTGCATACTTTCATGTATATTTAAAATTCTCCACAATTAAAAGTAAAAAACAATGAGAACAACAAAGCCAAAGATAAAACAAAATCTGCCTTCTAATTCTATTCTTCAAACATACTGTGTATGACCAGACAAGCATTACTAGGCATACTGTGTCAGTGGAAAATAGCTGTCATTTTTCTTTATGTCTAGGCATTAATATATATACACATTATATACATTTAGCCTATGATAAAAAAACAAATATTAAATGAACCATAAGGATAGAATCACCCAAACCCAGAATGTGAATATTATTATAAGACAAATGATTTTTTTTCAACAAATAAATTTTAAGATAAAAAGTGCAGAAAGAAGAATTACAGTTTTTAAAGTATTTAAGTGGTATATCTAAAATGTTATGCCTAAGCTTTGTTTGGATCTTGATTTGAACAAACCAATTGTTTTTAAAATATAGGGGAAATCTGAATACTAAGTGGATTATTTAGTGATAAGGCATTATTGTTATTAAATAAATATAGTATCGTGGTGTTTTTTAGGCTTTATCCATCAACAATACAAATAGAAATGTTTACGCATAAAATAATAGATTTATGTTTAGTTTGAAAAATTTAGGGTGAGAGAGTGGAGCACATAGATGAAACAAGACTGGTCAGGAGTCAGTCATTACTGAAGCCAAGTGGTGTGTACATGAGGTTGTATTATAACATTGTCTTTATTTTTGTCTGTGTATCAATTTTTTTATAATGGAAAACATTTAAGGGGGAAGAGGGAAACAAAAGGCCGCAATTGAGAACAGTTTTTGAAGCTGAAAAGACTATTATTATTTCAAAATTGAAGACAATTTTGAGTGAAATGAAAATAAATTGCAAATGTGCTCTTTAAAAAGATTTATTTATTTATTCTTGTTTAATTTAAGAATTAAGACCTTTAAAAAAGACTACGTAAATTATTCTGTTATTGAACAAATACTCACTGCGCATGCACTAACACCAAACTTTTATTTTGCTGTATGTATTTGTGGAATTTTAGCTACAGTATAAAACCAGCTGGGGAACTGAGGAGACCAAGAAATGAGAAATCAGTGCAGGATAACAATGCAACAAAACTATCTAGCTATCCCCTAGAGATCTGTGCTTCCCTTCCAGGGAGTTCAGTAGTTTCAGTGAGGCAGATGCTCAGGCAGGGGATACATTTCCCAGCATGCGGTGGGGTGGAGCCCTGGGAGTAGTTCTCAGCATCAAGTGTTGTGATGTGTCCCTACTAGACTGAGGTGGCCAACACGCAGATATGCATTCTCTGCTCTTTCTCCAACTTCAAGTTGGATGCTGATGGCTGGGCAACTCTGGGAGCTTTGTGTTAAAGATGGCAGAAGATGGCAGAGTCTCTTTCGCCTTGGGTCCCTAAATGACTGCAAAAAGTACAATGCTCCCCACCACCAAATTGCCAACACACCAATATTTATACATTGTTATCAGTGCACAACAAGTATACTTCTATAATGTTAAACCACTGAGATTTGGGGTTTTATCTGTTATGGAGGCTACTATCACTTGCTAAGTGGGATGTTGTAGTATATATTCAGGTGTGAGAAATAATTGCAGTTGAGAAAAATTAGAAAATGTTTCATGGAGAAGGTAGAGAGCTTAAGCTGGATTTTGAACTATGAACTGTATGAAAGTGGCTAAGTGGAGCGGGATGGGCAATAGGTGAGATACCAGAATAACGAACCAACACAGGAGTCAGCACAGGAATTCGCATGCGGCTAGGGGATAATGAGACTATCCTAATGAGCAAGGGCACGTTAGGGAGAGTAGGAAATAAGGATGAAGAAGCAGGATGAAATTAGAGTAGTGAGATCCTTGAGAACTGAGGACCTACACTGAAGTTTCTGGAATACAAGGGTGTCGGATATAAGTTTTTATTAAGAAAATAGTGAAACAAAAGAATACAAGATGAACCTAAGGGAAATGATTAGTCTGAGTGACATCTAGTTTTGATGATTAGAGCCCACATTGGCAAACTCAGTAAAAATGAAGAGATATATGCAAGTGTCATCTTTAAGCACAAATCCACAGAATTTGACAACAGAGGAAAATACAAAACCAAAAGGTTCTTGAATCAGATGATATGGGTGTAGTCCTAACTCTCAAAATTTTGACTTCTAGTAGGGATAGTATTTAATTTTGCTAAGAGTTTTTCTTCCTCTATAAAAAGAGAGAACGTAACCAGATGACCTCAAAGTTTTTTCCATCTGTAAAACCCTATGGTTATGAAATCATAAAGGAAAAAATAAAACAACGTAAGTGATATATCCACTAGGCGGAAGCAGAGAAGGGGAAGTATTCCATTGCATTGCTGAAACAATTTACTTTAACTGGTCCCCTATGTGTGGATGCTGAAATTGTTACTAATCATTTGTATTACAAACAATCTAGCATTGATTGAAGTTAAGGTGCTTCAATTTTCCTAGATTTTCACATATACTTTGGTCTTAAGAATAAATCCTGATGTGGTAAATTACCATAACAATTACATTAGTTGCAGTATTAATCCTCTCTTAGAGATGAAGATTACTCTAAAGTTTATTTCCTGATTTTAAAGATTTAAAAATGTGAAGATACTTTGAAAAAAAAAGTATGGCTTCACACATTTAAAATATGATCGTCTTTATGATTATCATCAACTTCAGACAGCACTAGCTACTTTGCCCACTAGATAACTATGAATAAAGTAACATTTAGGTTTTTCTTTTCTTTTTTTACAATTCTTCTTGAATTTCCATTTATATTACTTTAAAATTAAAAGCCCAACTGGATAAAACTTTTCTTTTAGAGTAAACTAAGAAAGCACTAATTTCCATCTTCAAAGTATCCACTAATATTATAGAGGGCAAATAGGAAAAACAGTCCTTGACATTCAAGTTTTCTGGGACTCCATGATGCCTTCGTAAAGATACCACATAGCCAAGTATTTATTTTACAAATGTAGAAGGGTCTTTGGATAATCTATGTAGACAATGTTCGACACAGTTTCAACTATACTATAGAATGGAGGCCAACTTGATGAAATCAAAGAAGAAATGGGTTCACAAACATACCTGAAAAGACTAGTATCCAGTATATCTAAAGAACTACAATTGAATAATGAAAACATAAGCCACCTAATAAAAAAGTGAACAAAGATTTAAACAAATGTTTCACAAAGAAAGTCCTATGAATAACCAATAGTTTGTAAGAAGTACTAAACATCATTAGTCAGAAAAGGCCAGTGAATGTCACAATGAGATACCATTATATGCCCACAAAAATAGCTAAAATCCAAAAGACTGACCACCCTAAATGCTGGCAATAAAGTAGAGCAATCAAAATTTATACATTGCTAACAGAAGTGTAACATGGCACAATTATTTTAGAAACAGGCCTGGTGCATTCTTATAGTAAGTATACACCTACCTTATGACCCAGCAATTCCACTCCTAAATACTTACCCAGGAGAAAGGCAACAAATGTTCATAAAAACGCTATACAAAAAAGCTCGTAGCAGCTTTATTCATCAAAGCCAAAATCTGGAAACCACTCAGGTATCCATTAATAGATTGTATAAACCAACTGTGGTATAGTTTTATCACAGAATACCACTTGGCAGTAGAAAAGAACTATTGGTGCACCAACTACATGGATGAATCTCAAAATTATGCTGAATGAAAGCAGTCTTGCCCATAAAGGTATATACTTCAAGAAACCACCTATAGAAAGTTATGGAACAGGCAAAACTAATCTGAAGTAGAAAAAAGTGAGAACACTGATTGCCTGGGGTAGGAGGAGGGTGAGTGAGGATCTGTTGGAAAGAGTCATGGGCAAACTTTATGGAGGGGAAGTGATGTTCTCTATCTTGACAGAGTTTTAGGTTACACAAGTGTATACATTTGTCAAAACTCAGCAAACAGCAAGCTTAAAATTGGTGTAGGTCATTATATGTACATACATATTACTTGAAAGAAAAAAAAGAACTGTAAATCAATATAGAACTCTAGTTAATGATATACATGCTGAGCCTTTAGAGATGCAGTATACTGATATCTGCAATTTACTGCATCAAAAAATTAAAACGGGCTGATAGAAGGATGAAGGAATGCATAAATGCATAGTTGGGTAATAAAGCAACTATGGTAAAATGTTCATAGTTGACTATGTATGGGTATATGTATGAATATTCATTATACATATATATAGTTCAACCTTTTTTATATTCAAAATTTATCAAAATCCAATGTTGTGCAGTGAAAAGAAAAAATGGGACCTCAATTATACCTTTTTTTTGTAGTTTATGTAAAAATTTACTTGACCAAAATGTAGAAAAAGTGATACCATTACATACGATACAATTGCAAGAATCTAAATGAAAAATGTGAATTTTATTCAATTGCACAATTTGCTAGTGTATCTCCTGGGTAGTGTGATGCATAACAAATAAGAATGAGGGGCAGAGGAGTCAGATAAGCTAGAAGCCAAGTGATTTTTAGTCAAAATTGTAAACTTGAGTTGGCTCCCCACACTGCTGAGAAATATGGAATGTTTCGGCTCTGAGATGTTAATGGAGGAAGCAAGAATATAACAAAGCTAAAATGTGCAGCCGTGTCTACAAAAATATTCCATATCCAGTTTAATCAGGAGTTCCCTAGTCTTTTATTAACTTGATCCTGAAGAAGGAATTAAAATCCTAGATATGAAAGTCTTCAATTTAACATTTCCTAAAGTACAGAAGAGCTGAAGTTAAGCCAGTTACGTTATTTCTGCTGCCAGAGAGGCCCCTTCTGACCAATATTTATTATTAGAAAAACACTCTTGCTCAATTATTGATGGTGAGTAGTCTTCAATGTGGCTTCCCAAAACAGGACTAAATTCTACCATATTCGTTCCTGCTGAGTAGATGGCCTCATACCAGAGTAAATATTTTGACTTTTTCCCAAGCATTCTCATGCTGACTGCTCAAAGGATGTTTGTTCTGAATGGTACAGTGTGGAAAAGAGCCAGAATGATTAAATTAATCTATCTGTGGTGTATGACTTCCCACAATAGCATCCCACCTTGCTCTGGATGGAAAACCTTCACCTATTTTAAGATGATGGTCCCTGGCCTTCTGGAGTGTGTCTAATGGTGGCCCAGAGGTTCTATTCTCTAACCTTGTAAATTGACCCATGACTAGATATGAGAGTCTCTGTGGGGTTGTCTAATCGCCCAGGAACAAGATGCTCTCAGTCTTAAGAGACTATATTCAATTGGAAACACCCTGCCTACCTTAGGAATAAATGCAATTTAAGGATAAAAATAGAGGTAAAAAAGCTGGCAGCATCTGGGGAAAAAAGGAATTAGATTTAACTGGTGCTCAAAGTTTCTCTGATACAAAATATTTGGTCACATTCATAATTTGCTTGGCACTTCTAGCAAAGGACAGATGCAGTAACAAGAAACTTCTTATAAGAGAAGAGAAAGACAGAGGTCTGGAGCTTCTGTTGGAACATGATTCTTCTGTTTTTGTTATACACAGTTTAGTTCATTTAGTATCTGATCTAGTGTCTGGTGTAAGCCCAAGTTCTCTTCTTTGGCCTGGGCAAGTTTTTCTTCTAGGTCATTAGTTGTCTTTTCCAGTTTTGCAACCATTATCTCTGCAAATTCAGCAAGGGTCACGTCTCTTTCAGTCTGTCAGACAGAAGTTTAATTTCTTCTTCATATTTATCTTCCTTTTCAGAATACTTTTCAGAGGCACCTTTCAGTGACTTCAGATTGTTAGTGACATTCTTGAGTTTTCTAAGTCACCACATTTTAGTTCAGACACTTCCGCATGCTCCTCCACCTTCTCCAGCTCGTCCTTCAGGATGACCAACTTACAAGCTATCTCCTCATATTTGTGGTCGGCCTCCTGTGCAATGTGTTTGGCCTCTTTGAGCTCAACTCCTAGATCTCTATCTTCTCATCTTTCTTGGCCAGTTTTCTATCACCTTCATTCTTCTCTCGCTTTCATTGGCAGCCTTTTCTGCTTCCTCCAGCTTCTGCAGGGCCGTGGCATCATTCCTGAACCCTACCAACTCCTCCTCCAGGAGCTGGATGTATTGATTGAGTGCTGTCACATCCCCTTTGACTTTCTCCCGCCACTGGCTCTAGCCATCCAGCTCCTGCTGCAGGCTCTGGGTGGGGTTCTCTGCCTCATCTGCCCGCTGCTGCAGCACCTGAATCTTTTTCTTTATATAGTGACACTGGTTAATGAAATCCAATAAGTTTCAAGTGTACAATTCAATAGTAAGTCATTATATATACACATATACATACATATATATGTCTATGTATATATATACATGTGTATATATACATATACATATGTATATATACACACATATGTATGAATATATATATATATACACACACACGTGTGTGTGAGTATGTGTGTGTGTGTGTGTGTGTGTGTGTGTGAAAGTTAAATTTCTTTCTGTCACTAAGTATTTGACTCCTACTACCCCATCTATCTCCCCTACACTGACCCTCTGGTAACCACTAGTTCACTGTTCATATCCATGAGCCTCTGTTTGTTTGTTATGTTTGTTTATTGCTTTTAGATTTATAGCACATATATAAGCGATATTATGTGGTGTTCAACTTTTTCTGTCTGGCTTATTTTGCTTAGCATGATTATCTCAAGGTCCATCCATGTTGTTGCAAATGGCAGTATTTCATCTCTTCTTATGGCTGAGTAATATTCCATTGTATATATGTACCACAGCTTCTTTAGCCAATCATCTATCGTAGGCCACTTCAGTTGCTTCCATGTCTTGGCCACTGTGAATAATGCTGCTATGAGCATTGGTGTGCAAATATCTTTACAGATATGAGTTTTCAAGTCTTTGGGGGTAAATACCCAGCATTGGGATTGCTGGATCACATGGTAGATCAACTCTTAGTTTTTTGAGGAGCCTCCATACTGTTTTCCATAGTAGCTGTACCAATTTGCAGTCCTACCAGCAGTGTATGAGGGTTCCTTTTTCTCTGCATCCTCTCCAACACTTGTTATTACTTGTCCTGTTAATAATAGCTATTCTAACAGGTGTAAGATGGTATCTCATTGTGGTTTTGATTTGCATTTCCCTAATAGCTAGTAATGTTAAGCATCTTTTCATATGTTTGTTGGCCATTGTATGCCTTCTTGAGAGAAGTGTCTGTTCAGGTCCTTTGCCCATTTTTCAACTGGATTGTTTAGGTTTCCTTGTTATCAAGTTGTATGAGTTTTGTATATTTTGGATATTAGGCCCTTATTGGAGGTTTTGCTTGCAAATATATTTTCATATTCGGATGGTTGTCTCTTTACCTTGTTGACGGTTTCTTTTGCTGAGCAGAAGCTTTTTAGTTTGATGTAGTCCCATTTATTTATTTTTGCTTTTACTTCCCTTGTCTTTGAGGTGAAATTCATAAAATCCTCTTTAAGTCCAAGGTCCCTGAGTTTAGTTCCTATGTTTTCTTCTATGCAATTTATTGTTTCAGGTCTTATATTCAAGTCCTTTTTCGAGTTTTAGTTAATTTTGGTGTATGGTGTTAGACAACAGACTAGTTTCATTCTTTTGCAGATGGCTTTCCAGTTTTCCTAGAACCATTTATTGAAGAGGCTTTTCTTTTTCCACTGTATGTTTTTGGCTTCTTTGTTGAAAATTATTTGCCCATATAAATGGAGGTTTACTTCTGGACTCTCAGTTCTGTTCCAGTGATCTGTGTATGTTTTTCTGCCAGTACCATCCTGCCTTGTTTATTGTTGCAACGTCTGGATCTTGAGTTCACTGCCTCCAGGAAGTTCAGACCTGCCATGGCATGGAGGTGTGGGGGTGCACCAGCCCCACTCCAGCTCCAGAGCTCAATTGTAACAATCATAATCCTTGATTAGAAGATAAGAGCAGTTACAGAGTAATCTGGGGGATAGTTTCATGAACTATATAAATGTCTAACCAATGTACTATATACTTAAAACTAATAATAAAATGCTTTAAAAAAAAAGACAGTAAGAGCAGTTGATAAAATAAGTGCTAGAACAACAAGAAAAAAGGATTTGGCCATAAAGTGAGGTTAGCTAACATTTGGTAAGATTCTGGTTCCCTAAGGTGTGCCTGACTTTTAATGAAAGATATTGAATTTAATAAAGGTGTTAAGACTATAGACAGTAATGTCAATATCTATTATTCAAGGGATTAGCAGAAAGAAATTTGGTGTAGGAGTAGGAAAAGTACAAATAAAAACAAAGGAGATAATAATGAATTAAATAGAACAGGAAAAAGCAAATAAATAGAAAGAAACATATATTTCATTTTGACCAATTTTATAAGAAAGCAAAATGGCCAATTTCGAATTCTACAGAATCATATTTTTGTACACACATCTTCAGTTTCAGACTTAAGGGCTTTGGTGAGAATTTATGCACTATTTGAATACTTGTAGTCGAAATGGTTGCAACAGAAATATAAACACATTGACCTTGGTTTTAATATCCATCACAACAATAATCAAGGTTAAAGTGACTGGAGACTATATTTTAAAAACAAAGAAAAGGTTAGAAAAATTCAGTTACTAGAATTGAGATTGGTGGGAGAAAGAAGTTTTATATCACAATAGTCGATGCTTCAGGAACTAAAAATAAAGATATCGTCATTAGTGGGATACGCGCCTGTCCATAATGAAGCATTTGTCTGAAAATAGATTTTCTTTGACACTCAAAACTAAACTGTGCTGTGTCCTTAAGGAAATCACAGAATGGCCTATTTTCAGTTGTTAATCCCAGATCTAAACATTAATCTTTTACTTCACCAGTAAAAGGATAGATTAAATTAGCTTTATTGATTACAGAACTAGACATGCATTAATATATCTTTTATAGTCCTTTACTTAGCAGAGCATGAGAAGTATCTGAAGTATGAAATAAATGCAGAGTGGTGCTGGTAAGGGGTTCTACTTTAAATTACAAGCACAACATTGATTTAGTTTCTATTTTGCAGATTCTCTTAATTCTACAAAGAAGAAAATCACTTGCAATATTGAACCACAATTGTCTGCAGCCTGTAAACAGAAAGAAGTTTAAGTCAATGGACTTAATCAATTTAGCACATTTCCATTCCTTTTCGAGATGTAAATCAATATCCTGCCACTGAGTGCACAGGAAAGCTTCCCAGAGGAATTAGAACTGGAAATGGGCAGTAAAGTTTGCAAAGATTGGATGAACAGAGAGAAACGGTGAGATCTGTCTAGGAAGGGAAGAGCAGCAAAAGCAAAATGACAGAAGTGGAAATGCCTGTTTGTGGAACAGTAAGGGAACAGGCCTGACTGGGTTAATAGATCGTTCTATTTTGAATAATAAAATAGGACTTCGGCACTTTAAAGCACATTCATATGCACCTTATAGATCCTCAGAACAGGTATTTTAATAAAGGAGAAAATATTATATCGTACCTTTGCATATATAAAAAAATTAAAGATCAAGAGAATAAGTGATGTCCCTCCCAACACAACACCTTAGTATATTGTTCCTTCTGACTTCCTCTCCTCTTCACCTTGTTAACTACTACCCATCCATCAGCTCAGTTTAACCTTGACCTCCTAAGAGAGATTTATCTGACTTCCCCTGTCTTGGTCAGTATGCACTCACTGAACCATGTACCTCTCCTTTGCAAGATTTATCGTATTTACTCCACTTGTTTGTGGAAAAAAATGCAAAAGGAATAAATAATTGAATAAACAAATTAACAGAACCCAGGTCTGCCTAGGGCTATTGCTCAGGCATTTCCACACCAATACACTATTTATAAAAGGTACAATGGAAAGGTCTGAGGCTATCTACCTGAGAAAGAGAAAATTTAGGAGAGGGAATCTGACAGCTGTCTTCACATGTCTGAAGAACTGTGATATTGAAGGATTAGACATATTCTGCATAGCTCCTGCGGGCAGAACAAAGACAAATGGGGTGAAAGTCCTGGGAGGCAGATATCATTGCCGTGTAAGAAAATGAAATATGTAACAATGAGACCTGTCCAAATATAAAGTGGATTGGTTTTTAAGGATATTCAAACAAAGGCCAGAGGAAGACCTGTCAGGGTGGTATAGCGGAAATTCCTGTTCTGGACTGAAGATTTTTAGCCAGTTAGGCCTTTCTGAGTCCAATATGCTTCTCTAGGTCTGGGAGGAACTTAAAAGCAATGTTGAATTTTATTTGAACTGACTTCAAGGAAAGAGATATGCAATGAATAATTGTTCTTATGATGCCCTACTAACATTGGGCTCTTTAAGAAATACATCTGCATTTGTGGGTGGCCACTTTAGTGCCACTGACGAGGTCTTCAGAGCCAGCATTCCAACAGTAGTTAGGGCTGTGCAGCTGCCACTGTGACTAAACAGCAGGAAACACTCCACTGTAAGAGGGACTGATTCCAAGGTCATTCCCCATCTCCATGCAGAATATCCTTCTTCCTCCACTCCCCACCCTCAGTCCACATACACATAAACACATTTCTACTCTGGAAGCTACTGCGGTGTGCTGACAGATCTTGTTCCAAACTATTATTGGAAGCTGTACTTTTCCCAGCTACTTAAGACAACCCCTTACTCTGAACAAAATGTTTCTCCTCATGCAAATATTCAGATCATGAGACATTGGGAAAGATGATAACTAAAACCCATCTTTTTAATATATCATCTTAAAAAATGATGTGGTGGCTGAAAACAAAGAATTCTGATGTGGAAACCGATGTCTAAGTACACTAGTTCATGGATGGAGGTGAGCCTGCAGAAGATCTGTAATTTTTCTTTTCAGTAGGACCAGACCTGAACCAACAATGACTGTTTTGCTATAGGTAAATGTAATCTGAATATTGAATAACCAGTTTGCGAATTTTGAAATTCAACCCATTTGTGAACAATCAAATTCAATATACTATAAGGTTAAAATTTCAGGATAATTAATCACTAATATTTCAAACCACAGTGTCCATTTCGTTGTATGATATCTGGTAATCTGATCATCAAATATTTATTGAATACCTACTATGGGCCAAGCACTATTCTAGGCACTGATTATAGGGAAGTAAACAAAACAGATATGATCTCTGATGTTACAGGTTTATAATCTAATTCAGACAATTAATAATAAGCACCAAATCAATACATAATAAAATCATGACAGTATGAAGGAAAAAGGTCAGTAAGAGAGAATCCTAAAATCACAGTAGGTGTTTCTGAGGAACAGGAATTTCACTAAGAAATTAAGATTAAGAGAAATTAGCCTGTGAAGGGTTAGAGAAAGAACACTCCTGGCAAAGGGCATGTCTCAAAGCCCTGGGATAGAAAACAATTTGGTTCTTTCAAGAAATGGAAAGAAAGCCAATATGAGCAAGCGGGGACAGCCTTAAGACGACACTGGGGAAGAAAGCAAGGGCAGAACCTGCAGAGCCTTGGAGAACACCTTAAGGAAATAGAAGGTTACTTTAAATACAATGAAAAGCCCCAAAAGAGAGGAGTGATGCAATTTAATTTTTAAATGATTATTCAAAAGGTTAGATATTGAGAATGGATTAGGTAGAGGCAAGAAT
Source organism: Macroglossus sobrinus (assembly GCA_004027375.1). Taxonomy (NCBI): domain Eukaryota; kingdom Metazoa; phylum Chordata; class Mammalia; order Chiroptera; family Pteropodidae; genus Macroglossus; species Macroglossus sobrinus. Next base: position 345,441 of record PVKZ01001548.1, on the reverse strand, counting down.
CATGTCTCTACATAAACTCCCTACTCACAAAAAGGACTTCCCATTGATAATCATATTAATGTAGCATAATTAGAGTTACTTCTTTTAAATAGTTATAAAAATTTAACATTCCACATAGTTTTTATTTACTAGGCAACTCTTCTCTCAAGGAAACATACTATTGCTAGATGAATGAAAATTGAAATCTTTTCTATTCAGGCAGTATAAACTCCAACTTACATTCAGAATAAAGACAAATTACTATTTCTATGACAGAGAAGGGAGTAAAAATAAATGCCTTTTTATTTAATGTTGCATTCAGAATATTATCTCTATTTCATAATCAGGAAAATGTATATACTTCACTGAGGATGTCGAGACAGAAAAAGAGCTGGAATTAGACATTCTCCAAGCTTGACTATTTCTGTTTTTTTTTTTTTTTCCCCAGTACTATTTCTTTGTGTAGAGCATGTAGAAGCAGGCAGCCAGTCCTCTTCATCATTCTTATCAAATTTAAGTATAGACTCCTGGCAAAATCAAATATGTGTAACTGAGTAATACCTTAATACTTTGAAAAATAATGTCCTCTTCTCTTACTGCTCTGAGAACAGGGTCCATCTGTATGGTCAGTTCAGGGGTGGGGGCTGAAAATTAGTATATCTTAAAGAAAGAATACAAAGGCAAAAGTAATACTCAGCTCCCAACATTCTCAGTAGGGTAATGTAGCAATCCAGGCTATTTTCCAAATTCCCTCCTTTCTCCCCAAGCAGGCCTAAAGGGTCCATTCACAGGTTTTGCTTGTTCGTTTGTTTGTTATGTGATGTTGATATGAAAGTTGATGCTTTATGGAAGTAGGATATTACATTAGGAAAGGAAAAGAAAAGCTTACTCCTTTTAGTCCCAGGGAATCGTAGAAATAAGAGGGAGAGACCAAAGGAAAAGAATAGTCAGTCAGTTAAACATGTATTCTGATTTCTCCTTTCAGTGAATTGCATTAAATTTGTGTTTCTCAAACTTTAATTTGCCTCAGATCACCTGGAGTGCTTCTTAAAACACAGTTGCTGGGCTCCGCCCTCAGAGTTTCTTCTGATTCAGTAGGTCTGGGATAGGACTCAAGAACTGGCATTCTTCACAAGTTCCCAGGTGATGCTGATGCTCCTCGTCCAGTGAGACCACTGGATAAATGAAAGTGATCTCAAGGGCAGAGGAGTTCCTTGTCCTTGATTTTCATGTAGTGACCTGGAAAAAGATCATCTATGACTGCCACCTGCTCAATTTCCCCTCTACTCATCCCACGTCAGTGGGGACACATAAACCATATCCCTGTTCCGTTTACACCAGGGCATCTTAAGGAGAGAAACAGAATACATAAGGGCATCTCAGCGACTGACCATTTTTTCCTAGAAAGACAGCATTGCTTAAGGGGCAGTTTAAATTCCCAAATCTAACAATTCTTAAACAATGTTGGACCTGTGTTCAGGTTTCTTTCTCCTTCATTTACCTTTCTAATAACTCTGTGAGGCTTCATAAGGCCCTGTGCTTCCCCCTTTCCTTTTTCCATTGGCTGGAATAGTGACCCGGTTGGTATGGTGTTGAGCCATCTTCGTCAGTGTGAATGAAAAAGGCAATATCTTCAAGAATGGCAAAGCAAAATAAAGAAAGAGCCTCGGTTCCAGACACCACCAAGCCACTTTACAGATACTAGATTTTACTTGTTTAAGTCATTGTATGGTGGGCACATTTAATACAACGGTCTAAACTGTAACCCAACTAATACAAATGGAATGAGAGATATGAGTATTGTGAGAATAACACGTAAATTCATTGCAGTGCTGTGCTTAAAATGTGCAAACACGTTTTTCCTATATTACTTTTCTATGTTGATTGTCAGTGATCCACCCAAGACTTCAATTAGAGCAGTCCTTTAATGTTTCACACATTTCTAGTCTTCCTTCTCTTTCTTGACTGTTCTTTGTCTATATCATCATTGCATTTATTACGTCTAGCTCCTATATAATTTCACCTCATGTTTTATTAGCATTTCTTCTATAGCTGCTTTAGAGTTGTCACAAATGGTTCAGGTATTTTTTTTACCTTTTAATACTTTTGAATACCAGAATAAGTAAATAAATGCCCAAAAGAGTATACTTGTTTTTAATTGTCATTATCAAGCTTTTACTTCCTAGTTAATTAATAGGTATAATTTTAATTAAGGTGACAACATATCTAAAAATATAAATCTATATTTATATGTACATATTTATTTTTATATACATATATACCCCCTGAATTTTTAACTTATATTATGTATGTAATGGACATACTGATAACTTTTATTGAATATAAAATCCTATAAAATACATTCTCAAATCTTTTTCATTTAGTAGTCAAATATTTTTAATTATTTGTCTCTTTGTAAACTCAATATTCATATCATGCTAAATATTTTAATATTTTTGCTTTTTTTCCAAAATAATGTATTGTAAGTAATAAAAATGACCTCCCATGTATTGGCACTCAGAATGTAGGACACAATATCAATGCTAAGGTCATATTCAGTCCTCAGTGAATACCAATTTTGAAATATTTTTAATTGTATAAGTCACAATCCTTCAGAATGTAAATTACTCAAAACAGCCAGTAAGTATTCATAATTCCTTTCTGAATTGTCATATTACTAAATTGATTTTTCCAAGATAAAACAATTTGAAAAACAAATATATATCATAATTTGTCTCCCTCCTGGGCGAATTAATGTAATACTATTTTGTACATCCTCCATCGAAAGCACCAATAGTCAGGCAACCCTCTTCCCAACAAACAAATAAAAATACACCTTTAAAAGTAAAATAAGTACTCATAGCATCAACAATACAAAATTGTGAAAACATGGCAAATTTTATTTAAAATATTTGGAGTGCTTTTAAATATAGTTTCAGAAGAAGGGAATAACAGTATGTATTCAATTAAGCTCTAATGCTTCAGGAAAGCACAAAACAATCATTTTATCACCCTAACTAGCTACTCATCATAGAGATGGGGTGAGAAGACATGACTAGGAGACTGAAACAATGAATCTTTGTGACCAGCTACAGGAACACAGCAGACCAAGAGACATAAACATTGCCTGCCAGCCAGTGTTCAAGACAGAGCCAATAGTCAGTAGTCAGGAGAGTCAGGGAGTTATAGAGCACACACGTACAAGAGTTCGAAGCAAGTCTTGAATCACAGATAACAGAGGCCAAAGCAAGGCACAGAGTAAAGGATCAAGATGAGAATTCAGAATCATGCATATTGAGCACACACTGTCCTGCCCATTGGTCATTTCAGTGGATCTAGTTGTAGCAAGAATAGTGTGTGTCAGCTATAGGTAAATCAGTCTCAGTTATTCCTTTTGCCATTGTGGCCTCCCCGATATTGAGAGCTAAACAGGCCATTCATTTTTCCCACTATCCATTAGTTGGGACTTTAAAAGGAAAGCCAGACTGGTTACAGACTAAATAAAGAACTTATATTTTCTCTTTGTGTCTGAATTGTAGTGTGAGTTAAATTTCACCCTGCTACATTAGCCATTGGCTGGACTTCAAACAGAATTAAAAGGCAAAGCAAGCCTGAAATTAGGCATGGGAATGTCCAGCTAGCCAGAGAAGTACTAGGAGACAAAATTAAATGAAAAGAAAACACACTTTTTTTTTTACAGCTTTGTTCACAGATAATTTTACCAAATGTATAATTCAAAGGCTTTTAGACTATTCACAGACTTGTACATTCATCACCACAATCAATTTTAGAACATTTTTATTGTCTCAAAAATAAACGTACTCCTCTTAGCCATCACTCTGGGCAACCACTAATCTACTTTCTGTCTCTATAGATTTGCATATCTGGACATTTCATATAAATAGAATCATACAATAAGTTGTTTTTTTTTCATTACTGGTTTCTTTCACTTAGCATGTTTTCAAGGTTTATTCATGCTGTACCATGTATCAGTACAGTACTTCATTCCTTTTAATTGTTGAATAATATTCCCTTTTTTGGACATACCACATTTTATTTATCCATTCACCAGCTAATGAGCATTTAGGTTGTTTCTATTCTTTGGCAATTATGAATAATGCTGCAATGAAGATTTATGTACAAGTTCTTATGAAGACATATGTTTTTACTTCTCTTGGGTATATTCCTAGGAGTAGGATTGCTGTATCATATGGTAACTTTATGTTTAACTATTTGAAAAACTGACAGATTCCAAAGCAGTTGTACCATTTTCCATTCCCACCAGCAGTGCAGGAATGAAATGAGGATTCAAATTTCTCCACATTCTTGCCAATAGTTGTTATTGCCTGTCTTTTTTATTATAACATCCCACTCTCTATTTATAAAAATAGATTTCTATTTATAAAAATAGATTTTATAAAAATCTCAAACAGATCTAGATCTTTGTATCTGGTAATTGAACCAATTCCCCAGTGAGAAAAATCTACTTACAAAGAGCAAAATCCTGAGCACAGACATGCCTATTGAAGAAGCAGGAAAGAAAAGGCCAGACTTGTCTGGATGTCTGGGGAGGAAATAGAGGATAACCACATGAAATTGCCTATAGTAAGAATTTGTTAGCTATACAGGAAGTATCACATTCATATGGTTCAATCTAATACAAAATAATCCCCATAGGTATGTATGGTGAATGTTTAGGACTTGTAGGCGAATTACTGAGAAAAGTAGTTTGGATGAGTAGGAAGAGCCTTCAATTGCATTCTAAGATTCAGCTTTAACCCATAGTTGATGGAGAAGTCAATTCACAAAAAAATTTTGACAAATGGCCAATAAATGTATTTTTAAATGCTTAAAGAATTCCAGGTTTAAAAAAAAATCTATGTATCATTTTCAGTATCACAAAGAAAAATTTTTAATACTATTCTATATTAATAAGGCTTAGGGAAACAGTCTGCTTCCATACATTGCTGCATATGTAAATTGAAAAAATCTTTCTGTAAGGCTATCTGAATAAACTTTGATGAAGCATTCTTCTTCTGGACTTTGTCCCAAGGAAATAGTCATGAATATTTAAAAAAAAAAAAGTCAAGATATTCTTGATGTCCAAAAATATCAGGTTGGATAAATAAAACAAGAATTATCTTTGTCACTGAATACTATACAGCTACCTTAAAATATTTAGATGAATATGTAACTAGGTTTGAGTTTCGGAACTGCCATTTATGGTTGTGTGACCTTGAACAACTAGCCTAACATTCTGTAACTTGCTTTTATCATCTGCAAAATGGGGATAATACTAATACATAGTTCATAGGGTTGTTATAATAATTGAATGAGTTAATACACATAAAGCTCTTTGAAATTTGCCTGGCACATAGTAAGCACTATCTAAGAGTTAGTTATTGTTAATATTATTAGTATTTGTTGCCAGTAAATTAAGTCAACTTTTAAACTAGTTTAAGAAGTAAAGGTAGAAAGACAAAACACTGGGCAAGAACTAAACTCAAAACATTCCTCAGAGTTGGTCCTGTGAAATCACCACTGCAGCTGCCAAGCACTGACCCCATGGCTTGTACTGCCAAGTCCTCAGATGCTGGACACTACACACTGCCATAGAACAGCTGTCTCTGCTGCCACTGGAAACCGGATGCAGCTGCCATCGCCACTCTCCCCTGGCCAGAGTGGATTCTGTGTCATCTCTGCTTCTTTGAGTCATCAGCTCATGAATCAAAGTCTAGAGAGGATGCATCTGCGTGGTTGCACCAAGTCCTCAGTTCCCAGATGTGAGGGAGGTTGAGAAAAGGAGTACTGCGTATTTTTATCACATAGAGAAGGTAGATTCAACTTTATAAGACAGAAGCTTCAACACAAAGAGCAAATTTATACATTGGGGAACAAAAGAAAAATATTAATTATTAATTTATGATTAAGAATACATATATAATTATGCAAAGAAAGAAAGGACTAAAAGAATATACATCCAAGTATTAATGATTAATTGTGAATTGACTATTGTGGCTGATTTGAATTTTTTATCTTCTGAATCTATAACTTTCCAAATCTATGACATAGCAAGTGAAGCAAGTGAAGAGATCCAAACAAAGTCTTTTGTTAATGCTTATATTTTCGAAACAGGAGAGAAAGAGAAGTCAGAAAATAGGGGGGCCAGTATTAAGATCATTAGAAGACTATAGTGTCAATAAAAGCAAAGGACAGATGTTTATTATTATTCAATTCTTTCACTTTTCATGCCAAACTAATACTGATGTACACAATTATACTTACACTAAACAGAACAGTAATGAATTAATTCTTAAGACATAAAATAACCAAAATATTTAGAGGAGGGTCAAAGAGGAGAACACTGACATCTTGGATGTTATAGCAACAGGTCTCATCATCAGAAGACATCTAAAGTTTTTGTAGCTTTTTAAAAAAAGTTTTGATAAAAATTTTGCAATTTTTATAGTGTTGCAAATCAAATAAGACAATGACTTATCTTTGTTTCATTCATTCAGCAAACATTTATTGAGTACTTACAATGATCCAGGCACTCTTGGGTGTTAAGGATACAATAGTTAACAAAATAGGCAAAACTCTTTGCTCTTTTGGGGCTTATATTCTGGAGAGGAAGACAGATAAAAAAAAAAAAAGAAATAAACATATTGTATGTTTGATGGTGATAAGTATTATGGAAGGAAAAAATATAGGGTGGTATGAGAGTTGTAATATTTAAAGAGATGAAAAGGAAGATCCTACTAAGAAGATGAATAGACCTGAAGGAGGTGAGGAAGTCACTCCTGCAGATATCTGAAGGAAGCACATTCCAGAGAAAGGCTGGAGTGGATCTGGTGTGGTCAAGGAGGCTGGTGTGGCTGGACTGAGGGAGGGAGGGAGGGGATGAGCGGGAAAAGAGGACTTAGGAGCAAAAGCCATTGGAGGTTGCTGAGAATATAAGTGACATTATCTGTCTTGGATTTTAACAAACTCATTCTGGCTGCGATTTCAAGAACAAAACGAAGTAGGAAAACCAGGTAAGTGGCTACTGTAAATACTAAGGAAAGCAAAATGGTGACTTGAACCAAGTACCTTTTTTGTTTTCCTTCAAATACATCATACTAAAGTAGGATGGGAGGAGGGAGGAGAGATTGTGTGTTTACCAGAAAAAAAAAATAACACTAAACTCTTGTAATTACATAACTCTATGTATTTTCACATTTATCGTCAGCCACACAGAACAAATGTATAAACAGTTTACTTTAAACATTTAAACTTAATTTACACATTTAATATATTTAAATAATTAAATCTTCTAAGTTATTACAGCTTCAAAAAAATGTTTGTTTTACAAATCTAAAGACAATTAAAATAATCATATCAATAAATTTATATTTAGACAAAAGTAACAATAAAAGAAACTGATAATTTATTTTAAAGACATGAGCAATATTTTTTAAATGGAGAGTCACTAAATAATGACTAGTTCTGAAAGGTGTTATTTTAAACCTTCCATTCTTTCAATGCTATAATCAAAACAAAAATGAAAGTGAAATCTAGAGAGTACACGGAGATCTAAGTCTCATCAGGACATATAATTTGCTTTTTCTATGGATCTGAGACCAAAGGCTCCATTTATTTGTTAAAGATTAAAAGAATAAACTGATTATTTTTTATTTTAAAATACAAGGGCAACTGTCAAGTTGAACACTCAGAGAGAAGAGTTGTCTACACAGCATTAATATTATCCTAGATCTTCAGAGAGGTTTATTGTTTACAGAGCACTTTTACTATCATTATCTCCTTTGAGCCTCACAATAGACCTATTAACATCTCTATTATTTACAGATAAAGAAACCCCAAACTCAGAGAGGTTAGGGGACTTATCCAAGGCCACCCATTTAACTAGTAAGTACCAGAGATGGGACAGAGCCCTCACTTCCTAGTCCACCACTTTTTCCACTATCAACCTGTGTTCTTTTCCAGATACAGAATTAGGGTTAAAAATGTTTTTTCTGTATAGGACTAATTAGGTCAGCAAGACAAAAGGTAAAGAGCGGTACCTATGAAAGCCAGCTTAGGAATAACAGTCTTATAATAAATTCTGTCATCCTCATTTAATGGTATAAAAACCAAGGAACAGTGTTAAGTTAAACACTGGCTTGCATTTAGGCATGCCTTGGTCTTTCTTACTACTCACCTTTATGGTTTTGCTGGATTAATCTGCTGGCCTGCTCTTTAGCACCTCCACCAGAGGGCAGGCAGGGCAGGAAAAAGAGCATTGGTAACCTGTTTGATCAAAAAGTGGGAAGAACAAAACTTAGGTCACTATCTTAATTTAGGCTTTTGGAGTCTTCTAGATTTCAGTTGTTAACGATAACTTACTTTGCATTCTCCTGCACAGACCTAGAATAAACTGCAGCAAAATGATTTCAGAACTGGAGTACAGAATTTCGTCATACTTTTCTATATTTCCACTCTGATTTTTCTAAATAATAAATATAAACTGTTAAATCTTTAAATATATAACACTTGAGAACATATAGTAAAAAAGACAGGCAATGATGAATAACAGAAAATTCATAAGAGAGGATATTCAACTAGCAGTGAGCATGGAAAAATCTTCCATTTCACAGGCAATTTAAGAAATATAGATTTAAAACAAAAAAATGCCATCTTTTGTCTGTCAAATTACGAATATTAAAAATGAGAATTATTGGTAAGAGTGTACTAAGATAGGCATTTATATATATATATATATATATATATATATATATATATATATATATATATATATATTTTGTGGAAATGTAAATTGGTACCATCTTTCCGGAGAGAAATCTAACCATATAAAGAAATTAGTCCTGACAGAATAAAATCAAAGTAATTTTCTACTACCCAACTTTTTCCCTCAGATCAAGTGAGCCCTTACATGAGAACACAGACTCATGATGTGATGTGGACTAGAACAAAGAGCAAGCTTTATGCCACTCCTGGCCTTCTGCAGACTCAGTGGGGTGATGAGGGTCCCTTCTCCAGGAGAAAGTAGGGTTATAACTCTTAACACTCCAGAGAAGATGCAGAGCACATTGACAGAGGAGAAAATTGGGAGCATCAGGACGCCTCTGAGTCTCCCAAGATCACAGATCTAACTCATCCCTACAGGAAAGGAAAACAGTGTTTTCCGTAGGCTCCAGCAAGTAAAACTCATCACACCAACTTGCATCCTATTGTGCAAGACTGTCCAGGGTGGAAGAGCTGGAGGGCTCTTCTGACATTTATGGGACTCTCCAGGTATAGTCATGGGTCTCGTCAACAATGGCCAGACTTGCACAGACTGGACTACTCATGCACCTGCAAATTATAATGCTATAAGCCAGTTATGGTCTTATAGATCAAATATAACATTTGCCCCTAATTCAAACCACTGCACTTTAATAGAGTTGCTTGATTTTGCTTATAAGTTAACAGCTACTAGCTTTAGCTAATTTAAGAGACAGTCTGATGGCTAAAGGAGAGAGTCTCATTATAACAAGAATTTGCTTGGAATTTGCCTAGGCCCTACAAAAAGAGAGATTTTCCTGAGTTCTCTTGACTGTATACTCAATATAATTTATAATAAGGAGAAACTGAGAAAAAAAAACCTAAGTGTCCAATCAAGAGGGTAGTATGCACCCATTAACTACTTAACAAAAATGGAAAATGCTTATCTAGAATAAGAAGTTAAGATACAGAATACAAGAGTTCCAAATTTGGGTAAGCTGACTCTATCCTGTCTTTCCTACTGAATGCTGATATAAGACAGAATGCATGACTACTCTAAAAAGAAATAGCAACAGGCAGCTTAGAAAGAAGACAAGAATCTGAAGTTCTGTTGAACGAGAAGGGAGTTCCCATTTTCTTTTACTGCCAGTATCTCTTAGCCTGGATTCAGGGCAACCTGAAACTGGGAGCGGGAACTGGGTCTAGACAGGGAGAACTCCAGAAGAAGGCTCTAGTTCTGGCCCAAGGAGCACGAAACGGGGCTCCTAAAGCTCAGAGAAAAGAGAAGAAATCACCTAGTTGTTGTTGTTTTTTTAAATTCCCCCCACCCCTGCCCTTTTCTTATTTCTTTCATGCTCCAGCCTCCAGGCAATCCGGGAGGGAGTACCAGTCTTGGCAGCCTCCACAGTAGTAGGAGCGAGATACCACAGTGACTAAAACTTTGAGGGACAAAATATATGAGAAGAAAAAAGTTTGGTGGGCATTTGAGGAAGGGAATCACAGTACCAGAAATGGAATAGTGGACATGATATTGACGAACTGCCATAACAGATACCATGTGGATCTGCTACAGGTATTTGGAAATGTAAATCTAAAACTCAGAGGAGAGGTCTGAGCCAGAATTATAAATTTGTGAATCATCTGCATTTAGAGTGTACTTAAAGTTAAATACTCTAGATGTTTTCTCCTTATTACTGGTAATAGCTAATGACTGAGATTTTCTTGGAATATTCTTTAGTATCTGCTCTACTGAAGAACTGAAAGATAAACATTATTACAATTCTAAATATGGAGTCTGTATTACCACTAGAAAAAGTAAACAGAATTTTATCTGGTCCTAGGATCTGGGGCCTAGCTCTAAAACCAGTGGTCTTTACTCTTGAATGCTCCCTAAAATAATTTTGAAAAACTTTATATTCCCTCATACATTTTTAAATTTACATATAACTTTTTCACCATAAATTTAAACAGTGGAAAAATATATGAATTCTGGTGTATTATAACTATTAACATGTTTAATTAAAGTATTAAATCACTCAAGTACAGGCAGGAATGTAAAGACTATAGAGGTTTGACTCCCATCACTATCCAATAAAAAAGGACAAACTTTTTAATTAGAGGAATTTTACACCATTTCTGTTTCTCCTTGAACTCACATTTCCATTTCATTTTCCCCACAAAATTTTATCATAATATGCAATATTTAGATATCTGAAAATCTTTGATTACACTATCGTAATTCTTTGCAATAAAAATATGCACAAAAATTAAAATACTCTGTGATTCTATAATGTTGCTACTTTTTTCCTCTATATTTAGTTACCATCACAGTTATTAAGTAGGCAAAATTGATCAAGCAACTTAATGACAATTTAAATGTTAATATAGAAAGCTAAAATTTTATTATAAATGTATCTTTTATTGAGATAATGGGGCCTTTTTCAAATAGTTTATGTATCTGTGGGTTAATATTACTTATTGCCAGAATTAGACATACATTTTATTCCTATTTTTAATGTAAGCTCTAAAAAAACCTTACATAAATGAGAAGATGGAAAGAGGTCTTATTACAGCAATAGCCTGCAATTATTCGAACCTCTTAGAGTAATATAACTAAAATCTCATACCAGTATATCATTAAAAATTACTTTTAATGAGTCACCAACTGATCAATCAATTAAGTCCTCCTTTAATTTTGTTGAGAGTAAAGAATTAAAATTTTTTGAGTTTCAAAAGGATTATTATAATTACTTCACCTCTCACCATCCACACCAATAAATTGATCTTTGTGCCTGGCACTTCAGAGTTTCTTCCATACCAGGGCAATGTGTTGCTATAACACCTGAGAGGGAGGGAGGCTTTCTTTCATAATGTAGCAAGTGAAGAGAAGAGGATTATGTAAGGAAAGGTGAAAAAGGAGAAAGTAGCACACTGGAATTATGTCCTCAAGCAGATCTATTTTAGGAGAATGAAGAAAGTTAAAGATCCAGAAGCTAGATCTATCCAGTCAATCTGTCTTTAGTCCCTCTTGCTTCTTAGAAATCTTTGAGCACCCTTAGCTGGTTTAAAGTAACTAGTTTTTTCTTTCTTTTGTCATACCCTGTCATGGGGGTGGAGGGGTAGGAAAGAAAATATGAACCCCAGAGTATTTTTTGAGAGTTATAGGAAAAACTGGTCTGATCCCCAGCGATAAGGAAAATTCTTCAGGGAAGGGGGTTAAGGGGTAAGGAAAAGTGGTAGGTATCTATGTGGGTAAGGTAGATAAGAAACTACTCCTACCTTCCACCCTTAGAAAGTGATAGAAACGAAGTAAGGCCTCCCCTTCCTGAATCAGCATTCTGGGATTGCTGGTTCATCCCTTCATTCAACAAACATTTTTGCGGGGGGTAATTTCTATGTCAGCCTCTGTGCTGGGCCCGGGAACTCAAAGATCTTTATACTCCTTATCTTTTTTTAATCAAGATTTTTGTTGGTTTATTTGAAAAAGGGCCTTTTCCTGTGGTACCCACAGTTACTGAAAAACTAAATATCACAGAGGAGCAGTCTTTGTCCTCATACTCCTTGTCATTAGGGAACTTAGACCAGCTCATCAGGACTCAGGTTCTTCACTGAAGTGCTCTAGCCCACACAGCCACCTCTCTCTACTTCCCATCAAATACTTCTCTGCATCCTGAGATTTCTCCTCACATCCCTGTTCCCTATTCTACTAATACCAAAAGCTATTTTCATGTTATTCCCTCCAGATATTACTCCAAGCTTTCTAATACAGAGTGCCTATGCTATATATGATAGGTGCTGGCAATGGATTAACTAGGTTATAAGAGTGCCCAAGATAGTTCCTCAATGATTTGTCGGGGAGAGCTGAGACCTAAGCATGAGGAGGCCACAGTTCAGATACCTCTAGGCAACAAGAAGCCCCTTTCAGTGTGCTGTACAGATGTTATCATCTTTTTATGCATGCTCTGGTACCAAATATGTTGGGAAGCACTATAAACTAACTTATCAAAAATATGAACCAAGTCTGAGCAGAAGTCCAAATGCACTGCCTAGAAGCCACATCTGTCCTGCAGACATCTTTGGTTTGGCAGATACAGCGTTGACAAGAAATAATTTGTTAACATTTAAATATTTCATATCTGAATATCTGGATTCTCAGGAAAAATTAATGCTGAGCTGTAGTCTATTACAAGTCAACTGACAATAAGTAATAGCTGCCCCTGAGAGATAAGGTATGCCCTTTCCACCTTACCTCCCTTCTTCTTTCAACTACATTAACCAAATGTCCTGCCCATTTCCATTATCACTTGGGTTTCTCTCTACTGCAACAGAATATAGTCTGCCCTCATTCTTCCTTCACATTTAACAGGTTAACACACATTCACACATGTAACCCCTGCTATCTCAGTAACAAGACTCTCAAAGCAGAACTTAAAATGCAATTTAATTATTTTTATTCTAAGTACTTCAAAGCCATTATTATCTTCCTTTGTGTTTAAAACCATAGAATTTTTTTTTTGGTGATCGTGATTTCCTATAAAGAAAATCCATCCACATCTAACTTTATTGTTCAATCCAATATTACAGACATTGAACCTGATATAATATTTTAATTTATGTAGAACTCATTAAATACATTAACCTTGTATAAGATTTTTAACTTACTTGAAATTGGTTTGAGCTTCTCAGAAGGCATGTTAAATGCTTTGAAGCTTAGATAATAAAATCCATCACTTGGTTCTGGTAGAGAGCAGTATGCTATCACTTTTGCTTTCAGTATCTCAGATGTCTACAACAGCCAATTTCAGATCATTGTCAACTGGGTGTGTCTTGTAGTTGTACCTCGCCATTTGTCTATGTATTACAAAAACACTTGAGAAATGGCTGATTGGATAATAAGAGTAAGGACTGAATAGCCCTTCCCTCCACCCCTCTATACCCATGAACTACATCAGCCCCAGACTTGAAGAAGGAAAAAGAAGTCCAAATTGACTGACATTAAGTTTCTGATAACTTTCATTCCAGCGTTCCTACTGGGATTTGTGTAGAAATTAAGTTTGTAGAATGACAGACATACAGAAAAATTAGAAAACATTTCCTGAATGCCCAAGTCTATGGAGCCTCATCGCTGCTTTGCGTGTTGTTTTTGTCCATGAAAGCAAACTGTTTTGAGCCTTGCAGTTTTCACATAATTACATTGTGAAAGTAGAAGTAAAATTTCTAATAACTTTACAGAAACGTTTGAAGAGATGTAAACAGTAGTTATCTCTTGTTTTAGAAGGGATTAATAAGGTTTCAGAGATTTAATATACCAGTGATAACTGCAGCTTGAGAGAAAGTTATGAATTTATAAAATTATGCAAGTAATTTACTTCCAAGTAAAATAAAAAGGCATCAGGAAAGGTTGTGGTTGTTTTAATGTGGTTCTTTTTAGTCAAGAGGAAAATAACATTTACTATGAGTTTTTTTGGTACTCTTTTGGGCCTTTCTGTTGTTGATTGTAGCAGCTTCAATAGCATAAAAACAATTTGAACAAGTAACTTATAATCCCATTTTAAACTTGCTCCATGTCAAACTTCTCATTCCTGAATTATGTATGTATTGGTTGTTTTAACATATATATTTACAGAATGCCAACTCTGTGCCACTCATTATGCTAAATGCTGAAAGAAAAGGGCGAACAAGACACAGCCTTTTCCCTCTAGGTGATCTGTGCAATGACGAAGTGCAAGTTAGAGCAGAGTGAAGTATACAGTGAGATATGCATGGGAACATACTGGTGTAACATCAAACTGGAAGAGTGATTAAAGGTGAAGAGAGGAGACTGTGGCTGAATCTTAAAGGATGAGTAAGAGGTTCTCAGATAAAGAAGTAAGAAAAGCCATTCCAAGTAAGAGGAGTAGAATGTACAGAAAAGTATGGTGAGAAAGCAAGGTGAATTTAGGGAACTAAAATTTGGTTCATCATGGCCAACAAGTTAAGCTGGAAGGAGTTAAAAGGAAGATAATGCTGACAGATAAAGCTGAACATAGTTCATAATAAATCATTTATGTCATGCTAAAGGTTTAAGTTTTATTCTCAAGGCAATGAGAATTCATTGAACCTTTTTTTAACAGAAGAGGGATATGATCAGATTTATGATTTAGAAAGTTAATTTGTTGGCAGAATAGAGAATCAATATTGGAAACAGGGAGAGCAGTCAGGAGCTGATGCAGTCATGCAGGTAAGAAAGGATAATGGTGCAAACCTAGGTAGTAACAGTGAAGACAGAGAAAAGAAGACGCAACTGAGTATATTTAAGATATAGAGTCAGTAAGACCTGATCGCTTCCTGGATGTGAATAAGGAAGAACTTTCTGGTCATGGTCATTATAAATGCTTGTGAAAACGATTGGCTGGTATAAAAATCAGATTAAAACAATAAATACTCATTCTTATTTTTGAGTTCTGAAATTTTACATTGAAATCTTTTCACCCTCTTGAATGAAAAAGATTATGATGGTCTTATCTGTCTCATCAGTACATCTTTTTCTGAATCATAAAACCACCATTTGCTGAGAAGGTGACAAAAAAAATGGGGATGTGGTTCTTTAGAATTGCAGCAATTTCATATCTCTGTCACCACAATCTACTACACCTGTTCATACACCCACCTCCTGTCATTATTAATAGTCATTTGCTTTCTCAACTTTCCATTCAAACCTAATTTTAAAAAATAGGCTGACCACCAAATTGGGTGAGTCACTTTTAAAGTCATTCTTAAGGTTAGTGGAGTCTCAATTCTCAAATTTGTTTTAAATAATGTTATCCTAAATTTCCAAAAATGTGGTTAATTTCATCAACCTTTTTCAAAGTATCAGAAGAAGACAAGAGAATCGTAATGCAACATGAATTTAAATTTAGGACACAAGTCATATACTATGTGTGATCTGAAAAAAAGTGCACTCACTAATGTCAACTTGCAAAAACATGAATCAGATAGAAAAGGCACTACTTGATAGACTTTACAAAGTTGTAAAACATAATACTGTACCAGTTAGAAATTCTGCAAGTTTTTCGCATAAGTTCATTATCACATGAAATACATTAGCATGCTAGTACCAGTGGCCCTGAATGGCAGAATTATGTAGTATGGGGAACAGAGTTTGGGTAGTTCCTGACCCTACTAACAATTCCATTAGAGACTCGGAATGTCCAAGGCAGAAATCTAGTTCATGTAATAGATGAGTTCCTGTAACTTTAATTTACAGAAGAAACCATGGAGATTATCTTGCTCAAACCTCTAATGTTAAAGAACTGAGGACTAGAGAATTATCTGATATAACCAACAAGACAAAACTGATGCATAATAGCCATAGACGCTAGACCAGAGCTCTTCCCAAGCATCCCTGCCTATCTTTTCCATGATCTTATCAGCAACTTAGTTGAACCAGAAAAGTTTCAACTAGAAAGAAGGAATTCATTCATAAAGTCAATAACCACCCTCTAAAATACACTATATTTTACATAAATTCTGATTTTCATATCTGTATTTCGTACACTTAAAGGAAAATATATTCAAATAATTACATCTGTTAAATTTGAACTAGAAGGGGTTGAAGGTTGTGTTAGACATAGTCTGAATTAATCGACAGAGTGAAATTTTTTTAATTTTTTGAAGGGTAAACACAGTAATGAGACTAAGCTAACTGTGTCTTGCTCAGAGATTAGATTCTGTTTTAATAAATAGATATGGATGATAGGTGATCAACATATATTACATGTCTAAGTTGAGTTGATCCATCTCACCCTACATCAATGGGGTCTAAAGCAAAGCCAGCTTCTACCTAATTTGTGATTTTCATAAGTTCTAATTATGGTACTATTGTAACTGTAAAAAATCTCCAGCAAAGAGAAAGTAGAGGCCTGGCAGGAAACTGCATCAGAGGCTCTCAATGGAGCCCAAAACAGATAATATCCTCTGCTTCTATTTCCTTGAATCCTCCTATTATCATGGACTGTAAAAGGAAATGGGGTGATAGTCTTGCTTGATATATAAGAGTCCTTGGATTTATTGGGAACCTCAGTCTTCATATGCAATATTCAATTGCAGTTATTTGATTCCTGGCCATTAAATTCCTTTTCACGAATTTGTGTTGAAAGTGCATCAAACTGAGGAACACTTAGCTACTCATTGGTATTCATTTTCATGAGTGGAGCCCTGTGCCAAAGAAAGTTCAAAGCAATAAAACGATTATTCAGGCCCTTGTGGCTGAGCAATTATATCCAAAAATCAGGCTATTCATTAAAGAATTTACCTTCTGAATCCTAGTCAGGTACTGACAACTGCTTTCTAAAGTGGTGGCTACTCCCAGTCAATAAGGAAAGGGAACTGACATTTGAGCACCTGCAAGTGTTTTACATGTTTCTACATTCTCACAACAGCCCTGTAAGAAATGTATTACTCCATTTCACAAAGGAACAAATTCTGAGAAATGAAGGAAGTTGCTCAAGGTCATACAGCCAGAAGACTTACTTGTCTAATTTCAAAGTTCAAGTCCATTTCACCATGCTCTGCTCTTTCCCCAATCTAAGAAGATTGGGGGTTCCAAAATTTCCATTCAGAGTAAAATATATTGTAAAACCCAATGTCCTTTAGATATGAAGAAAGTTGGCCTTGCTATGATGCCAGATTATGCCTCTGTGCATTTTATCTGCAAAATCTGCCGGCTATCCTTTACTTCAAAGAGTCAGAAAGTATTTCTACGATTAAATATCTCTAGGGTGGGTGTTTAAGAAATGCAATTTGATGATAACTGTGGGAACATTTGCTTCACAGCCATCAAACCAGACCTAATCCCAGCTTCACTGCATTGAGATTGTCAGATGCCAAAGGAAGAGATAACAGGGGCCAAGGCAGATGTTATAACAAATTAACAAGGGAGGCTGCAGGCCAGGAAAGAGTCATAAAATATTTGAAGCATACATTGAAGTATAACTTCAAGTCATCTAACATTGTTGACTGAAAGAGGCTGTCAGAAAAGTAACTCAGTTTTGACTGAAAGAGCCACAGAGACAAGACAGCTGAGTTCCCAGCAGGATCTGGTTTTGTCATCAGTAGTTACAGTGCTGTCTAGCTAAACATTTGGGCTGACTTTCACAAGCAATGGGATCATGCAAAATGGAACATTAGGTCATGGCCAGTTGGCCAGAGCCAATAAAGGGTGTTCTACATTTAGGAAAAGAGGAAGAACTTCAGGGTCCCTTCCCCTTAAAAGGTCATAGGACAACCTAAGGTCAATCAGAATAACAATGTCTTGGTTTTACTTACCCTGCATACACATGGAAATTGTCTCTAGCACTATAGAGACATTTTTTACATTATTCAGCTTGGAAAAGTATTAGTAGTATTTTCATCATATTCACAAAGGAGAATATTAAGACCTGACTAATTAAGACAATTCGCACACATTAGAGTACATTTCATCAGTGTGAATTATCTCCCAAATATGCCAATCACAAAATGCAATGGTGTCTCGAAGGGGCCAAAAAAATAAATGTGTTAAAATATAAATATGAAAAAGCAGAAAGTTTTTTAAGCCAAAAACCAAAAGATATGAGAATGACATTTTAAAATGGGAAGAAAAAAGTGTTCACCATCACACTGATAACCAAAGATGTGCAAAATAAGACTACAATGAGTTTACTTTTTTGCCTCTGATATTTAAAAAATCACAATGTTCAGTACAATAAAGAGTACAGTGAGATGGGCTTTCTGATATTCAGCTGATAAAAAAATATAAATTGCTATGGGGACTATGAGCTCTCTGGAGAGTAATTTACCACTATATTTCAAAAGCCTTAAAATGTTCACAAGCCCCTGAGAGTACAGTGGTATCAGAAACTCTAGGGTTATGGCCAAGCAATCTGTTTTAACAAGCTATCCAAGTGATTCTGATGCACATTTAAGTTTGAGAACCACTGCTCAGGGACTCTCACCTACCCCAAAGCTTAATGACCATCTGTAGGCAGAAGAGTCCTAAATATACATCTGTACCCCAGATGTATTCTCTGAATTACAGGCCCATACAACCAACTACTCACTTGGCATTTCCTTGTTGATATCTCATAGATACTTCAAAATAAACGGGTTTAACATCAGGTTCAGATATTTCTCCCCAAAATATTCTCTACCTCCAAAGATCCTAATCTCTGTAAATGGCACTATCATTTCTACTCAAGCCAGAAACCTAAGTCTCATTCTTGATCCCCACCCTTCTATCTCATCCCTATATCCAATCAAGCCCTAGATCCTAGAGATATAAGATATTGCTACAGACTGAACTGTGTTCCCTAAAATTTGCATGTTGAAGCACTAACCCCCAGTGTGACAATATCTGGAGATAAAGGCTTTCAGAGGTAATTAAGGCTAAATGAGGTCATAAGATTGAGGCCTTCTAAGAGGAAGAGAGAGAAAGAGAGCTCTCTTTCTACAGTGAGGACACATGGCCATCTGCAAGCCAGAAAGAGGGCTCTCACCAGGAACTAACCCTGGTGGATCTTTAGAGTTGTTCTTTTTTTTTTTTTTAAACTTTTTAATTTTATTTATTTTTCAACAGTAAGTCATACATATTTTGCATTATATATTCATTGCCCATAGTTAAGATTTCTTTCTGTCACCACATATTTGACCCCTTTTAACCCTGGTAGATCTTGATCTGGGATTTCCAGCTTCTATAACTGTGAGAAAATTAATTTCTGCTGTTTAAGTCACCCAGTCATTATTATATATTTCACTATGACAGCGCAAACTGACTATAAACTATCCACTTCAATTTATCTCCACTGCTACCATCCTTGTACAGACTATCATAGTCTCTTACCTAAACAATTGCAGTATCTTTCTAGCAGTTTTCTCTCAATGCTGGTCTCACCTCCTTCAAATCATTCTCTATACCCAGGTAGAAGAACATCATCAAGTCAAGTTTCTACTTAAAATCCTTCAGGGGCTTTCCATTGTCTTTAAAATAACACCCAATACTTAACATAGATATGCCAGGTTGATATAAGAAACATTAAATGATGAACTCCAACCACACCCCCACATACTGATCTCTTGTCCCTCATCTAGATACTTGCTGCCCTCATTGTTTACACTGCCTCACCAGCACCCTCCTGGTCAATCTGGTCTTAAGTGTCACCTTCTGGCCATGCCAGAAAACATCTGGCTGCTCCCCACAGACCACTGGCGGTCACTTTTATCTATGAGGCTACGCTCAGGTCCTTCTCTCAGGCACCCTTTGCAGTCCCTATACTATATTATCACTCAGCAAGTGTACTGCCCCAATTTTTCTAATGCCCAGCCTGTTACTTCTCCTGGTTTAAATCTAAAAGCAGAATTTGAAGTTTCTGTTATTTGTTTTCTTTGTGACATCCCTGCCACTTCTTGGGGAAACTCAAGTGGTAAAAGGTTAAAGGTTAATATAGTGCTGGCATTAAAAATCATATCAATTAATACTTTTCAAATTACCCCCAATGCATTATCTAGAAAGCCTCTTACTGTTTGGCCTATATGAATAGCTCACAAGTCTCTCCAGCTTTATTGGGTAAAAGCCATGCTGACTTTTAGTTTCTCTGACATGCCTTGTCCCACCTTCAGCCTTTGCACATAGTAGCCCATCTGCCTGGAACACTTTTTTTGTCCTCTTTGCCTATTCACCTTTCGTCTCTCAATTAAACATTTCCTTAGAAAGAACATCTTTGACCACTTTTATACAAGTTAAGTATAAAGTAGTCAAATATGTTCTTCCTAAGGAAATGTTATACACAACATATTCAGAATTTCTTTCAACTTGTAACTTATGCGCTTGTAATTACTAACGATTATTTGTTTAGTATCTATCTTCCCTGCTAGGCTATAAATTCCAGGTGTCTGTTTTCTCTAACATAATCAGTATCTAGAACATACTAGATGTTCAGTGAGTATTTGTGACTGACCCACTGACAAAGTTAATCATAATATGTTAGATTTCAGAATTAGTGTCCTGGTACCGTATCTGGTTATTCACAGTATCCCAAGGTTGCAAAACATGTTATTTAAAAAGAAAGTGTTCCATTTGCAACTACTTTTCTAAATGAATTAGGATTTTATCTATCTATCTATCTACCTATGGATATATAGATATAGACATAGATATAGATGTAGATATAGATATAGATATAGATATACATACCCTAAATTTTTCTGTCTCTATCAAAACAGCCTTATTGTTCTCGTGAACCTAGACAGTAAGTTTAGAATAAATGGTACATATATGAATTCAATCAAGTACAGTTATATTTCTGAAATACTATCTCTGCATAAGATTTTACATTAAAAAAAGAGCTTAAAAGCCACTCTTAAACAATGGCTTTACATCCTAGAGAAGAAACAGAACTTTTACAATAGGAAGAATCTAGAGTTAGTTCTTTTTTACACAAAACCCTGTGAGACAACCACAGGAACAGCATTATTTTACCCTTCCTAGTTTGTGGCCAATTGAAACATTTATAATAACACTTGTAGTTTTAGTTTTTATTCTCCTCTCTTACATTTATCCTACATAATTTTACTTCCCCAAATTATGCAACTAAGATATACTTATCACTGGGCTGGAGTAAAGGAAAAGAAAGATTGAGGGAGAAAGAAAGAAGAGATCTAAGGGATGTCCTTGGGCATCTCCTAACAACCTACAATGCCGATTATTCTACCATGAATCTTGTCACTTTTCCTCTTGTACAACACAGTAGGAGGGGTACAAAATAAGTTTTACTCTATGTCATATTGGGAATGATACCAATAGATGTACGTTATCTTCAGGACAATCACGGTTACACCTCATTAAAGAACTAATTTAGCTATATCAGTGATTCTTTGAAGTCCACTCAATAAAGAATCTGTCCTACTAAACAACCTTCATATATAAGTCATTAGTCCATTATAGGCTGGCAACAGTATATCATCTTCATTTGGATGTCAAACTCAACATATCTCAAATAAAACTCATTATATCCTCCACAAATTGGTTTACTTTCATAATTTACGAGGTGGAACCAGTGCTGCAATCACAATCCTAGTCATCCAAACTTACAACCTAGGAGCTACCTTTAACCTCTCTTTTCTTATCCCCCACAACACAGGGAAGAAGGGAGGAGCTAGGACCTACTCTGTCCTAGCCACTAAAATGGGTCACACACTGACATCAGACAGTTGTCAAGGTGTAGTACAAGGCCAATGGGTCAGAATGCCCTATTGCATTTGTGCAGACTTCTAGCCACACCTCAGACCTACTGAATCAAGGTTGCGTTGGGGATTCTACATTTTAAATTAGCTCTCCAGGAGACTTCTTAGGCCAACTAAATGGAATCAGTACTCTAAAGGAAATGACCCAATTACAAAAAGACACACTGGTGGAGCAGCTAGGCAAGGCACCCTGTTCAAAGGACACAAGAGGAAGTAACAGAGTTCCAGACAAGTGGGTGGAACATAGAGACAGAAAAACAGTAAACAGTTATGTAAGGGTTCAATACTTCTGAATCCAGCATTTGGATCTATTCATCAATAACCTTCACCAGGATATGGCAATAACAGCCCCAATTGCTATGTGAGAGACTCCAGCTCATCTAAAAGAAGACCAACCAGAACAAGTCATGCCAGAGACTAGTTTCAGGGTTTCACTATTCCAGTAAAATGATACCAATAGATGTATGTCATCTTCATTGGCCCATAGGATAACATCTCTGACAGCAAAGAGATCTAGGGAACAATACAGGAGACTGTCAGGAATGATGGGCTTTATCTGTGTCAGCAGGAATTTGATTGCCAATAAAAGAAGTCGTTCTAGTTCATTTAAACCCAAAGGGATGTAATATAATGACTTAAGTACATACATAATTGTTCGAAAGTCTGGGGAAACAGGCTCCTAGCTTCATCAGGAAGGATCCCCAGATGTGCCAACAAAGGTAGCTATTGCCTATGTCATGGTCAGAAAACGGGAATTATCAGGAAACTAGGGAATAAGGCAATAGCAGTTCCAACTGCTAGATCCAGACATATTACCTCAGTCCAGATCCATACCATCAAAATGGATGTCCCTGGAACCCACAGAAGCAGGCACCAGACCCTGGGGCCTCTACTACATTGCCATAGAAAAACCAGAGTGTTCACATCACTGCTTGCTAGTGGAAACAGCAGAAGTGCTACCTCTGTCTTGCTTCTGTTTTCCAAATATGACATTCATATGTCTGCTTTGGCAGAGACTGGGCCATATGTGGAAATGAGGAAATCTGAGAAATGGAGTCTTCAGCTCTCTGTCCTCTAACATGTTACAAAGGGGAGGGAGGTGAAGTAGTGTGGGTCACATATGATATTTCTCTGGGCATCATATTCAGTTTGAGCTTCTCTCCTAGACTGGAAGCTATCAGAGGGTAGAGAACTGATGGATGTTTACTATTTCAGAAGTTCCAGTTGAATGTCTGATGAATAGCAGGGGAAGGAAAGAAGGAGTAATAGAGGGAGGGAAAGGAAAAAGAGGAAGGGAGAGACAAAATCGGTAGTATCTACAGGTGGAAAACATCGTGAAATTTTGTTTTGAAAGGATTTAAAACTTAATAAGAAATGAAGCAGAGATTGACACTATTAATTTTAATTTCTTAGTAGCTTTGGATTTCGGTCTGTTTCTTTCAATTTCCATGACTATGAACTTAATATGGTTAGAATTCCTTATATCTGGGGGGAAAAAATCAATCATGTCTTAACTGGTACCCTGCCCACTTTCTCCCATTCTTTCCCATTCTATCCCCACACACTGAACTCAGCATGGGTTTTCAAAAACAGTGATCTCAAACTTTTTACTTGTAAACACTTTCAAAAGAATTTTGTAAAGTTTTGTGTACTTTTGCACATTATTAAGATGACATCTAAAATTTTTCATCCCAAGTTAAAATTGTTGCAAAGAATATAACTTCCAGAGTATTATAAATATTGTCATTAAAAATATTATAGCAATTTAAAAATATATCCAATAGAATCTAAATACCATGTCATCTATTTTTAAAAATACATGAACAAGCTGTTTTTTAACAATCAGAGATTATGCATTTCCTTTTCCTTCAACTCATATTTCAATTCCAATTATACCAAAAATTTCATCCTAATATGATATATTTTATTCTTGAAATTCTTTTGCCAATTATCTTTCTTATCACAACAAAAGGTATATATGTTGAAATTACAGTTTTTAATTTCCAGTGATCATAAAGCTGTATTTAAAATTATCCTGAATAAACGAACCAACAAAACAGAAACAGACTCATAGATATGGAGAACAAACTGAGAATTGCTAGATGGAGGAGGTTGAGGGTTTGGTAAAAGAGGTGAAGGGATTAAGAAGTACAAATTGGTAGCTACAAAATAGTCACAAGGATGTCAAGTACAGCATAGGGAATATATTCAACAATTCTGTAATAACTATGTATAGTGCCAGGTAGGTACTAGACTAATTGGGGGGATCACTTTATAAATTACATAAATGTCTAACCACTATGCTGTACACCTGAAACTAATATCAAATAATATCAAATGTCAATTCTAGTTAAAAAAATAAAAATTAAAAAAATTATTCTCTATTATCATTTCAATACTATTAGCATACTATCAATAAAAACAACATGAATATATTATAAATCCTAATAAGTATTAAACAGAAAAAAAACAAATTTATATTTTAAATGTGTCTCTTAATGAGCTAGATGGGGACTGGATGGTTTTGCTAAAATTAGGTCAAATATCAATTTAGCAAATTACTTATTATTCATGACTAAACTGAGACAGGGTTAAACCTCAGTTTTATTTCCGTACTATTTTGTGTTTTATTATTAAATGTTGAGAAAAAATTGTTAATGTAAATAAGTAGAAGAGAAGTTTTGTTATAACAGTGCCCTCAATTTTTTGTACTATCACAATCATATGCCAAAAACCATGGGGAAACCTAGCACTAAAATTTGTTTTTAATGATCTATCAGTTGACAACTTGATTATAGCCATTTCTGCAAAATAGAAAATCATCTAACTGCAAAAGAAATTGTTTGTTACTCATTCATTAGTGACTCCCTTTCTCAACATCAATACCAGTACTAATACTTCTGCTGTGTTTCTAATTATTCCGGTGGGCTACAGAGGTTTTTCTACCACAGGGTAACACACTATAGAAAAATTAGGGTAACAGGTGTCTTTCTTCTTTAAAATATGACATAATAAGTAAGGGGTGGGTGAGAGAAGACATGAAAACTTTTTATGCTCAGGCAGATTAGTTTTTTAAATTATTTTTCAGCTTTATTGATGTATAATTGAAAAATAAAATTGTAAAATATTTAATATAAGTAAAATTGTAAAATATTTGATATAAGTATACATTGTGAAATGATTTGTCCCATTTAGTTAATTAACATGCCCATCACCTCACATACTTACTTTAAGGAGAGGGTGAGAAATTAAGTTCTACTCTCTTAGCAAATTTCAATTATACGATACAGTGTTAACTATAGTCATATTATACATTGGACCCTCAGACCTTATTTATCTTATAACTGAATGTTTGTACCCTTTTACCAGCTCTCCCTATTTCCCTCACTCCCCAGCCACTGGAAACCATTTTTCTACTCTCTGTTTCTATGAGTCTGACTTTTTGTTAGATTTCACATATAAGTGATATCATACAGTATTTGTCTTTTTCTGTTTGGCTTATTTTAGTTAACATAATGCCCTGCAGGTTCATCCATGTTATTGCAAATGACAGAATTCCTTCTTTTTTAAGGCTAAATATTCCATTATATGGATCTAGAAATGTGAGATATATAGGAATAGATATAGATATAGATGAATAGATATAGATGATATAGATATAGATATATAGATATTGTTTTAGAAACCTCTATACTGTTTTCCACAGTGGCTGCACCAATTTATATTTCCACCAACAAAGTACCAGAGTCCCTTTTCTCCACATCCTTGCCAGTACTTGTTATCTCTTGTCTTTTAGAGGATAGCCAGTCTAACAGGTGTGAGGAGATATCTCATTGTGGTTTTGATTTGCATTTCTCTCATGATTAGTGACGTTGAGCACCCTTTCAGGTACCTGTTGGTCATGTCTTCCTTGGAAAAATGTCTATTCAGATCCTTTGCCTATTTCTAAAATGTGTATTCAGATATTTTGCCTATTAATGGGGTTTTTCCTTATTTGTTATTGAGTTATATGAGTTCCTTGC
Source organism: Macroglossus sobrinus (assembly GCA_004027375.1). Classification (NCBI taxonomy): domain Eukaryota; kingdom Metazoa; phylum Chordata; class Mammalia; order Chiroptera; family Pteropodidae; genus Macroglossus; species Macroglossus sobrinus. The sequence goes on along the minus strand of PVKZ01001548.1, from coordinate 319,423 downwards.
ATATTTTGCATAATCATCTTTTACTGAATATGAGGTTGGCAAATATTTTCTTTCATTCCACTGGTTGCCTTTTCATTTCCTTGATGGCTTCCTTTGCTCTGCAGAAGCTTTTAAATTTGATATCGTCACACTTGTTTTTCTTTTGTTGCCTTTGCTTTTGGTCAAATCAAAATAAAAAATTGCTAAGACCAATATCAAAGAGCATACTCCATTTCTTCTAGGAGTTTTACAGTTTCAGGTCTTACATTCTAGTCTTTAAACCACTTTGAGGTTTTTTTAGTATGGTATAACATAGGGATCCAGTTTCATTCTTTTGCATGTGGCTTCTGGTTTTCCCAGCACCATTTATTGACAATACTTTGTTAGCTATGATTTATGGATCTCTTGGACATAATACCCATCGGTTTTTGGAGCTAGGTTTTTTAGAAGTCAGTTGAGCAGCGGTCTTAAAAGTTGGGGCACTAAATACGAGGTCCAAACCCTTAACTCTTCAGGAAAAAGCTGAAATTTGGGGGTTCCCTCATTGTATGATGCTGTGGTAGAGGTGCATTTTATGGAGAGAATATAACACAGCCTTTCCTACCTGTTCTGATGTGGGTATTTTCTTATTCATCTGATGTGTAGAGTAACTCAGCTAGTTTCTGGATCTCTTTCAGTGGGAACTGTCCCATGTGTAACTGTACTTTCCACGCTCAAGAGCCTCCTATGTTGCCATCTTGGTCCTCTCAAGAGACTATTTTTTCAGATCAGTTTTAAGGAGTGCAAAAGGAAACTGAATATCCAGAATCTTGATTCCTTGATTCCAGAACCTCTCCTGGGCCTTCACAGCCCTGGGAAAGTCTTCCTATACTACATTATAAGTATAGTTTGAAGACTGCTACTCTAAAACAGCACAACTTGCCTAAGCAGTATCTCCTCATTGACATAAATACTCACAAATTTAAAAAAAAAAATTAAGGATGAGAATGACTAATCATGTAAATCTGTATTTTAAAAAAGCTTACTAGTTAAGTGACTTGACAACTGGAACAACTGGTAAACGTATGTGAAATGTCACAATTTCTAGAACTGATGGATATTTTTGCATGTAATACTACTAAAATGTTACCATAAATCAACTTGAGGAAAATACACTCCTAAGGGGGTAGGCAAGAGAGTAGTAGTTTACTGTTCTTGGTCCTGCCATTCCATGACCAAATTAAAACTTCCTCCTAAGCTTAGCTGCCAGTTGTTGATGTGCACTGGAGCCCCATCCCCAGCCCTCACCTCCAGAGACTGTGATCCAGAATGTCTGTGATTGTAGGGGCAGCACTCCAAACACTCCAAACAATTTGGGCACAAGCAGCCCTTAGGTCACACTTTGAGAAACATTCACCTAAAGAGAAAATTCCCGAAAAATGTATAAACTGAAATTTGTAGAGGTAATTAAAAAAATTAAAATGTTATGAATTAGAAATGTGTTAATTAAACTGGATTTGGAGCAAGGCGAACCACTACAAAATGCATGTATTATGAGTTCAGGATTGATCTGAACAGGAAGAGCACAAACTTGCCTGCAGTAATTGTTCATCTCCAACAGCTCTGGGGTCCAAATGTGAGCTCAGCCTGGTGAGCTCACCCTGTGCTCTAAAGTCAGTGGGCTCACCCAGGAAAGAAGAGGACCCACTGAGTTACCTTACCATTCCCTTAACAAAACATTTCACAAGCTGGAGAGGAGCCGAAAACATCCCATTCTATAAGCTACTCTACAGGCAAAACAATTTGAATTAAAGAGAGACCTGATTTTAACAAGATCTTTACTGTCCAAGAATGCCTGTATTTCTGGGAAAAAAAAAATTAAATAAGTGGAGGAGGGCACTATAAAGAAGGAAAATAAATCAATATAACTTGATATATTAGGAGGAAATATCTCTACATTTACAACGGATATTTTTCATTCATTAGTGTTCAAAGTGCAGTTGTGCTGTGAAATAAAAAACAATGACAAGCTAAAATAAGAACTGGTACACTCTTTGGAGTAAGAGGCAGAATTTTTAGTACACAATAATTTGTTAAATTTATGTTTAATTGCCTGCTTAAGAAATACTAAATATTACCTCTTTATATATAAATATAAGTCTTCAGATGTCCTTACAAAGATTCTCTCAACCTATGGAGAGGCTAATGGACTGATGACATTAAAGTGTACCATGTGTCTTTATATTTGTGAAAATCATTAGTCCTTTCCCATTTACAAGATGAATGCTACTATCATGTAAGGTGATTTTTAATTATTGAAAGAGTTAAACATGTAAAACTAGACTAGTACAATGAACTTCATATGTCTATCCACTAATATTATTTCATCTGTACTCCCCACACTGCCCTCTTCTCCCACTACTGGATTATTTTAAAGCAAATCCCACACTATTTCACTTTATTGTAGTATGTATCACAAAAAATGACTTAAAAATAACCACAATATCATTATCACACCTAAAAATGAACAATCTGGGCTATTTTAAAATACACTAGAATTTGCACATCTACAGGAGTATTATTTTCAAAGAATCATCTTAAAAGGCTGTAAGTGATGCCTGCATTTCTCAAAACATTTTTAGAATACTTCTCAGGGTCACTTTATATTCCTTAATTATTCCAAATGATGACAAATCTTTACTCTTCAAAGGTAGACTTGACTTGAAATAGTCAAAAGTCTTTGGGAATAAATAGGGGGTAATCAGATTGGGCAAGACTGGTTTTGTTAAAGAGACTAATATACAGAGAGGCATAAGGTGTGTCCCTTTCAAGAAGGGAGTCTGATGCTCATAAACTAGCTGAGAAATTACCTACTCAATAACCAGAGATGCTAGGGAGAAAAAGAGCTCTTTTGTATTGGGAGCTGAAGCAGTAGTGAAACTAAGAGGAGTATGTGAGAGGCAGTGAGAGAACCAGCCAAGTGGTGAAAGGAACTGATCCTTAATCTTTGTACCCTAAATTCCAGTGATTCCATGCCACTTTCAGGATTTATATTGCATTTCAAGCCTCTGTGCTTTTGCAAACAATGTTTCCTGTAATTGGAACCACTGGGTGAATCTCTAGTCATCTTTTAAGACCTTAATCAAATATTACCACATTCCTTGACTCTCTTTGGCACAATTAGTTATACCATTGCCTGGTCCTAGTTGTACTTTGAAGATCTCTTAACATCTCTGTGACTACTTCATAATTATTTAGATATGTATGTATTTCCCCAATTATACTGGGAGCTTCATTTTTCTATCTTTGGCACACAGACAGTGACAGGTGTATAGTAGGCCCTCAGTAGGCCCTTAGATACAGTAATAATCCATGTATCTTTACATGGTTTAGACCCTGAAATGTCCTCATAATGCAGCAAAGTTGTTGTGGATCAAAACATTATAGAATAAAGTAAAGAAGAAAAATTCTTATGCAAGGGCAGTTTTTGTAAAGTACCCTGGAAATTTCAGATATTGGTAGCGGAAAGTTACATAGAACTGTCCAAAGAAATGTTAGCAATTTCTTTTCCTCTTTTCAAAAATATATTTTTAAGTTCATTTTTCAGGATTATAATTATTTTCTTTTTCTTTGAGGAAATACTTGAGGAATTAACAAATTAAGTACCAGTTAAAACTGAGTTCAAACTTAGTTGATCCATATTTTTCTCAAAATAATTTTTGAAAACAGAATACAACGCACAAAAAACAAATCATATATGTCCAAGGAAATAGATGATTAACTCTTTAGGCCATTGTGTAAAAACTAAAATATGGAATGACTTAATATGTGCTCTTATCAGAAGGAGTCACATACAGTACTCCTCTGTCTTTCTCTCCTTCCTACCTTCTGCCCAGAGCAAGAACAACCCCATCCATACGTACTCCAATGACCTAGTCTTGGGCCTTGGTGGGAAGCAGAAGCATCTCTTCCAGCATTATGCCAGTGGCAGAGGCACACCCACCACACCTGTGGCATAGTCCTAGGATGAGAAAGGAGTTTGTGGGTAGCACAGGTGGGTAGAAAATAGAAAAGGAAAGCCACCTGTAAAGAACAATTGCATCTGGTATCACCTGTTCTTGGTTGAACCTAAATTTTATCTAGATAATAAGCCTGTTTCTCAGAGTGCCTTCCAAGCCCCACCTGGCTCACAGCATATTTTCAAACTAGTTTTTTTTTTTAATTTTTTAATTAAGTCCACAGAAACTTTTATAATCCTCCTTAACAGCTGTTAAATATTCTCTTGAATCATGCATGTATGAAAATAACTTGATTTGGATACAGAAGAAACAGAATTGAAGTAGTTGAGCAACAGGTTTGCTTGGTTTTAATGATTACGTTGCACAACCTGGGCAAGGCACATCATGATATAAAAGACTGTTTTAACTAAACCCGGAAATCCGGCCAGACCACCCAAGGACTTACAAAAGCACTTCAGCCTCCACAGCACAATGACTTCATTGACCCTGTGATATATGGCCTCTTGGATCCCATGGCCATTCTCTACTGGAGAATATATGAAATAAATTAGCAATAGGTTTTTGCTAGTTTTATAAAGAAAATTTATTGTTAAGAAAAATAGAATCCAAAATTATAGCCTAAAAGAAATGCATACACACAAAGTTGAAAATAAAGAAATGATGCAAATCCAAATAACAGTATCATTTTGTTGTTTGAAAACAGCATATTTTGTTACATATAAAGAATTTCACATTCTTAATAAAGAGTGAAAAAGTGAAACGTTCAATATGACTTTTTATCTTTTGAAATATCAAATACCAAAAAGTAAGATTTAATCTTGTTTTTAGATTTCAGAGAAAGTTATATGAGACTTTTTTTTAAGTTTATTGGGGTAACTTTGGTTAATACAATTATATAATTTTCAGGTGTACATTATAATTTAACATCTGTATACTCTATTGTGTTCACCATCCAAAGTCCAACTTCCTTTATCTACCATATATTTCATCCCCTTTACCCACTTTACTCTCCCCTTACCTCTCTATATTTGACCCCCTTTACCACATCTACTTCCCCTCTTCTCTACCCCCTACCCTCTATTAACCACTAATCTAGCCCATGTCCATGAGTCTCTGTCTGTCCTGTTCATTTGTTGCTTTTAGGTTTATATCCCACATGTAAGTGATAACATGCGATTTTCAACTTTTTCTGTCTGGCTTATTTCACTTAGCATGATTATCTCAAGGTTCATCCATGTTGTTGCAAATGGAAGTATTTCATCTCTTCTTAAAGCTGAGTAATATTCCATTGTATATATATGCCACAGCTTCTTTAGCCAATCATCTATCATAGGACACTTCGGTTGCTTCCATGTCCTGGCCACTGTGAATAATGCTGCTATGAACGTCAGTGTGCAAATATCTTTACGGATATGAGTTTTCAAGTCTTTGGGGCAAATACGCAGTAGTGGGATTGCTAGATCATAGGGTAGATCAATTCTTAGTTTATTGAGGAAACTCCATACTGTTTTCTATGGTGGCTGTACCAATTTGCAGTCCCACCAGCAGTATATGATGGTTCCTTTTTCTCTACATCCTCTCCAACGTTTGTTAGTTCTTGTCCTGTTGTTTATAGCTATTCTAACAAGTGTGAGATGGTATCTCATTGTTGTTTTGATTTGCATTTCTCTAATAGCTAGCGATGTTGAGCATCTGAGTGTCTGTTCATGTCCTCTGCCCATTTTCTTTTGCATTGTTTGTTTTTTTGTTTTTGAGTCGTATGAGTTCTTTGTATATTTTAAATACTAGGCCCTTGTCGGAGGCATTGTTTGCAAATATATTTTCTCATTCAGATGGCTGTCTCTTTACCTTGCCTTTGAGGTCAAATTCATAAAATCCTTTTTTAGTCCAAGGTTCTTGAATTTAGTTCTTATGTTTCTGCTATGCATTTTATTGTTTCAGGCCTTATATTCAGGTCCTTAATCCATTTTGAGTTAATTCTGGTGTGTGGTGATAGACAAGTCTAGTTCCATTAAGAGAGACTTTCTTAAATTCTCAGAAAATCTAAAAGATTTTAAACGTTTTTTAAAATGTATATATTAATAGTTTTCTCTGAAGATCAATGTACTGAATTAAAACTTATTTTTTCCAAAGAAAGTTCAATTTTTATTTGCTGGGTCCAACTTTTGCATATGGAAGCTCAAAACTGTAATTGCTGCTTTCTAGTTAATCATCAATTCAGTTGATATTGATAATACAAATTTTTACATTCAGATCAACCTATGATATTTACTTGCATGGGGGAACTACCCACTAAAAAGATGAGAGAGAATTCATCACCCTCATTACTTCTTTTAAGTACATTCATAAGAATAAGGCATCAATTGTAATAAATTAATCTTAATAGGTTGCTAAGGATAGATTTATGCCTGATTTGGATTTATAAGCTTTTAAAAGAATTTTAAATTTTAAGTGTTCTAAAGAATTTATTTAGAAAATAAATTTTACTTAAAAAGTCAACTAGTTGCATCGAAAAATCAATTGCTTTCTATAAAACAATATCAATTCTCTTTGAACTTTTCAGTTTTAAATAATTTCAAACTTATAAAAGAATTGCAAGAATAAAACATAGAATTCCCGGATACTCTTCGCTCAGATTCACCAATGTTTAAGTCTGTCACATTTGTTTTTCTCCTTGCTATGTCCGTCTCTGTCTCTCTCTACCTGCCTGCCTGCCTGTCTATCTGTTTGTCCATGTATTTATAATTATAAATATTATCTTACAGAATTTTAATATTAATATGATATTATATTATTATCTAATATACTGTCCATATTCAAATGTCATCAATTTCACAATAATAATCATTATGGCAAATTTTCCCCTAATCCAGGATCCAATCCTGAATTACTCCTTGCACTTATTTGTTATATCTTTAATCTCCTTTAATCTGGAAATTTTCCCAGCCTTCCTCTTCTTTCACGACATTAACATTTTTAAAGAATACAACCTATTTGCTTTTCGAGAATCTAAATAGAAAGATGGATATCTTCCAATTTGGATATCTTTGAAGTTTCCTTATTATTAGATCAAAGTGTGTATTTTTGGCAAGAATGCTTAATAAGTGATGTGTCCTTAATGCAGCACACCACAGCTGTAGAGTTTTTCTCATTAGTGATGTTAGTTTGATCACTTGGTTAAGGTGGTGCTTATTAACAAAATCAAATAAATTACTAGTAGCAAAAAGGAAATTAGATAACATTTTAGTTATTTTGTATAGATTGTTTTCTGTACATCAAAATCATATTTTTGATGACAAAATAGTAAACACACAAATATACAGGCCCTGCCAGTAAATGAAATGATCCAGGTAAGAAATACTACTTACTATATCAATGACTAATTGGGCTACATGTTCTAATAAAAATAACTTTGATTTATTTTATGCATACTACCTGTAAAACATTGTACACTATTTCTAAACTTTAGTACAGGCCTGAAATATTTTAATTGCAACTCCATTTTGCACTTGAGGAAACCGAGGCAAAAGAATTCAGTGATTCTCTTGGAGTAAACAGGCAGTAAGTGGAAAAGACAAGATAGGATCTCAAATCTACTTGGATCTCAAACCCCTGCTTGTTCTAGCATATCATACTGCAATTCTTTTAAATGAAAATTCTGTTTCTATGTTAGTCAAAACCAAATATAAATGTAATTAATTCTGCTCCATATAAAAAGATTAACTTTTGAAGAGAATTATTTAAAAAGCTCATGGTAAATTTGAAAAATTATCTTGAGAGTATATTTTAAAATAGGCCCTGAAAATACTGGACATCTGGTGTGGTAGCTTTAAGACTTGGTGCTTATTTACCATTTGTCTATTACAGACTCTCCCCGCCCCCACTTTTCCACACTCTCTTATTTAGCCCTATTATTCATCTACAGCTTTCTTTTTGGATATTTGGATCTCTGGACCTCTCATTTTGGCTTCCTTCCCTTTCCAAATATTTCCACCTTTTCAATGTTTCCTTCTTTCCATCTTATTATCACAGCTAATTGAGACTTGGGCATTGACGACCATCTTAGAGGATCAGTCCTGAACCCTATGCCATTTAGCACTTCCATTAATCATTCGATGATAATTAAGAGTAATTCCAAACAGGATGGAGGCTACAACTTAAGAAAATCACATTGACTAAAATTTCCAACAAGACAGGAAAATAAATGGATAAGAACAGAAGATTCTTTGCGGGATACCAATAGTGTAATTATTTTAGGAAAGAAAAACAATCTGTTCAAGCAAAAGGTGGCATAGGATGAGTTTTATACAAGTATATCAGGAAAAAATAGAACAGAAAAAAGAATTAGAGTGACTCCCATTCTAAACATTAGGAAAGTAGCACATTTGAAAATAACTAATATTATGTGTGAACAACATTACAAAACCACTAACCATGAGGTTATCCTTCCTTTGTTCTCACCATTGGTTATACCTTAATTACCAATGTTTTCACTGTTTCCATTTTTGGCTGCTCACATATTTAAAAAATTATTTTAAAATTACAGTTGACATACAATATTATAATAGTTTCAGGTATACAACATAATGATTAGACATTTATATATCTTACCAAGTGAGCAACGCGAAAGGCTAGTAACCATCTGTCACCTGGCTGTTCACATTTTAAAATGTACGCATCTTACAGAGATACTGGAAAAATAAATGTTTATAGTTATGATACAAATTAGAGATTCCAAGAAAAAAACAACCACCAAAAGCTTTAAAAGATATACAATCAGACTTAAAAGAAAAAATTTAAGAAATTGAGATTATTAGTCTACTCCATATTTCAGAACTGTTAATATGGACAGTCTTAAAGCAGAAAACTTTTCAGGTAAGGCCATGGAAATATTATTCATAGAATCAAAGACCATTTAGACTACAGGACCTAATAATAGATACTATTTGCTTTATGGATACAACCTGCTAAGAACTTTATTATTATTATTTCTAAACTTTACACAGGCCTTAAAGAAAGTAATATTAGCTCCAAGTTTTAGTATCTTTGAGTAATAAGCATTTCATTCCTTAATTGATTGGTGCTTATTTTAAAAAGTAAATGCCTGCTGGAGAAGAAAGCCTTTTCAATCATTCATATCTAAATGAAAAATATTTCATGTGATAATCACTTTGCTCCACTCAATATCTAATAAGTAGCTGTTTTGATAGGGGAAAGGAGGGCAAAGGATAGAATAATTTGAGATTTAATGGGGTGGCCAGTTTGAGCTGAACATCACAGTAGAATGTCACTTAAAGGGCATGATGAGCATATTAGTTTGTTCTGCATCGCACATAGTGACAGCTGAGCATTATCTGCTAGAGAGGTTAGGAAGGCTCTCAGATGAGTGAATTTCTGTCTATCTCGTCTCAGCCAGCACAACAGGCAGAGCTAGAGGAAATGCAGTAGGAATCCTATACAGTGGATGCAAAGATGAACTTCATGATTATCAAGATGAGTAAACACTGGAACCAACTACTCAAAGAAGGTGTATGTGAATTTTCCATCCAGAAAGAAATAGTTCTCTTGTGGGAAAGAGTTTTCTAATAGAAAGAAATTCTTTGGACTATATTCTCCTAAGTGGACATGACTGAAGAACAAGCTTTGCTTGAATGAGGGGCAAGGAGTTCTTACCTTTTTAAAAATACAGTGTTGTGAGTAAAGCATTCATGTCTTTCCAAAGCATAAATACACACTTATCATATATAAAATATTTTTATTCTGTAGGAGAACTAATATACAGATCTAGAGAATTCTACAGTTCAGGTTTTTGGAACTACTCATTTTTTTAATAGACCACCTATCCTAAATGTTTTAGATAACAAAGTACTTCCAGTTGGAAGTTGGTAGGCTCATTTGAGGGAATTTCATACACCTAAAATATGCTCTTATGATTTCTGTGATATTAGCATATAAGCATATAACAGGGCTGGGGAGAGAGGCATGAGTAGGGTGCAGAAGAAAGTTCAGGCACCTGGATTTTGCTCATTTAGTTCATTGATGATTGTCTCACTGATAACATCATCTTCTCTCCATACACAAAAAGTTGACAATTATTATCCCAGTGTCTTCTTGTTTACTTATTAAAATGTGAATGTCTGTGATGTACTAGGCAAAGAACTAACTTGATCTAATAAGTTCACACCTGATCCTCCTCACAAATAAAATTGGTGTGTTAGAGGGCACTGAACTACATAGGTGATCTGTGAAGTATCTTTCAATTCTGAAATGACTATGTTTCTGAGGTCTCTCCAGGCTGATAATGCTGCTCATGCACTACAGAGTCAGATCCCAGCTCTGCCACCTCCTTTTAAGTTTATTGGGGTAACATTGGTTAATACAATTATATAAATTTCAGGTGTACATTATAATTTGACATATATATTCTATTATATGATTACTACCCAGAGTCCAGTTTCCTTCAGCTACCATATCTTTAATCCCCTTTACTCACTTCACCCTCCCCTAAACCTCCTATATTTGACTTCCTTTACCTCTTCTTTCTTCCCCCACCCTCTACTCTCTGGTAACCACTAGTCCATTGTCCATGTCCCTGAGTCTCTGTTTGTCCTGTTCATTTGTTGCTTTTAGGTTTATAGCCCACATATAAGTGATATCATGTGATTTTCAACTTTTTCTGTCTGGCTTTTTTCACTTAGCATGATCATCTCAAAGTCCATCCATGTGGTTGCAAATGGCAGTATTTCATCTCTTATGGCTGAGTAATATTCCATAGTGCCACAGCTTCGTTAGCCAATTGTCTATCATAGGACACTTTGGTTGCTTCCATGTCCTGGCCACTGTGAATAGTGCTATGAACACTGGTTAGCTATTTTAACAGGTGTGAGATGTTATCTCCCTGTGGTTTTGATTTGCATTTCCCCAATAGATAGCGATGTTGAGGATCTTTTCATATGTTTGTAGGCCATTTGCATGTCTCCTAGGAAGAAGCATTTGTTCAGGTCCTCTGCTCATTTTTTGATTGCATCATTTGTTATTTTGTTGTTATTGAGTCAAATGAGTTCTTTGTATATTTTGGATATTAGGCCCTTATTGGAGGCATTGCTTCCATATAAATTTTCCCATTTGGATGGTTGTCTCTTGACCTTGTTGATGGTTTCTTTTGCTGAGCAAAAGCTTTTTAGTTTGATGTAGTCCCATTCATTTATTTTTGCTTTTATTTCCCTTGCCTTTGAAGTCAAATTCATGAAATCCTCTTTCAGTCCAAGGTCCTTGAGTTTAGTTCCTATGTTTTCTTCTGCGCATTTTATTGTTTCAGGTCTTACATTCAGGTCTCTAATCCATTTTGAGTTAATTTTGGTGTGTGGTGATAGACAACAGTCTAGTTTCATTCTTTTGCAGGTGGCCTTCCAATTTCCCAGCATCATTTATTGAAGAGGCTTTCTTTCTCCACTGTATATTTTAATTTCCATACTGCTGATTGGTCTATTTAGATTTTCTAGATCTTCTTGATTCAGTCTAGGAAGATTGTATTTCTTTAAGTACTGGTCCATTTCTTCTAGGTTATTAAATTTGTTGTTATATACCTTTCATAGTATTCTTGCATGATCCTTTGTATTTCTGCAATGTATTTGTATTTCCCCTCTTTCATCCCTGATTTTGTTTATTTTTGTCCTTTCTCCGTTTTCTTTAGTGAGTCTATCCACGGGTTTGTCATTTTTATTAACCTTCTCAAAGAACCAGCTCTTTGTTGTATTTATTTTTTCTATTATCTGTTTTCAATTTATTTCTGCTCTAATTTTGACAATTTATTTCCTTCTTCTGACTTTATCCTCCCTCATTTGTTCTTCCTTTTCTAGTTGTTTAAGATGAAGCGTTAGGTTGTTTATTTGGGCTCATTCTTGTTTTTGGAGATAGGCCTGTAATGATATAAACTTTCCTCTTATGACCGTTTTTGCGTGTCCCATAAGTTTTGATATGTAGTACAATAATTATCATTTGTTTCTATGTATCTCTTGATCTCTCTTTTTATTTCTTTCCTGTCCCAGTTATTCTTCAGTAGCATGTTGTTTAATCTACATGTATTTGTGGTTCTTCCTGATTTCTTTTTGCAGTTGATCTCTAGTTTCACAGCATTATGATCAGAGAATATGGTTGGTATGATTTCAACTCTCTTATCTTCAGAGAATATTGTTGGTAATATTTCAATCCTCTTATATTTGTTGTGGCTATTTCTGTGTCCCAGTATGTGGTCAATTCTTGAGAATGTTCCATGTACACTGGAGAATATATAAGCAGCTGTTTTGGGATGGAAGGCTCTGTAAATGTCCATTATGTCCAGTTGGTCGAATGTGTCATTTAAGGATATTTCCTTATTAATTTTGTTTGGATGATCAGTTCATATCCGACAGTGGGATATTTAGGTTCCCTACTACAATAGTGTTTTGGTCTGGAACTTTTTCTGTATATTTTCAATCCCTTGCCCATTATTATTTTAATAATTTAAAATATTCTGCTCATATTAGACCCGTGAATATTTTTCTTGAAGTTTTTTTTTTCTTTTTAACTGCATATCCCCATCTTATAGGTAAAAATTAACTATCTATAGACTTCATGAAAACAGTAGTTGAAACAGTAGCTGAATTCAATTCATATACATCTTAGAGAGAGAACCAATATTAAGTATAATTTTTCCATTGGAATCAAGTGAATAGATACATCACATATAAATATTTAAGGACCATCTAAAGATGAAGTATTTATGGACATTCTAGGGCACATACAAAACAAACACATATGTTATAACATCAGTAAAATACCTGCTAAATTAATGAAAACAAAAGGTCTTAAAAGGTTTATGAGTCTTAAAAACATGTTGTGTTTAATTTTTTTTATTGTTTACTAAATGGACACTTTAAGAGGCATAGCAATTATTGAATCTATCCTTGTGCATATTACCATCACTCCAAAATTACAAAATTAATCTGTGTCTTCAGCTTCCATAGAAATCTATTTAACATTATGGTCTTAGATGTATGCCTAAAGCTATGTTGAAATGACCATATGAAAAATATTTTGGCATCTTTCATAAAAGTGCAATTTGATGACACTTCATTTATTCAATGTTCTTCATAACAAGATGTGTGATAAATTATTCTTTGAATTCAATGCTAGGTAATATTTGTTTCTTCTGATCAATTAGTATGTTTTGTTTTAGCGGTTAGCAAGAACTATGCAATTTATATTTTCCTTTTTACCAAGAAGTCCAGAGCTAAGTTTTCTACTCATTTTTAGCATCTAGTCTTCCTTAAGTTTTCAAATTAATTATTTACCTACACCTTCCACTCCCACTACTTTATTCATAGACTGGCTTTTTTTTTCTCCTGTGTGTTTTTTAAAATGCTTCTGTACTTCAAATAAATGACTTCATATCTTTTTAGAAAGAATATAGATAATTATACATTGTCAAACATATTTTTCCCTTAATTTAGCAATTATTGTAATTAAAGCCAACATTATACTTGAGTATTAATATTAAAGCTTAAATTTGACTCTTGATAAACAACACTCTAGCACCAGAGGCAAATGCTAGGAATGTTTATTTAGATGTAATTTCCTAATACAGTATAGTGGCAGTATATATGGTTATCTCCAAACATGACTTCCTCTAATTAATACTGTAAATCATACGAATTTATACCAAAGTTAAAAAAAAAATTTCAATCATTCCCTGGATTTATAGTCCAAAAGGAAATATGTCTGACATATTTGGGGTATAGTCTTTGAAGTTTTTATCCCCCTTTGACTTTGATTAGCTTAATATTTGAGGTCATCTTGAAATATGAACTTTGGCAGTCCAGGAGCTATGTAAATTTTGTACTAGTGCTTGAGAAGACCCTGATGAAGATCATTGTATTAAAACATTCTCCTCGACTTTGCCTCCAAAGTTTGGAGTGATATGCAGGCATCAGAAGGGCTTAGCTGTGGAATCCATTGTATAAGAACTGGGAAACCCAAACATCTATATTCAGACATTTCAACAGTACTCTTAGGGTCTAATAAAATTAGGAGTCAAACCTTCTTCCAGTCACCATCAGCTATGAACTACAAACTGGCTACATATGATTAAGAGAACAAGCATTAATATCAGTGGTGAGAAGTACAAATGCAGGAATAAAATTGAGCAGGAAGCCTCTAGGTGCTGCCACTGGGTCATTTTTGGCATCTGTGTAATAAACTTAGCCTCTTTTGGGTCAGTTCCAAGTATACCATGGAAGAAGGCCAGCTCTAAAATTAATATTCTGCTGATCATTTAATCATTTTATGAAAATTAGAAATAAATTATCTTCTCTTCCTTTTTGGCATTCTATGCAGGAACTCATGTCATTTAAGCAACTCTGTTCTTTCAAGAGTAAATCAATCATATCTCCGATGTAGAAAACAACTAGAACAAGTATACATGCTGAGAGAAGCATGTTCATGGGAGATTTTCTGAAGGATATAAAATCAATCCATTCCTCCAGATAAGCAGTCACAAACTAAGAATGATTTAGCCCACAAAAATTTTTTTTTTGGCTCACATTATATTTTAAAAATGTGAGCCAACATTGAAAAGTTATGAGATTTCAAATATAGAAGTTTAGCAAGTGTACAGGTGTCCCCATATGGCAATATCTGCTAGAGTTGAGAAATGGCAGCTGCTCCCTTTAGTTAAGGCAGGGGGTCTCTAAGTGGTCTTAGTCCACACACATCTGCATTTGCAATGCCCATAAACATTTTTTTTGAAAGACTGAGCCTACAATTTGGCTTTTTTGACTCTGCCGGTTAAGTATATGGTTTAGTTTTTGAAGTCATCTTGTTTTTTAGTACACATTTGAGAGTGACATTAAAAAAAAAACAAACCCTCTAGGCTTACTTAAGTTTGGAGATTGTAGAAGAGATGGTTAGCTGGTCCCTGTATCTATTCTCCCTTCTTTCTATGACTATAGTTTCCCCAATTTTCACTGAGCACAAGGTGATCCAAAGACAAGACTATATTTCTCAGCAACTCTCGCCAGCTGAGTGTGGTCCTATAACTAATTTATTGCTAATAATAGGTATCCATGCCTTTCATCTAGAGACCAGAGGAATAAGCCAGTGGTTGAACAAATCAGGTTTGTTGCTCATTGCTAGGAGGGAGAATTCGCACCCTGGAGAACCATGGGTCTCAATAAGAAAATGTTAGAAAGGCTTTACTATAGGATTTGGAAGCAGGGGTAATTCTATGATTAAGTATTTGAAAATATTATTAGGAAGAATGAAAAATGACTAAAGCTGTAATTGGTAATAAAGCAGTAGTCACTCAAATTAGGCAGAGTAGTGGGACATTTGGTCATTTTGCAGTTTGGCCAATGTTCATATTTTTATCTGTGTTCAGCATAATTATGTTGTCTTGATTTTAAGGCTTTGTTTGATGTTGATGTCAGAGTCTGTTTCTTTCCTATAGGTAAGTAAAGATAGCACTAAAATCCTTAAAAGATAGTCGGCATGTACCCTTTCACCCTGATTCTTCTTTTCCTCCTTCAGAAAGACTGAAGTGTTATGGCTAGAGTCATCTAGTTGAAACATCAGGTGATCTTGGGAATGGAAGATAAAATGGTCCTGGACTACCTAGCATCTGAGAGAGAAACAAGACTACCTTTAAGCCATTGTTATGTGAGGTCTTGGACTCAACTGAACTAATTCCTAACTGGTACAGGGCTCTAACCATTAGTTTTTTCAGTGTGCTTAAGGTTATTTTCATTTCCCTAAATTGGGTAGATTGACATCTCAGAGAACTGATTTAAGTGCCAGAACTAATTAATTTTGTACAAATGAAAGAACATTATAAACCTGTATTGTTCTAAGTTGAAATACAACTTGAGTCTCCCAAGCTGATGTACTGAGCACTGGTTTATGTCTAGTTTATCTTCACCATAAAGGTGTATTCTTTTGGAGTTTCAACTTACTGTGGGAGTCCATAATGCCCACTAAATTCCATGCTGAGAGCCAAGTGCCTAGCTTTCTGCACTCTTGATCAAAATGAAGCTGAAATTTGCTGAGGATCAGCATATTTTTAGCAAATGGCTTCTGTGCTCACTAACCTCTCTGGATTTGTTTTCTCATATCTTCAATGCTTTTAAACTATTTTTTCCCCTCTTTAATCCTCCCCACCCCCACTTCCACCCCTGACCTCTGGATGCTGCCATTTACCTGTAAGAACTGGATCTCTGAAAGTGGGGCATCTCCTCCCACACACTTGAGGCATGCACCCGGGGCCTGGCACCCCCAGCGTACTGGGAGGCGCGGGGACTGGCGAACCTGGGGTATGGTCCATGGCTCCATTTGCTGCATGAACCCAGAACTTTCTGCGTGTAAAGCAGACGTGCTAACCACTACACTATGAAGCCACCCTAAACTATTTTTTATCTAGCATTTTTAGTTATTGTTAGCAAGAATTTTGGTTCAAATAACCTAGAATACAAGTTATTTTATAATATGAAAACTGATTATTTTTATTTTTTGCATGCACATATATTACTTTTGAAAAAAATGTTATTATAAAAGCTATAATGCTAAAAACACGTATTTACTTTGTATCTTTAAAATATACTCTCCATAATTTATAAAAGACTTTAATGTGAGCAATATTTAACTTTCTTATGAATTACCTTTTAATCTAGAATTAGGTAATATTTGATTTCTAAAAAAATGAGAATTTCACTATTATTTTAAATATCATGAGCATATTATTGTACTGACTAGTTTTAAAACATTTCAGAGTACTATATATTCATTGTAAATAGCCTAAATCCATTTTATAAACAAATACTGTTTTGGCCCTTTTGATTAAAAAAATATATTACTTATCATCTGTGTATTTGTCATACTCTTTGTACTATAAAGTGTGTACTTATTACTAGTACTTGTTTCACATCCTATAGTAGCTTATTATCTTTTTCATGAATGTGTATTATTTCCTCTATTAAGTATTAAACTCTTGGAAGAAATCATGTTTTATACATCTTTGCATTCTATGCAGTATCTCACTCAAAATTTCTGGTAGGTTAATTGTGTTTCTAAAATTTTGAGAAAGTTTGTGACATAATGATTTCTAGTGTAAAATCAGGTTTAACAATAGTTATAAAAATATAATATACTAATATGTATGGAGTAAGAGAGAGGCAATGTGTTTTTTCCTTCTTTGCATTTTGAGTATGCTAGATATTCACAGATTGCAAAACATATTTTTGTGGTTTTATGATTATTCAGTATCTAAGTATACAATTGGAAGATTACCCATGTCTCTCCTGCTTCCCGTTACTTAGACATTGTATTTCCCATTAATGCCTCTAGTGAATGTGAGCAGGGGAAAAAGAAAGGAAACAAGTCAACTGATGGGGCATCCCATTAATAACTCTGGTAAAGAGTTTTAAATTATTTAAAATGAGAATAAGTAAATACTTATAGATTGATTAGTTGTACCTGAGACAAGTTCATTTAAACATGTACATTCTAATGTAGTATTTTCATTCAGAAAGAACTTTGGTTAAAGGGAGCCTAGATGCAACAAAGTAATTTTTATACCCAGAGACCATATATCCCCGATTTTCCGCAATGGTTTCCATTTGAAATATTATGTCTCATTTCCACCAGCAGGAT
Source organism: Macroglossus sobrinus (assembly GCA_004027375.1). Taxonomy (NCBI): domain Eukaryota; kingdom Metazoa; phylum Chordata; class Mammalia; order Chiroptera; family Pteropodidae; genus Macroglossus; species Macroglossus sobrinus. The sequence continues at coordinate 301,766 of PVKZ01001548.1, read as the reverse complement.
ATGAAAAAACTCTTATTACATGTCCTACATGTATCCTGTTTTGTTACAGTTAAAAATCTCCAGGTGAACTTCATCTACATACTCCTGACAGCATCTAAATGAACTCCAGCAAGTGTTCCACAATCCCTCCCAAGGATTTTATGACTTTATATAAACAGATAAAGTAAAACCTTCCATTTTCTTCATTTTGGGTGAATGGCACCATCACTCGTACAATGGGATCCTGGGAACCATGACTCTTCTCCCTCCTCAGTGTCCTCATCCAGTAAGTCTCTTAATCTTGTATTGCTTGTCACCCCTTCCCATGTGGCTTCATTCACCCTCCACAATAAGCCAGAATGGTCTTTTTTAAAAGAGCAAATGCTTATCTCTGCTTTAGAATATTTTTCAGTGACTCCCAACTGCGGTAGCAAAAGAAGTAAACTCAAACATCTACAGTGGTAGATAGTATCCCTAAATGTTATTAACCGGGTCAAATATAACACAGAGAGATGGCCTGAGAAGACAAGAAATGGAAGGATGTTTGCTTAAAGGCATTAAAATTTTAAAAACTATGAAAAACATAGCATATCTGTGGGCAAGATTCCACCTGTGGGGTGAGAATTTTAATCCGTTTTACTTGTTAGCATGGTATTACAAAACTTCGTTATCTGGTCTGTACAAGTACCCATCTATTCTTAAATTATTTTCAATTATGTGGAGCTCTCCAAAATTGTCAAGCACCTTGCCCATGTTACTTTCTTGTCCGGATATCCTACTGGTGAATTCCTACTCATTCTTGAAGGCTGAAATGTTACCTCTAGGAATTTTTCCCTGTTCTAACTAAGCATAGTACTTCTATTCTACATTCCAGAACATGTAGTTCATATAATATTTACAGAGCTTATCTCATTGCTATAATTATTTTTTGTCTGTACCATCTACACACACACATAGCTCATGGTGAAGATTTAATTTACCTTGGTATCCCCAGCATCACATACAGTATCTACAGCACAGACACTTGAAAAACATTTGCTGGATGTATGGTCTGCTTAAATAATGTCTGATTTAGTATTTTAAAACTGTAGTTTCACATTTTCAGATGCAAAGAGTAAGTATGCCTGCCTGCAAAGTGTTGCCAAGTAGAAGTTACCATCAGAAACAAACTGATATTAGCTATGATTGGCATACTCATGTAAACAAATGGAGCCAAAGGAGAGTATCCTTAGATCTACCTTCTCCCCTCCCCAACCTCACGGAAAGAAACTGGTAATGGTCAAAAGTCTAGGTTTCCCAATGAGATAGATACTTGGTAGAGTCCCAGATTTGCCACCTACCAGCTTTCAGACCTCAGGCAAATTAATCTCTTTCTAAAGTTGGGCTCCTTGTATGTACAATGAGCATAATAGTACTTACTTCATAGGTTAATGTAAGGAGTCAGTGAGATAAAATATTGAAAGGGGTCAGCAGTGTCTGGCATAAACACTCAGTACATACTAATAATTGTCGTAGTATAGCATTTTGAAATATTTGTTTAATTTTTCTTTCCTCCATTTTTTTTTTCCTTATCCACCACCCAAAATTCAAGGAGAAAGTTATGTGTTCACTATCTCAAGGGAGCGATTATGACATAGTAGAAAGAAGAAAAGCTGGCAAGTTTTCTAACTTTTATTTCTGAAAGTCCTGGAGAAAGTGAAAAAATTGAAGTATAAAATATTATGGCCATAAAGGTGGAGAAGGACTTTCCTAAAACAGAAACAGAATACCCTCAGGGTGGGGATGAAGGATGACAGGTCTGCAAAAAAGTCTATGTTTCTAGGAAAAGAGAGAACTTAGGCTTTGCTTCCTAAGCAGAGAGACTAGGAAGGTACGACCCCAGTGGAGGAAAAATTACATGGTGTGTTGGGGGAAAAAAGGGCCATACACAACTGCGCAATAATTTCTATACTCCAATGCCTCATGAAACAGCAGAATTCCTATGCTCCTTGGGTGTCATGTCAGAAAAAAAACAAACAAACAAACAATGTTTAGACCTGAATGAGCCATACTTTATTAATTATTGTTATATAACATATTGTCACTCCAAAATTTAGTGGGTTAAAACAACAGCAAACATTTATTATCCCACTTAGTTTCTGTGGGTAAAGGATTCAGGAACAGCTTAGCTTGACCATTCTGGTTCAAGGTCTCTCATGAGGTTGTAGTCAAAATATCAGCAGCCATGGCTACAGTCATTGGAAGTCTTGACTGGGGTTAGAGAATACACTTCTAAGGTGGCTTACTTCCAGGGCTGGCGAGCTGGTGCTGGCTACTGGCAGAAGGCCTCACCTCCTGACCATGTGGACCTTTCAGCATAGTTGCTGGCTTCACCCAGAATGAGACATCTAAGAGAGCAAGTCAGAGGTGGTAATGTGTGTGTGTGTGTGTATGTGTGTGTGTGTGTGTGTGTGTGTGTGTGTGTGTGTTTGACCCAGTCTCAGAAGTCACACACTATCATTTACCCAGGATTCTATTTGTCACACAGACAACCCTGGTATGATGTGGGAAGAGGCTACACAAGGACATGAGAATCAGAAGGCAAGGAACATGGAGTGCTATCTTGGAAGCTGATTACCACACATGACAATTGGGGTGGTAACTGTCTCAGCAGCAAGCAGTATTGCCTGATTACCTGAAAAAGATGCCAATACCTGACAACTTGGCAATAAGTAAGATACCAGAATCTAGTATAACTGTGGGGAGGAGGGGAAGCTCAAGGGATTGCTCTTAAATTTTTCTTTCAGCCTGGTGGGAATGGAGACATAAAATTTAAGCTATTACAGAAAGTAAATAAATATATAATTTCTTGCACATTTAAGTTTGTGAATGATAATAATAGCAATTATCATTATTATAAATATAGGAATAACTCTACTTTTGTATCATTTTTCCCAATCAGTTTAAGGTTACTACAGTTTCATGAGATAATTTCTTGACCTTGGAAATCAACCGTACAATCAATGGAGGTTTTCTTAAAACCTCTACCCACACAGCTTCTGATCTGATCTGGAGTGTGGCCTGGATATCAGTGTTTTTAAAAGTCCCTCAGATGATTCTAATCTGTAACCACAGTTGAGACCCAATGCCTTCCTCTGTGCATACCTGCAATACAATCAATTGGTAAGTCCAATATATTCTAGCATTTCTCCAATTTATATCTTCTTCTTCTTTATCTCAACTGCTACATTCTTAACTCCAAAATATCAACCGTTGTTCATTTACTACCATAACAGTTTTGCCATCTCTAGCTCCACCTGTCTAATCCATTGCTGACACACCAGTGAAGTGAATGGAAGTGATTACCCTGCTTAAAGAACTGCACTGACGCTCCACTGCCTATAATATAGGAAAAGTTCAAATTCCTTTAGTCCATGGTACCAAGCCATCCATGCCCTGACTCCCTGCAACCACTCCAGCCTTACCCCACTTCACTCTCACAGGAGTAGTCTGTGCTCCAGTCCTGCCAAACAGTTCTGCTACCCAGGTGGATTATTTCAAACCTCTGGATCATGCTACCCTTCAGGCCTAGAATATTCTCATTTTACCCATTCAGCCCAATACAACCATATTCTTAACTACAGAGATTCAGTTCAAGTGTTACCTTCTTTTTGAAGACTTTTTTGCCCATTCCCAATTCCACAGGTAGGTATGACCATTGCACTACCACCTCTATCCCTTTCTGTCCCCCATGAGACTGCTAACTTGGCAACTATGACATTTTTTTGTACTTTTTACTTGCTTGTATAGATGTTAAGTTCCTTAATGGCTGAGACTCTGCTTTATTTGTCCTAACTTATATTTCCAGACCCATGCTTGGTGCATACAGCTGCTTAATAAATATTGGCTGACTGAATAAATGATTACTTCCACGTAGGATGTTCTCTTAAATAGGCTGATCATCTGCTTACAAGCCTCTTTATACAAGTGATATGCGTTTATTCAGGGATTATACAAAGGTTATAAATTTTAGCTTATTTCAAGCAAATTAACTCAATTTCTGAAGTGGGGGATCAAATCAATGAGTTATTATTTGTAAGAATAATGTTTTCCTGGTTTTATTCTAAAGAAAGTCACTATATATTGCATGTGACACATGGAGGCAAATGATTGATATATAACTTATGAATCAAGTTAATTATCTCGTATGTAGGACAGATATCAGTGTGTCTTATGGGTATGGCTTATAAATAATACTAGGTTACAGCTGTAAATCCTCCTAATGAGGAAATGAATAAAATAGGACCTTTAAAGAACTAGTCATGAATCAACCACCTTTTGCAGCACGAGTAAGTATAAATGGCATTTCTCCAGGTAATACATTTTGTTTTACTCTCTAGAAAACCATATTAATATAAAAGTAAAAGAATTGAAATCTTCAAACTTTCATATAAAATCACACAAAAACACCTCTCAGAGTTCCAAAGACATTCATTTGCTCAACAAATATTTATTGAGTACCTACTATGTGCTAGGCACTACTCTAAACTCTAGAGATGATGCTTCCTTTATAAAGAAGACTAAGCAATGGGGAAACCAGTACACTATATCAGGTTGAAAGATAAGAAGGGAGTTCAGGGCTGACTATGTAGCTTATCAAAAGAAAATCCACTTTGCTGGATAACTGGACAAGTTTTTTCATCAGCACCAATCCACATTTTGCAGCTGTTCTCATGAATTTATATTTTAGTGTGGTGAAGGGTGGGAAGACAGGAGAGGGCAGGTCAATGGAAAACAACAACAACAAAAATGAGTAAAATATAAAGTCTGTACACAGAATAGGAAGTTCTATAAGAGAAGTAAAGTAGGGAAGAGACATGAGGAGTGCGGCAGGATAGAGGTACAATTTCAAACAAGGCAGGGAAAGCCTCACTGAGAAGGTGGCATTTCAGCAAAGAGCTGAAGGAAGGGAGGATTGAATTATGTAGATATGTGGTAGAAGAGCATTCCAGCACAGGAAATAAACAGTTAATGCAGACAGAGGTCCAGAAGTGGGCATATATCTGGAGCTTTCATAGTACAACAGGGAAGCCAGTGGCCAGAGTGACTAGAGCAGGGAGCAGGGTGAAGAATAAATAATAAAGAGTAGATCTGATCAGAGAAGTAATCCAGGAAAGAGGCAGGATCACAATACATAGGGCTGTGCTTCTCTAATAGGCTTAATGCTTCCTTTTTATTACATTTTGTTCTCTTCCCTTACTATCCTAAAACCTATCCACACAACTAAATTTCAAAAGAACCACTATAATGCTAAACTTGCAACATAAATTAAAGTAATTTATAATATCTATTTCAATATATAAATGTTCAGATACTAACACTATAAAAGACAAAAAAAAATTTATGCAGAATCACTGTAAATGAGACAACTACCAATACAACTGATAGAGGAGCATGGGAGAGATTTATTAGCTATGAGGATAAGATCTCTACATGAAAGAGCTCACATCCTAGACATATACACAAAATTCTAAAGTAATGTGAGGGCTATATTGTGTTAAATGTATGAAGTGCTATAGGAGTAAAGAAGGAGTGATTGATTCTGCATGATGAAATCATAGAATCTTCCCAGAGGACTGATGTACATACAGGGTCCTGGGACAAAAAAGGGGTAGGAAGCCTCCACAGAAAAGGCAACATAACTCCAAAAAATGATCATATTAAAGCATTAAAAAAAGGGGGGGGGGTTGAAAAAATTGACACAGATGGAAGAGACTCTGTTCATCCCTCTGGCAACCAAATCAAAGTTGTGACAGAAACAAGGAGCAAGCAGTAAGGAAAAATCACATGGAATTTAGATGAACAAGCAATACAACTAGGGAGAAATCCAAGAAATCACCCTGCAATGGCAGAAGGTAGAACGGGATAAGGACATGCAGCTAGCTGCCCGGTCTCCAGTGGCTGAGTGAGATAGAGGCTGCAACAGTAGCAGAAGCCTCTTAAATAGGCCGTGTTCGCGAGCAGATTTTCACGGTGACAGATCTACTCACTCTGAACACCAGTGCCAATTCGGCTGCACACAGGGGGCACCAAGGATTTACAGAAAGACATTGTTCAAGTGATGGCCTAGGTGAGATTTGCTCAATACAGAACTGCCGGCAGTATTCATTGTTCCCTGTTGAGCCCTCCCCACTTTCTAGTATGCCAGGCACAGCGCCACCATAGCCGTGACGTCATCAAACTGGATTAACAAAGGCTACTCCACCCAGAGGATCCCCTGAAACCCTGCCTCCCCCAACTTGCAGCTCCACCCAGGCCACATCCAGGTGTATCTTCGGCGAGTCAGGTGCTCCTTGCTGAGCAGCACCTAGACTCACATTGGAGGCAGCTGGCCTCGGTTTCGGGTGTGGCCTTTTGAGGTAACTATAGGCACAGCATCTGTGGATTACGTGCTGAATCGTAACAGATGGCCCTGGAGGGGCACAGGCTTGGGCAAAATTTGGCCTGTAGCTGAACCCCTCTCAGGACTGTGTCACTGGACACCTACTTCACAAATCCACACTAAGAAGACTGGGAGACTTAGGAGCTTTGCTTAGTACATAAAAACAGACACAGAAAGGCAGACAAAATGGGAAGACAAAGAAGCAGAAACCTTATGAAAGAACAGAATAGAGACCCAGATATAATGGAGTCAAGTAATCTAACAGATGCAGAGTTCAAAACATTGGTTAAAAGATGCTCAATGAACTTTTGAGAAGTGTAGATAAAATGAGTGAGAACTTCAACAAAGAGATAAATATAAAAATTGAAATGGAAATTATAAAAGGGAACCAGTCAGAAATGAAGAACATATTATCTGAGATGAGAAGTATGTTAAATGGAATAAACAAAGGAATAAGCAGTGAATAAAGAAAAGGATCAAATGACCTACCTAGAGGATAGGAAAGCGAAGTACATTTAATTACAATGGCAATAGATGAGATGCCAAGACTATAAAAATAACAAGGAGAATATGGGACACTATTAAGGGTCCAAATATCCATCTGATCAGCTTAACTGAAGAAAATCAAAATGTTGAACAGCTGTTTCAAGAAATAATGATGGAAAACTTCCCTAATCTGGTGAAGAAAATAGACATAAAGCCCCAGGAAGCTCAGAGGATTCCAAAAATCAGGAATCCATAGAGGCCCACACCAAGACACATCATCATTAAAATGCCAAAGGTTAAATACAAAGAATCTAAAAAAGCTGCAAGAGAAAAAGACAGTTACTTAAAAAGGAACACCTGTAAGATTGGCAGCTGATTTCTCAAAAGAAACTATGCAGGACAGAAGGGCTTGGCAAAAAAGTATATGACAAGATGAAGACCTAGGATCTACAACCAAGAATAATTTATCCAGCAAAGCTATCATTTAAAGTTGAAGGACAGATAAAGAGCTTCTCAGACAAAAGTAAGCTAAAGAAATTCATCGGCACCAAGCCAGCATTACAGAAGATGTTGGAGGGACTTCTTTAAGAAGAAATAACAGGTATCAAAAACAGGAATAAAGAATGGTAACAGCTACATTCTTTCAATAAATACCTCAAATGGAGAAGAATTAAGTGCTCCAACTAAAAGAGTGAATGAATGGAAAGGAAAACAGGACTCCTACATGTTGTCTGTAAGAGACTCACTTCAGATTAAAAGACACACACAGACTAAATGGAAGGAGATGGAAAAAGATATTGCTTTGATGGACTTAGAAGGTATTTAAGTCAGAAAAAGATAATAACTATATGATTTCACTTATATGCAGAATCTAAAGAATAAAAAGAACAAACTAATCAAAAACAGACTCACAAATATAGTGGACAAATTGGTGATGGACAGAGAGGAGGGAAGTTTGGGGAGCTGGGAAAATGGGGTGAAGGGATAAAGAAGTACAAATTAGTAGCTGATGGATGGCCATGGGGATGGGAAGCATGGCATAAGGAAAGCAATTAAGATTAATATGTTGGCTAGGTGGAGTGTCAGGGGAGGGAGGAAGCAATTGGAGGGGTCATTTTAGGAACTATATAGGTGTCTAACCAGTGTACTGTATATTTGAAACTAATTAAAATAAACTTTAAATATATATCAAATGTCATTTTTTACTAAATTTGTTTGTTTTGAAGAATAAGTAACGATGCCACTCTTCACTAATTTTTTTTTGTTGTTTTGGAAATAGAATCATTTTTAAAAGTATGTCAACGTGTAAAGGATTTATTATTTCTACTTTTAATTTAATAAATGTTTTAAACGCCTCAAAAGAAAAAAGAAGACAGTGAAAAAAATAAAAAGGTGTCAGAGAATAAATATTTGTATTTTTACTGCCAGTACCTAAAACAGTGCCTAACAATATACTGGCTGCTGAAAATTATCCTATTGAAAAAATTTACTATTTGAAAAGAGAGAGGAGAAAATCAGCAGGTATAGTATTTTAAACCAAGGAAGGAGAGAACTTACAGAATGGGAAAAAAATATCAGCAAATCATGTATCTGATAGGGGTCTAGTATCCAGAATAGATAAAGAACTCTAACAACTCAACAACAAAAAGACAAAGAACCCAACTAAAAAATGGGCAAAGGACTGGAACAGACATTCCTTCAAAGACATACAAATGGCCAAGAAGCATTTGAAAAGATGCTCAACATCATTAGTTGTTTGGAAAATGCAAATGAAAACCACAATGAGGTACCACTTAACCCCAACTAGGATGGCTAAAAATTCCAAAAAAAAACCTTTTTTTAAGGAAAATAGCAAGTGCTGGCAAGGGTATGGAGAACTGGGGACTCTTGTACAATGCTGGTGAGAATATAATATGGTGCAGCTTCCATGGAAAACAGTTTGGTGTTTCCTCAAAAAGTTAAACATAGAATTTCCATATGATCTAGCAATAATTGCTCCAAATACATGTACATGCATATTCATAACAGTACTATACACAACAGCCAAAAGGTGGTACTAGCCCAAATGTTCACTAATAAATGAATAAACAAAATACAGTATATACAAATAATGAGATATTATTCAGCAGTTAAAAGGAAAAACAATTCTGTCACATGCGACAATGTGGACGAACCTTGAGGATAATAAGCCAGTAACAATTAGACAAATACTGTATGATTCTACTTATATTAGCTATCTAAATTTATCAAATGCATAGAAACATAAAGTAGAATGGTGGTTACCAGGGGCTGAGGGGAATGAGAAAAAGATAGTTGCTGTTTCATGGGTACAGATTTTCAATTTTGCAAGGTGAAAAAGTTCTGGACATCTGTTTCACAAAAATATGAATATACTTAACACTAACAAACTGTGCATTTAAAATACTTAAGATGATAAATTTTATATTACATGTTTTTTACCATAATTTTTTAAAAAGGCAAAACACCACTCAACATAACACTGAACACTACTAGCACAAGAAAAATTCTAAATCTAAGAAAATAGTTATTTCTGTGGAGGGAGGGGAAAGACTAAAAAGGCATTTATCTTTAATGTTTTGTTGGCTAAATAAAATCTGAGGCAAATATGGTGAAATATCAAGATTTGAAATAAACAAAAAAAAATTTACACTAAATAAGAAGCCAGATATAATAGGTCACATATTGTATGATTCCATTTATATGAAATATTCAGAATTAGTAAATCCAGAGAGACAGAACACAGATTGGTGGTTGCAAGGGGTTGTGGGGATGGAGGAGCGAGGAGAGACTGCTTAATGGGCTTCCTTTTGGGGCCATGAAAATGTTTAGAACTAGATAAGAGGTGGTAGATGCACAATATTTACAATGTATTAAATGCCACTGAATTGTTAAAGTGGTTGATTTCATACCATGTCAATTTCACATCTATTTAAAACTAAAACTAGGAAAGGGGTAAATTTCAAGAAGGAAGAATGTTCATTGAAAAAGGTCAAATGCCACAGAAAAGTAGAGTAGGATGTAAACTAGGAGGTCATTAGATCTGGCAAGTAGATCTTTTTAGGAGAAACGTGCAAGTAGTCAGATTGTCCTGGGTTGCAATAGATGGGTCTCAGTAGCTTGTGGAAGCCTTGAACATTTTGTAGGGTAAGGACTGATGATACATAAAAGGGGATATTTGTACAACAAGACTAGGAAGAAATAAAAGAGAATAGAGAGGGTCAACAGGGGAGGAGTTAGCCTCAGAAAGAATTATGAATACTAATACTTAACAGAAATAAATACATACAGGGGTAAATTTATGATTCCCAAATTTCACTTGGAACACGGGGAGCAACTGAGTTGATATTTGGTAACTCCTATTTTGTTTAAGAATGAGGAAGCGGGAAGCCATGGGAGTTGACCAAGCATCAATAAAAGGGCTACCTGGGCAGCTTTGAGGGCTGTAGTGAAAATCATAAATATCTTCTCCCCTCACGCACAAAGCCAAAAGTAAAAAGTTTAATTGTTAATAGCACTGCACAATTACTATTCTCTCACAAATTGCTCATCAGAAATAAAACCACTGCATAGTACCATCTCTATGACACATGATACTGGATTTGTGATGTTATGAATATACTTAAAATAATCTTTATGTAACATGTAACAGAAAAATCAGTCAGGAAAAACAGGAGAAGAGAGCAAACTGAAATCTAAAGAAACATTAAATATCAAACATACAATTAGGAAAAGGAAATGAAAGATATCCAAAAGACAAGTTCCTATTAAAAAAAGATATAAGCAAATAATTTCACCAGAATTTTGAAATAATGGAACTACTTAAAAACTGATAAGAAAATAAATAATAATTGTCCTGATAAATTACTAAGCTTATTTCTTTGAAAAAATATATACCTTAAAGTTAAAATATTTTAAATTTACTTTTAAAAAGTAACTGGTAGAGCACATTAAAAGAAAATTTTAAAATAATTTTAAAACCCTGAATGCTTATTAGTTGAAAGCTGAGAAAAATGAGTAACTAGCTAGTAAGTGCCTTTAAACAAATTTTCAATTACAGGGTGAACTTGAATATGACTACAAAATGGGCATTTTGAAATATGATAGTCCAACCAGGTAAGCAATCATCTCATGAGTTCACTGAATGAAACATAATATGCATGTAAGATTCCTCGTGGAATTCTATGGGCATTAAAAGATTTTTGCCTAACATGATGATGAATCTCAGAAATGAAATTCCCTCTATAGATTTAAGTTTAGACTTGAATCTAACAGCACCAATTATTTGACTCTGGGCTGAATGACTGAGAGATTCAAAGAAATTTTGGCTTTATAGTAGCCTATGCAGAAACATGAAAGTAAAATAGTGAATGTGATAAAAAGTCTAAAGCACATTGGTACTTTTAATACAATATTTTTATCTGTGGAAAATATACCTAACATAAAATTTACCATTTTAACCATTTTTAAGTATATAGTTCTGTGACATTAAGTTCATTCTTATCACCATTATCCAGTATTTTCTCATCATCCTAAGCAACAGAATTTATGTATAAAATTTACATATTATGTAAAAATCACACATTTACCTTCTTAACCACTTTTAAGTGTGCAGTAAAGCAATGTTAAATATATTCAGTGTTGTGAAATGGATCTCCTGAACTTTTCCATCTTGCAAAGTGAAACTCTATACCCATTAAACCAGCGAGTGGTTCCCAACCGTTTTTGGCACCAACGACCCGTGCTCCTTTGAGAATCTAATGCCTGATGATCTGAGGTGGATCTGAGGTGGTGATACTAGTGCCCGGGGAGTTGGGGAAGGGGAGGGGACCGGCTGCATATGCAGATGAAGCTTCCCTTGGTCACCTGCAGCTCACCTCCTGCTGTGCAGCCTGATACCTTAATAGGCAGCAAACCCTTACTCCTAGCTGCTGGTAAACACCATTTTATGTTTCTATGAATTTGACTACTTTAGATATCTCGTATAAGTAGAACCACAATTTAACTTTTTCTCCAGTTTTACTGAGAAATACTTGACACATCACTGTATATGTTTAAGGCGTACAGCATGATGGTTTGATTTATATATAGGTTCAGCTAACACTCATCATCTCAAAGAGATACAATAAATTTTTTTCTCTTTGTGGTGAGAACTCAGGATTTATTCTCTTAACAATTTTCCTATATGTCATACAGCAGTGTTTCAGTCATCATGTTGTATATCACATCCCTGGTACTTATTTACCTTATAACTGAAAGTTTGTACCTTTTGACAACCTTACTCCAACTCTGCCTCCTCCACCTAAGTTTTGGTTTGTTTGTTCTTTTTAAAGAGTCACATATAAGTGAAATCATACAGTATTTATCTTTATCTACAATTTATTTTGAATATAAAATATTAGCAGTCACTGAATGAAAGATTTTCTGCCTCTTTTGTTCTGGGGCTTCATGCTGACAGTTCAGCCTGAGCCCGCCCAATCAATACACTAGATGAATTACAAGGTATAATCATATTTCATAGCCTTTGTTAATGATCCATTCCTGAATACGGAGCTAAATGTCATCACGTTGAAGGATCACTAATTAGATGCGCAGGTAGTACTTGACTTTGAAGTTATTTATAAAATATTAATTTTTTTCTTTGTTAAATGAAGCAACATAAGAAATATGAGATGCAAAATTTAGAGAATAGGGTGGATTTAATTACTACATTTCCCTGCAGTTAGCATTTATTATTACACTACAATATTTAGCTTTTGTTCTGTAACACTCTTAAGTCTTCATTGAGTGGAGAGCCTCTTGGGTTTTGGTTCCAGTTCTGCCGCCTATATGACCTTTGGCACATAATCTCACTAAGCTTAGTTAGGCATTATTATCCCCACTAGTATTCTAAAGCATAAATAAAGATAATACCTGGACTACCTACTTTAGAGTTATGAAAATGAACAGGGAGTACTATTGGAAAAAGCTCTAAAATATTAGCTCACAAACATATTAAGTATTAAAGAAATTTCATCTTTTCCAAACTTCTCTCCATTTTTATATACTTTGTTCTAAAAATCTTATGCTACCCTAGACTAAAAAATTATGCTCCTGTATTTACCCAGTTCTCTATCTATGGGATTACATATTTCAACAACAAACTCACAGATTAAAAAATGGTCAACAGCTCTTTTGCTGTGACTAGGTCTAGGAATGAGGGAGTAGGGATATCAGGAATAAACTAAAGAATTTTCCTCCCTTCTTTCTTATTCACTCTCCCATAACTTCTCAGCTATGAAATTTTTAGTTAGGGAGTATAGAGAGCATTGAGGAATGTAGAATGAAATGACAAGTTAAAATCAAGAGTGCTGCTTTGGGAGAATCTCAAAATGGTTTGAATCCTCATCTGTAGTTTCATTTAAATTACACCAGGTATAAAAGCATTGTGACTCAGTGGTTTATGCAACAAGCTGGAAACTCAGGACCTGTGGGTTCCAGCCATGTAACCAACATGGTTGTTTTTGTTTTCTTTTTTTAACAAGTGAGCTAGTCATGTTCACTCAAATGTTTTGTTTAGATTTTCATCTATTAATGAGTACAGTGATGCCAAAATTACTTCCCAGGGTTCTAAGGAAAAAAAAAAAAAAACAGAACTCACAGAGAGCTGTAATACCAAGAAAGCTATAACAAAGGTAGATTTTATGAGAGAATAGATGTGAAAATACTCCAAAAGTGAAATTTTGTATGCAAATATAAAACATTATTTTACCTGAGCTAGAGGGGAAAAAATACTGTATATATGAAGCAGAAAATCCTGAAACCTCTTGTTGATTATTAGTTTTAAACTCCCACTGAAACCTTCACCTAAGTATTAGGAAGAGAGATTTTTGAAAATGGTATTTGGCTTTCTTCTCATCCCTCATTTATTTACCAGAGTAAAGAATGGCTAGTCAGGAAGAAATGAGCCTAAAGAAGAAATAAGAGGTAAAAAATTAAAAGGTCCAGAAATCATTCATTCTTTGTTGAACCAGTTCTTATTTTGTTTTTATAAACAAATGTAATGTATAGTACACTAATTCTGAACATACTTTGTTAAGACAGCACTAGGTGGCTTTCCTAAGAAGATGAAACTGTGGCTTAGAGAGATTAAGTGACTTGCTCTGAGTAAGAAATGGAGTGAGTTTTGAAACTATCTCACTTCAGAGCCCATGCTCTTTACTACTGCCCCATTATATTTCAGGAAAAGCAGTATTTATTTACCGAATAAATGGCAACTAAATCTGTCCTGAAAAGTTATGAGGAAGTCAAATTGTTCAGGAATTCTCTCCATCTCTCCCCTGGCCACGAGTTAGATCATGACATCTCTACATATCTCTGCATGCCTGCTTAACACTCCTTTCTTGACTAACCAGATTCTTTATACTTTCTCACAAGGATTCAGCCTGCCAAATCCTTAACTCTACCCCATCCTGTTCAGGTTCTGCCCTTGTTGCTTAATGACTTATTCTCTCTAGGTTTCCTAGTTCAGATCCCTAGCACTGAAAACTGATTGGTCCAGATCATGTTCCTACACCAGACCATAAATTGCTGGCCAGTATACATAGACTGGTTACTTGGGTCAAGTGCCCAAACCCTTGGCTGTGGCTGAGGATGAACAGGATGATCAAGTTCCTTGAGAATTATGGTACAAATTAAGTGGGAATTCTGAAACTTGGCCTGTGCTGTTTTTAAAAATCTCCCAAACAGAATTTGCTTCTTTTCCCCTTTATTTGTAAATTTCTATGAAAAATATTGCCGTTCTTATCACCTGGATTGAAAGACTAAAAAAAAATTTAATTAAATTGATTTAATTTTGTTGATGCACATACATGGTAAAAGTGGCCTAATTTCTGCTAAAGATTCTCAAGGCCCTCTTATAGGCAACTGTAGCTAATAGTTTTGAAGTATCCATCAGGAAAATTCTATGTATGTTCAAGCATTTTTATCCACATTTTATCTACATTCCATTTTACACAAATGGAAGAATACCATTACATAATGTGTGCCTCACTTTTCTCACTAATAAGCAGATCTTGGGGCCTACTCCACATGAATATAGATTTTTTTTTTTCATTTCTTAAAATAGCTTCATAGAACTTCATTACATGCATGGGATTTTGTTTTTTAACCAGTGTCCTTTTGATACGCAGGTTTGTTGTTTCCACTGTTACCATTACAAAAAAGGCTGCAATAAGCATTTGTTTGTACATAGCTGTAAATACTATCTATAGATTATTTCAGGCAAGGCATGCATGACTTTTCCTTTTCGATACATTTACGGCCAGACTGCCTCCAAATATGCTGTGCCCATTTCTCTTACCACCTATGTATGAATATCCCCATTTGCCCATACTATGCACTGTCTTATATTCTGACAAACTTTCTGATCTCTCCCAATCCGCTTTCAGTAATATTTCACTCTACCTTCTTTCTTGCCCACTAAGCCAGTTAGTTAATTCTGTGAGTTCCTTCAGTCTCTCTCACCTCTATTTGTGTCTTTGTAATTGCGGTGCTATGACCTTAGTTTCAGCGTTGCTTCGTGTATTGGCTCCCAACATCTTGATTAAATTCTCTACCCTTAATTCACAATCTATCCAAAAGTGGCGCCCACTCGTCATGGATTAGACGGACTTGCAAAAAGCAAAGGTCCTTTCACTCAAGAAGGGTTTCATGTTCTTGGCCGTAGCCATTCTTCAAAGCGTGAAGCTCTAATTGTCAACAGTCACCAAGCCATTAGTAACAAGACATACCTGCTCTGAACGTGGAGATGACACTACAGTTCCCAGCATGCCTCTCTTCTTACAACAGCCCTCTCCCACCCACGCTCCTGGGCTCCCGCCGGCCTTGACTTGTATTCCCAACTCACGGCTGGCGGCGGCGCGGAAGCACTCTACAGATATGCTTTTCCTACTAGTAGGCAGTGAGACCGCGAGTTCCAACTAAAGTCCTTCTCCGACTGACTGGAGTTTGCCCTGCTCAGAGTTGGATTCCCTCCGCCCAGCTCTCCTCAAATCTACGAGCTCCTCGCGCGGAGCCCGCCCCGGAAGTGGCATCAAATCGCCTAGCCGACGCCGAAGCGCCTTCCAGCCACTCCTAGCAAGGCTGGGGCCGGCGGGGCGGGCTTAGGGGCGTGGCCCAGAGGAACGGGCGGGGGTGGATCGGGTGGCGTAGCGCCTGGGGCGGAGCCGCAGCGCGGGGCCGCGCGTCTGGGTGGCGGCCGGGGACGCGCCCGTGAAGAGAGGCGGCGGCGGCTGCTGGTGGGGTGGGGGGGGTGGGAAGGAGGAACCGGGAAGGGGGGGCAGGGCAAGCGGAGAGCCGTGTTCCTGAGGCGGTGGCGGTGGCGGCGTCTCAGACGGAGGAGGAAGGCGGGGAAGGAGGATGGAGCAAGCTGGGGGTTGGGGCTGGCGCTAGCCGCAGCGGCTCGCCCCGTACTGTGGGAGAGCGGCGGCTGCTCCTGAAGTTGTAGGGTCAGGAGCCGGGCCGGTGCCGCCGGTGCTGCTGCCTCGGGCGGCGGGGAGGAGGAGGAAGCAGCGGGGTTTAGCAAGGGTCGGGAGGGAGGGGTCGAGCAGGGGGAGCGAGCTGGGGAAGACGGAGCGGGCTCTGCGCCGGGCGGGCGGGCGGCGGCGGGGGGGCCAGCGACCGCAGCCGGGGGGACGCGGGAGGATGGAGCAAGTGGAGATCCTGAGGAAATTCATCCAGCGGGTCCAGGCCATGAAGAGTCCAGACCACAATGGGGAGGACAACTTCGCCCGGGACTTCATGGTGAGTCCTTTCCCTGGTTGTCCTCTCCGGTGCTGGAGCCCACCGCCGCCTCCCCCGGCCGGCCCGGACCGCCAGCGCTTTGTGTACCGCAGTGAGGAGAGGGGCGGAGGGCGCGCTCACCAACCCCAAGGGCCGGTGGTCTCGGAGGCCGACGGGAGGTGAGATCGCCCCCGCCCCTTGGCCCCCTTTTTCCTCCTCCCGCGTTTGCGGCCCCCTCTGCGGCGCTCGGGGCGCAAAGGGAGCGGCCACTGGGCCGAGTCGGCACTGAGCACAGCCGCCGGCGACCACCCATTGTTTCTGGGTCCGGGATCCGGAGGCCGCTGACAATCAGGCCGGAGCTCCTGTCTTCTCACCTCCCCATCTGACCTGCCCCTCCTGAGAAGGTCTAGGCAGGGTGTCTGCCTTGGGAGGAGAGTGGATCGCTGCTGACGGAGCAACGGGGATGTTGAGGTTGGCGTTAACTCATGAGGCCTCTTTGCTCAAGCTGGCCTCAGAAGTGGGCAAGGTAGGACTCTGCCTTTTCTGGGTTTGCAGTTGTTATCTCAAACGCCTGGGAAATAATTATACCTAAGGAATCTTGTGTTTTGTTTCATTTCCATTTACCTGCGTCCTGTCTCTTGTGTCCTGAGACCCAGCTTGGAGATAATGTTGGGGGTCAAAGTGACTAGGTTGAGGGGGTAGGTGTGGAGAAGCGTTATCCTGAAGGAAACCTACTTCGGACTCCCTAGGGGATATTGCCGAAGGCTGAGGGGATGTGACTATCACTTCCTATCCGGGGTGGGGGTGGGGAACTTGGGAACAATAGTCCTGGTGGGGCGGAGGCGACGATGAGGGCCGAAGCCCTGAACTGGGAGATAACCTTCGCAGGCTTCCCCCCTCCCTTTCCGCCCTCTGCTTGTGCAGGCAGGCTAGAGAGGAGGTTAAAAGTCTAGTTCGTAGAATTGCTTTAGACACATCACTGTGAGGGGGCAGATCCGAAGGCGTGGGACCAGAAGTCGACTTCCTACATTACCCCCCCCCCCGCCTTTATTTTTCTGTTGGACAATGTTCCCTTTAGGGTTGTTTCCCGGCTTAGGAGGCGGTGGTTACGGCGGCTGCTCCTACGGATATTGCGCAAGACTGGGGCGTTGGAAACCCTGGAGGTCTGAGGAATGGAAAAGGAAGTGGGACTTTGGGAAGTGGTTGCTCCTTAGCCTTGGCGGGATTTGGGAATGGGAAATAAACTAGGGAAAATTTTGTTCCTGGGCAAGGTACACCTCCAAGAATAATCAACCCCGAAATTCTCGAGTATAAAAAGAATACACAGTAAATGGGTACAAAAATGAATGAGCCACAAACCTTGTCTAGTTTTTAAAAGTACAGCTTAATTGTTTACAAGGTGCAGGTGATATAACTATTAGTACTGAAATACTTTTCACATTTGAAAGAGACTTCGGTCTAGTAAAGCTTTAGTGTTAACAGCTTATAAAATAGATCCCCACAGTATTATCGTTGAGCTTTGTGATTCCCACCTTTGTTAGTGTCTTTTGAAGACCGGAAAATATAGCTTAAATAATCTATGCGTAATTTCAAGCATTTTCCTCGATATTTAGCCTTCGTATATTTGAAAAATTACCTTTCCATCTGAGGATGAAAAAGGACATTTTTCTTAATTTATTGAGAATTTTGATTGTGTTGGTTTCTTTGAATAGTGTCACAATAATGCATGCAGTCTCCTTTTTACTACTGTAGCAAAAATAGAAGAAAATTGCTTAGAATATTTTAAAATGTTTAAAACCAATCTTTTTGCAGTCTTATTTTGGTTATGGAAGGGAGGATAGGTGGTGTGGTCTGTGGTCACTTATTTGCATGCATCCCTGGACATATCCTGTCAGGAAAGAGCATTGTTTGGTGATGCAGGACATCAGGACAGGTGCCCATTCTCTGAACTCCTGTACAGGGGAAGTAGCCTTGGGGGTTCATGCTTTAAGGATGAGTCAGGGATTCTTATTGGGGATTTCATTTCTCGAGGACTAAATGAATTTCCCTTTTTTCTTCCATGATACCCAAGGATAGCTAGGTGATTCTGCATTTGAGATTTGATGACTAAGTCCATTCTTTTATAGTGCTTGCCTTTTTTAATTCTGTGACTTGATAAGCAATAGCTATAATTAAGGCTGCTTAGCTGGTGCCGCTTTTTCCCGTGACTGGAGGGAAACTGCTTTCGGCCATAGAGAATAGAAAATCATCTAACTGTTCTGTTACTCTTAAATTCTGATGCATTTTTAAATGTTAGCATTTCGGAACTGAGCCTTAGAGATAATCTAGCTATCATAACCTTATTGACTGTAAAATAATAATGTTTATTTCAAAATTAGAAATTATAGAATAATAATTAATTATGCCTTACCCTTAGGAAAGTCGGATGGGCATCGAAACTGTGCTCTTTCCATTATTCTATCCAGCCTTCCCATTTTCTTATCACCCAACGGCTATCTTAATGTGTTTTGTTTTTTTTATTTCTATATAAAATTTTTATTTACACAAATAGGATTGAACTGTATAAACTAGTTTACATCTTATTTTGGCCATGAGTCTATAATCTAGATCAGTTCCTTTTAAAAAATACATTTATTAAAGTACAGTTTAAACACAATATTTTATTAGTCTATTAATATTTTTAATGCTGTGACCATACCACATATACCATTTTTTATTCTTGGTATTTTTTTTTTTTTTACCTTAACATTTTGATGAGTTTTTCGTTCGTAATAATGGTTTTAAGTGGTTCCATAATATTTCACCTATCTTAACCATTTCCTTGTGGTTGAATATTTAGAACATTTACTGTTATTACATATCATAATTCTGTAATGAACATTTATGCATAAACTACTTTATTTTGGATTATTGCGTAAGTTATCTTCCAGTAGTGGAAATACTAGGTAAAAGCATATAAACATTTAATTCATGTTTATAAATAACTTTTTGAAGAAGTTGTGTCAATAATATATTAATGTTCATAAAATATCTTGATCTTTATTAATTCGATGGTTGAAAAATGGCATCCTGTTTTAGTTTGACTTTCTTGATGACTAGTAAGGGCATAAATTTTTTCCATCTGTCATTAACTGTTCTATTTATGAGTTGTCTGTTCTTCACTGTGGCCTGTTGTCCTCTCATTCTCTTAAAGAGGAGAAAACTAAGGTATTGCAATGGCGTATACCATGGGGCTAAGATGATTGCTAAAATATCAAAGGTTAAACAGCTAATTTGTGGCATTTCCAGAACTTTATATCAGCTATTTAGACTTTTAGTCTTCTTTACAAGGTGGCAGAAAACAATTATGACAAGTAAATGTATAAGGTAGGGTGGTGCACATTCATGTTTGACAGACCTGGGTCTTACTCTCCTCTCTGCCATTGGCTAGCTCCCTGACCTTGGGCAGGCCACTTAACAGAAAATGAGGTAACTGAGTTCCCTCATCTTTAAAAGAAGAAAGATACCTAATACAGGGTTGGACTGATATTTAGTCATCTAACAATTTATTGCACTGAGGTCTGTATATCCTGGTGTCTATATGTATTTAGTTGCAGATTACTATAGAGTTAGAAGGAGAGGTATCTGGGTTTTACTTTTAGTTGTTTTCTTTTGATTTTAAAGCTTTATTTTAAGCAGATATGGCATTTCAGCTCAATAACTAGTTCTCTCTCCACTTATGAAGGTGAAAAAAATTAATGAGTGTGCCCAGTGGAGTATTTAAAAAACAAGATGCAGCAGAGTTGTGAATTATAGTACTCAATTTTGTGAAACATTGGAAGGAGAGGATTATGGACATTTTTCTAAGGCTAAACAGATGTATAATATTAAACCATCCTATATTAAAATACTGTTTAAAATAGCTGATATTTTAAATTAATCTGAACTTAATTTGTCAATCAAAGATAACCACAGAACTACCATAGAAGTTATGCATTTGAGGAGCTTTAGTTTGTAAAACCTTTTGTTATACAAGTAGTAATCCTGAAAAAACTACTCAAAACAACCAGTTTGCTTGCTTTGTTATGATTAAACAATTGTTATATATTTTTTTTTACTTTACTACAGTAATGTTAGTAGTTTTATAAATTATTTTCAGTAGAAAGGAAATGAACATTTTTCATCTGTACTCTTGCATCTATGTTATATTTTATTCTATAGATCAGTAATAGTGATTTTGAACAGTTCTACATTACAGCTCTTAGATTCACAGAGAAAGTGGGCAGGTGTTAAGAAAATAGACATGCTAGCTGCCAGCACTCCACTGCACTCTACCTCCTCCCCTTGCCCCAGTCTGTTTTACTATGAGTCTTCAGTTATTCAGATTCTGGTATAAAAGCTGAGAAACATTACTATGAATCTCTGGATAGCCATTTCCTGTTTTAAGAAAGGTAAGCAGTCATTTGACAGATTGGTGTTTTAGAAAGTTGATCCTGATTGTCATTACGAAAGATGAATTAGCAGATGAGGAAGAGTATTTTGGAAGCTGTTTAAATATAAAAAGTTAGATGGGGATCTGAACCAAACTAGACAGAGCTTAGAATAAGATGAGAATTAAGAAAGAAGCCTCAATGATTCACTAGATGTGAGTAGTAAAGGAGAAAGGAGTATTGTAGTATGACTCCAAGATTTCTAGCATGGTATGCTATCACTGAAGTTAGAAGGTAACCATTTGGTAAGGTAAAGAGTAAAGGAGGAGTAACAAGTAGAAGATGTCAAGAAAAAAAATGGAGGGAGGGAATTTCAATGTGGAAGAAAATGAGTTTATTTTAGACTTGTTGAAACTGAGGTATCTATGAGACATCTATGAGAAATGTAGACCTCAAGACAGCAAAATGGAGTTAAAGATTTAGGAGTCATTGTATGAGCATGTAAGAGGTAATTGAAAGCATGGGAGTGAATGAGCTTATTCAGACAAGTCTATAGAGTAGCCAGCTTTGGGTTGAAGAGCATCAGTATTTAAAGAGCAGCCCCAAAAGGAAGTACTGGTGATTGTTCCTGAGAAGGTGTGGTCAAAGAGAAGGGATGGAAACCCAAAGGATGTCAAAAAAGCCTGAGAGAGTTTCAGGAAAGGGGTAGTTACCCAAGTCAGATAATTCTCGGAGGACCGACCGGTAAAGTGAGGTTGAGAAAGTACCCATTCTGTTTGCCAAGTAGGAGTGATTTGTTGACTAGAAAAAGCAGTTTGGGGTTGGGGTCTGAGAACAAGCCAGATTATAATGGGTCGAGGAGAAAATAGGCAAAATGGGTATAAATTCCTTCCATTTACTTTGTCATTCTGAAAGATGGCAGAAACTAGAGAAAGACCCAGGTTGAAGGAGAGCTCCCCTCCCACCCTCTGCTTTTCTTTTTTTAAGGTAAGGTAGAGAATATTTTTATACATTGTTATCTGTGTGTATAATCTTGTTTGTGAAATGATTTCTGTTTAAATATAATTTTGAAAGATAACAAGATATACCTGAAACTAATAAAATGTATCTCAACTGTAATAGACAATTTTTTTTTAATTTAAAAACATTTTTTAAGATAAGAATTTGCCTTTTGGCTAAATAATACCTCTGGATTTTATTTATTTGTTTCTTTTTGAAAATTTGGATTTGAAATGTTAGAAAACAGGAGGGGAGGAAAGACTGGAAGCCTGGCAAGCTCTTAGACTGCATAGAATAGATAAGTATAAAAATTTTTATTGTTAAACTGTTTACTATCGTTTTTAGGTGTTTTAAAATTAATAACAGCTCTATTGAGATATAATTTACCTCCCATAAAATTCATTCAAGCTGTATGATTTGTTTTTAGTATATTCACAAAATTATACAACCAGCCCATAGTCAATTTTTATCACCTCTTTCCCCAAACCTATGCAGCTGCTAATCTATCTTCTGTCTCCATAGATTTGCTTCTTCTGAACATATCATATAAATTATTAAATTATATCATACAGTATGTGATGTGACTCTTTGACTTATGTTTTCAAGGCTTAGCCATGTTGTATGGGTCAGAAATACTTCATTTCTTTTTATAACAATAATATTGTATGGATATATCACATTTTGTTTATCCATTCATTTGTTGATAAACATTTGAGTTGTTTACACTTTCTAGACTATTTTGTAATATACAATAATGCATAAAATGTAATAATCGTATTTTGTATTATCAATAACACTGAACATTTGTGAACAAGTTTTTGTTAGGATATATATGTTTACAATTGCCTCGAGTATATACCTCGAAGTAGAATTACTGAGTAATAATATGGTAACTCTATGTTTAACACTTTGAGGAACTGCCAGACTTTATTTAAAGTTGTACATTTTACATCCCCACCACATTTTATATTTTTACCAATTTCTCTACATCTTCATCAGCACTGTTTCTGTCTGTCTTTTTGATTGCCATCTTAGGGAATGTCAAGTGGTATCTTACGGTTGGCTTGTAGGTTTGTAAAATATCTTAGTTTGTGTACGTGGTGCTGTATGCCTCATGGTTCTTTCAAAACTAGAGTGATGGGAAATATTTCCCATCTTTGCATTTGTGATAATCTTAGTGCTGTAACAGTGCTACTGGTTTAATTAAGAGTTTCTTATCCATCCTTAGATGGGTGTCCAGTCAAACATTTATGTTCTAGCTAACTTCACAAATAGAAGGGAACTTTTAAGTAATTCTCCAGACATGACTCTGAAATAGCACACTAAAAATCCATCTCAAGTGTTAATTCTAAGGAATTTTTTTACTGTATTTACTTTTAGAATATTGTTTGTGTTTTTTCTCTTCAATATTTGACAGTTTAAAAAAGACTTTTGGAAAATGAGGCTTTAATTAACATTTAAAATAGATTGATTTTTTTTGTTGTTCCAATGTTAAATACTTAAGTGTTTCTATAGCACTCATTCCATAAGATTCATAAACATATATATTTCTGACTTCCCAAACTGAAAACCTCCACAGGTAGAGACTGGGACTTCATTATCACTGTATCCTCATTGCTTAATATAGTGCTTGGCATTTAACAGGCATTAACGGCCATGGCGTGAGCAGAAATCATAGTGAGCTTAATGCTGTAAGACAGATTTATTCTTCAGGTAGATTCCTCAAATGGTCTAAGGGGCTTGTCTCAGACCAGTGTGAGAACTGCTTTAACTAGTTCTATGTGTACAGGTGTGCTTACACACTGATTATATTTTCAATATTCACTGAAAAAGAAAATACAAGATAAAATATTAGACTGAATTCAATAAAACTTTTAAATAGATATGATTTTTATTAATTGTAATATCTTTTACAAAAATATGAAAAATAGTTCAGTAAATGTTTTTCTCTGTATATTGGTTGATGTGCATAAAAATTCGGGGAACTATTTAAAGCATTCCCCACCCCTCAAATCATACTTTGGGGACATTATCTTAGAATATTAATTTTAGTTTTAGATTGCATTAATAAAATCCAGATATAGTATCACTGGCATCTTTTCAAAAATAGTGGTGTCTTGTAACTTGTGGGTGTTTGGAGAGCAATTACAGCAATAGCCGTTGTTTTCTTCTTGCCTTTAGTTTCTTGCCTTCTTCAATCCATTCCATATATCATACTCACTTTCCTAAAATACTGCTTTCAAGTGTTGGCATCTGTGGGATAAAGGAAGGCATACTGGTTTAAAAGTCAGGAGATGTGTGTTTGAGTCTGTGTTTGAGTCCTAGTGTTGCTGCTCAGTTCTGTGTTTTCTTTAATGCATTTGTATAAGACAATACTGGAAACATGGTCTTATTTTTATTATCAATATGTATATTAAAAAAAAAAAAACCCTCAAGGCTCCCTTGGACAAACATTAAAATTATTGGACTTTAAATGCCAGTGCATCAAATCCAAGCTCTGCTTTTTTTCAAACTAATTATATGCCTGTCTTCCCAATTTTCCTTTCTTCTGCAACCCAAATTCTATAAGTTTTACCCTAGTTTAGAATCACAGGCCACTAGGATAAAGTCTGTACTCCTTAGCCTGGCATTCCAGAGCCTTCTCAACAGTCTCATATTACAATTCCAATATTAAACTCCTGTATTCTGCATTATTGCACCCTCTTCTCTTTGGAATAAGCTATTTCTTGTCCTTGAGCATACCCACTGAATGAATTAAATCTTGCTTGTCTGTGGTTGTACTGTTGAACATGCCTTTTCCCTTTCTTGGAAAACTTTTTTTCTATTTTATAAACCAGTACTTTGAATATCAGAACACTAAAAATAGAATGATTTTGCTACAGTCACCAAGAACTAAAAGCAAAAATGTAATTAATTTTTGCTTTCTATAATGAATATTTTAGCCTGTTTATCTTAAAGCTCATGTTCTCCATTGTAAAATTTTATTTTTAATAATATGGGGAAAAGCCTTTAATTAGATTTGTGTCGAAGACATGCTAAGGCAAGTTCAGTGATAAGCAGTTCTGAACCACTCGTCTCTTCTAAATCTCCTCTCCCAGCTTTTTATAGTTCCTGTGGTATTTAAAATTTTTAGATTCATGCAATCAAGCCTTGACAATTATCTCTTTCCCTCCAAAATCACACAAAAATGTTGTTTCCATTTCCAGTGTCTGTGAACTGGCTTATGGCAGATAAAAAGTAGTTACTCTCTAAAACTTATTCCTGGAGATTATGGAATGTGGATCATGTTAATCTCAGGCTTTGAAATTTATGCTAATTTTTACATTTCCTGTAATAACTTTTTAAAAATGTAATCTGCATTTGAAAAACTATTTAACATTTGAGTAGCTACCCTGGAAGTCTCTAAAAGAATACAAAAACGTGTTCCTGTCAATCTTGGTTTGTCATCTATCATTCGTACAAAATATAATCATTGAGTGCCCACTATGGCCTAGGTACTCTGTTTAGAATTGGCAATTGAAAATATGACAGTTGTTTTCCTCAAGAGGTTTGCCTACTGTGAACAGACATGTAAGAAGCTGCAGAAAGTTTTCCTGGCGGTAGTGGATTGGTTTCAGTGCATCTGTGAATCATTTCAGTTTATACATAATATTTTGTGTGTAAGCCCACTGGTGGGATGGAGAAGGTTCATAGCTTTTTGGATATCAAGGGACTTGAATTCCAAGAACCTTAGTACCTCTAGACTAGTAGAAAAATAATGGGCTTTGGAACCATGTAGTTAGTAATTTCTATTCTGGCCCTACTGTGATATAAGCAAGTTATCTTGGAAAATTGGGGATATAATGTCTATCAGGAAAGATCAAGATCAAGATGATAATGTATGTAAAGCTCCTAAAATAGTACGTAGGAGGTACTAAGTAGTAATTTAAAATGTCATATTGACTCTAATGGAAGTATATTTAAGATTTAAACCATAGAGACAAGAGAGAGCCTAAATCAGCCTGAATGGATAGATCATGGACAGTTTCAGCAAAGAGACCCCATTTGAGCTGACTTCTTAAAGTAAGAGTTTGTCAAGTGGATTAGGATAACAGGCATCTCAGATATAGAAAACAAACAGCATTTGCAAAGACAGAGATGATAAGAACTGTGGATTTTAGATGAAAGTAACAAGGCGGCAGAGTGTATAAAATAAGCAAAGCCAAATACCCAAATAATAGGAGTGAGTTCCATAAGTGAGAACAACTTACATGCTGAGTATGAGATGAGTATGAAATTGGCCTCTATACTCCGGAATGTTTTGATAAGAAGTGTTTTGATGTCTTATTATTGTGGTATAGTTGCTTAGCCTTACAGTTTGGTTGGTATAAATGATCTTTTAAAAATATAGTTCAAGCCACATGGTCATTGTTTTCAAATCTGGTAATCTTATTTTGTCCCTGATAGATAAAGTAGTTCTCTCTGTTAATAGAGTTCTTAGGTGGTTAGATCATTGTTTTTTATTGGCTTCTGTTAAAAGTGCTATCTAAAAATTACATTTAAGAAAAGTCTTTAGGAGCTAGGAAATATTTATAATGCTAGGACTCTTGCTTAGTTTGAATTCCTCAGCAAATTTAGTGTAGGAGATGACCCTTAGAAGTTTTGAGACTATACATTTGGAACCAAAACCAAAGTAGGAAAGGCAGAGAAAGGAGTTTTATATCCCATGCTACCAAAATGTGGAGTATAGCTTTTCTGGACACTTTTTTCTCACATTGTGTACAATGGATTTACTCATAAGTTTGTTTTTAAAAAAATTTTAAACTGTTTAGAAATTAAGACGCTTGTTATAGATTTTACAGTTAGAAGTTGGCAGAGCTGACTTTGCCCCAGGTTGTCAAAGCACATCCCTTTTCTATAACATGATGGTACCTAAGCCAACAGTTACATTCTTAGTATTTAGAGAAAAAAGGGAAAAGAGAGACATAAATGACCTGAATATTACAGAAAAATTATTTGTTGGTGTAGATTTTTGTTTGCAACCTAGTTCCAAGCTAGCTTAAGTGAAAAAAAGACTTTTTCACAATAGAATATTTCCCTTGTGCTCCTCGAAAGACAGGGACCAAGAAATGGAGAGTCATCCATAACCGAGGTGACTCTTCATTTCAACTCCTCTGTCTTTTTATGGTTCTCTATATTTATTGGTTTCTCTGTCTCTCTAGGGTTTCTTGGATCTAGGGTATAAGAGTAAGTTGCATTTTTTAAATATGTAAATATGTAACCAGACCATTACCTCTTTTAAGGAAATATTCTAAAGAACAATTTTATTAAAGTGTTACATCTAGTCATTCTTTATTTATTCCCTGACTGTATTTCCAAAATTTATCACTATCTGAAAGACTAATGTATTTTCTTCACAATAAATTTTACATTAATTTAAGTACAATAACGTTGTGTTTGCCTGGTTGTCAGTGTGCCTGTCTGTGTGTGTATCTGCCTGCCTTTATACTTCTCTCTGCACCTCTATTTGTCTTTTCACCTTCCTCTAGTTTGTCCAATGGCCTATTTGTGCCTGAGATTTGTTAATGTGTATAGAAAGTTGGTGTTAGAAATAGATCAGCATGTACAGCTGACCCTTGATAAAGACACACCTGAGCAGTTGAAAATCCATGTATAACTACAATTGGGCCTCCACATTTGTGGATTTAAAATACTACTGTGTAATTTAGAAATTTCCTGTAATTTTGCCTAGTTTATAATTCTTCTCATTCTGTAAATAGATTATATTTAAATGCCAAGGAGGAACATACAATAGATAGATATCAATAATAGGACTTTGCAGCTAAAGTAATTGAATATGTTTAAATATTTACCTCTAAAACTTTTCACTGGCATTATTAGACGTTGCACAAAATAAAATGGTATTTTTTAATTACTTTATAATTCAGTTAGAAAATTATTAAAGTAAGAGAAATATGGTCTTTAATATACTAGATGCTTTGGTTTTTTACATTTTATGGAAAAGTAAAGTGGGTGGGGTTTAATAGTTCAAAAGCTAGAAACAAAATTTTTTTGTGTGAAAATCAACATTCAGAGGAATTATTAAAGATAAAATGAAGGCTTAAAAGGAAGCTTTCGTGAATGAGTAATTAGGTATAGGCATTCGTTAGCTCCACTTCCTCAGTCCCTTTTTTATTCCTTTAACCTGGCTCTACCATTTTGCTGAAACTTAATATACTGTGCTTGGCTTAGATCTCCTGGACATATTCAATAGATACTTTATAGTAGTTCGTATCTTTATTGATTCCTCTTTAGCATTCAGCACTGTTGACTATCTTCTTTTTTCTAAGTCCTTTCTACCTTGATGTTGAAGCATCATTTATACTTGGTTTTTTACCTACCTTTTTTATTCTCTCTGTTATTGGCTCAGATGTAGCATACTTTTTGATGCTCTTAGGGCCTAAGGAAAATATAATTGAATACTTGATTATTTAGAAATAAAGACTATTTATAATCTTGTAAAATTGACTGTGGTGACATGGATTATTCTAATGCTGCTTAAGAGTTTCAAAGAATAATAAAGTATTGGTATTTTCTCATCCCTTAAATTCTTGTGATAGATGGCAGATTATTTTTAAAGTATTTTAAAATGCAACTTAGTCTTGAGTATGGAATATGTAACTAATACATTTAATTTTCAGTGGTTGCTTTGTTATAGGCCAGTTTTTATACTGTTTATAAACCATATATTCTTTGCAAATTGTATATTGTTTATGCCATATCTTAATATGTTCAAATACGTTCCAAAATGATCGCCTCATTTATTATTTTCCTTATTAAGAAGATTTAGGAAAATTTATTTTTAAATACAACATGGGTTGAATAGATATATAAACTGTTACTACTTTATCTTTAAGATATGTTATAGTTAGAAGAGGGAAGAAAAATAATCTTTGTTGCTAGTAGGAGAGAATTTTAATTATAGATGGTTAAAAAAAGAATATGTACATGGTGGGAAATAAGGACCAGATAGAAGTAGCATATCTCTGTGATATATTTGATTTTAGTGATGTGAGTGTCTGGTGTTACATTGGATACTCCAGTTGATGTAGATCACAACAGTTATATCTGGAATAGACCAAGCCATTATTTACTATCTCTGTAATTTTGAGTAAGTTATTTAAGCTACTCTCAACTTTGGTTTCCTCATCCATAAAACAGGACTATTTTGCAGTTTGAGAATTAGTAATAAGAATCAAGGCCATAGTGTGCTGTCAAATGTTATACTAAATAAATGATTGGAAGGAAGAATGATTGAGGATGTTACATGAGAAGTAAAATAAATATGAGGGGGAAAAGCAACTTCTAGCTCTTTTTCACATTTGGACCTCTTTGGTGATAGAGAAAAAATAATGTGTATCGTATATTTTATTATCTAAAGATATCATTGATAGTAACTTGGGAGTTTTGACTTTTGATCTCCAAACCAGTGCTCTCCAAACTTTTGATCATGGTAAAAACTTTTGAGCATATACCTTCTCGATATAGTTTTATTAATTTATAAATTATATACTTGTGCTACTATGCTACAATTTATTATTATTAAATATGTACCAAAATTAGAGTAAGATGAGATAAATCCTGTTTAAATAATGTTCCTAATTTTTAAATTGTTTACTAATGACAGATAAAGCATATTTGCTCAGTAAAATAATAATATTTTGTAAAAAATCATGATTTTAACACTGAAATATTGATTCAAAAGACTGGTTCTGAGTTTAATGGTTTCCATAGACTGAAGCAATATCTAACACAGATACATGGACCCAAATGATTTACTAAATTATCATACTCTGTTTTATTTAATATTTACCGAATGCCAGGCATATAATAATGTGCCAGGCATTATTCTAGACCCTAAAGACTGCAAATCCTCATAGAGTTTAACATTTTATTGGTAAGAGTAAAGAGAATAACCTAATAAACAAGTAAATATATACTAAATCAGATAATAAATGCTAAGGAGAAGAATAAAATAGGAAGGGAAAAAAGTAGTAGTGTGTATCAGTTATCACAGTAATGTAGTATAACAACCACAAAACCCTAGTGGCATATAATAATAAATATTTTTTTATGTTTTGGTTGTCAGCTAGGCAGCTTTGCTGATCTTGACTGGGTTCATTCATTTCTGGGAGTTAGCTAGCTGGTTATAGCTGGGATTGCTGGTCTCTGCTCCACGTTTCTCATTCCCCGACTGGCTACCTTGCACATTCCCTTGGCTGTAGCAGAGGTGCAAGTGAGGGGAATATATGCAAGGCCAATTTAGGCTTAGAACTGGCACACTCACATTCTGTTGGCCAAAGTAGGTTATAACACCACCTCAACTATAACGAATGGGAAAATAGATTCCATCTTTTAAGTCAGAAGAACTACCAAGTCACATGTGGTTTTAATACAGAGAAGGTTGAAAACTACACTATTAATATGATCAGTCTACCATACTTCAGGTATAGGGGATACTGTTATTTCATAGGATGATTAAGACATTGAACCAAGACTTGAAAAAGTGAGAGAATGAGCCATGCATTTATCTGTAAGAAAAGCATTCCAGACTGATAGAACATTAAATGCCCAAGGATCTAAGTTAAGAGTGTGTTGAAGGAATATCAAGGGAGCCAGCGTGCTTGAGCAGAATGGATAAGGCAGTAATAGATTTGCAGTGGGTTTGGGAATTAGAGCAGACCATCTAGGTTCTTATAGGTATTTGTAAGGACTCTAAGCGAAACAAGAGCCTTTTGGGTTTTACTCGTAAGTATATGTTAGCTTAACCTTTTAGCAGGATCACCTTGGCTGCTGTGTGGAGAATAAACTGTAGAGGAGTAAGGACCAAAAGCTATTCCAGTAGTTGAAGCAGGAGGGCCTGAAGACAATGACAGTGAATAGAAAGAAAAGGTATGAATTTGGTAGCATTCATAAAACTTGATGATATTGGAGCGTGAGGAAATTTTATCCAAGCTAACTAGGACACTTAAGTTCTAGTAATGAGATTGGGAATACAAGAGGAAAGACGAGTTTAAATAGAGTTGGGTACCAATTAGGTTCAATATTAAATATATTGAATTTGAGTTGAATTTAGATTTCAGGCCAGTGTCATGTTTGGCTCTTATAGGTCTTTAATTTGGGGGGGGGGGGCCTATGGTTGATGATTTGAACTCAGGAAAGAATATTAGATTTCTGAAATAAAGAATATGTGCTCAATAACAGGAATACAGAACATTAGGAACACTTTTAAGTGTCTGCTCGATGGTAAACTCTCAGTGCTAGAGAGTTAGGAGCAGAACATGGAGGGTAGTATAGAGGCCAAATGGATTGAGGATTTTCAAAGAGTATTTGGATTTAAACCTGGATTTGTCAATTGAAATTATGAATGACTTTTCAAAAGTACTGAGAAAAGGATAGGACAGATTTGCATTAACAATATTTTTTTGTAAAATGGAGGATATTAGAGTTTTAGCCAATTGTTAGTAGATAAGAATAATTACTCTTATCCATGAAATCCTATTATATGTGAGTTGTCCTGAAAGGTAAACCTGCGGTAGTTGTTTTAGGGAAAAAACTTGGGGAAGGGAATGAGGACAGGTCAAAAAGCTAATCTGATGATTTGGTTTATCATTCTCTCCTCTTAACCTTGGGTCCCCTCTCTCATTTCTGTCCTCTGTGCTGCCACCCTTGTGCTGCTGTTTGCCCCTAAAACAAAATGGTGATCTACTGCAACCAGACCTGGCTTAAAGCCCTGAGATTATGGAATCAAGGAAATGATTGAAAAACCTTGAAAGTTGGTGCCAGTTTGTGCTTAATGAACTCCCATACTTCACACTACAACCTTTTGAGCAAGATATTTTGATCATTTTATAGATGAGGAAACAGGTACCAAAATTGTTCAACTTGATGGAGGCCTTGTGGGGGTGGTAGACCTCTAATAGTAGTTAGTACTATACAGAACTTTTTCCATTTAAGGTACATCATTCTGGCTAAAGTGGGAGTGGTAATCATTAAATGGTAGCATATGACATAGCAGAAAACTGTTGATGAAATAAATTGGGTTTGTTTACATTTTCTATATTTATTTTCTATTTCTATTACTGGATTGTGAGGTCTTTATTTCTAGCAGTCAAGAGATTCAGAAATCCGCTGGCCTGGATCTGTCTGGTCTTTATATTTTTAGAACCTAGCCAGTGGCCATATGAGAGGTACTTTGTAAATCTTGTTAATCTAAGTAACTTAAGCATTGTAGTTGCTTACAAAGTATGTTTCACAGACAGCACAAATAATGGTGTGTATATATTGTTTACCTTGTTTATATAATAAACTCTGTAAGGAATGTCACTAGGCCCTTTACATTGGATCCACAGACTAACCCAAGTCATATTTGAGGAAACTAGACTTGCACAAGGTTACGTTGGTAGTGGCAGAACTATTTTGACTATAAAATCTATGCTATTAACTAATACATTTTGTTGCCTCTTTCAGTGTAGTCATTATGGGCACCAGAAGCTATTCCTAACTTCAGACAGACAGACAGACAGAGAGACAGACAGACACAGACTGATAGAACCCTTGCAATAAGTGGTTGCCTGACACCATAGAATTTAATATTTCATCTCTGAGGATATGTTGATGGGATTTTTATATGTATAGATTATCTGACCCATTTATCCTACACGTTTTCCCCCTGATGATAAAGATTGAAAGCTTTCCTTGTTGACGTGGTAGGTAATATAATAAAGAAGCAAATCAAAAACAGAGTGTCTTCAGTTATGTTCTTTAGGACAAGAAGGTATTATTTAGATAAATTATTTTAAATTGCACTTTTTTAAAATCAGTTTTATATGTCAATATGATGGTGAACCACAAAGATCAGATCTCAGATAGCATTTTAAGTGCATAGTTTCCAGCTACACAAACTATATTATCTCAACTTACTAAACTGAATGTGTTATAAATGTAATAGTAGGGTGTCAATGCATTGACTTTGTGATGTTCTGAATGTGATTTTCAGTGCCCATAATGTCTAAAAGACTTCCCATGGTTTATCGATATGTGCTATATAGAAGACATTAGAGTCTCTGGGAAAATAAAGATATATCTCTATCTGTATATCTCTAGATAGATCCATAGATAGATAGATAGATAGATAGATAGATAGATAGATAGATAGATAGATGATAGATAGATAGATGTGTGTGTGTGTGTGTGTGTGTATAAAGAATGTCTCTGGCAGACAAGGAATTATAATCTTGAGTGACAGAGGTGTTAATGATAGGATAAAATGTGTAAACAAATGAAAGATTTATAAAAGGCAGGAATGAGAAATACTTAAATGACTAGCATGTACTTTTGGAATATGTGCTACATTAGGACAGGAATTTTGACATGGTTACCGCTATATCTGCACCTAAAAGAGTACATGGCATATAGGATAAGTTAGCAGAAAATGATGTGAGACCAGCCATCTTCATGAAAGTGATCATTAAATCTTACTTTTTCTTCTATTATAAATATATGGACCCAATATGTCAGCAAACTGAAAAAGGATTTTTTTAATCTTAGTTAATTCATGAGTAGAGTAGAGCTATCTAATGTTATATGAGTATCATTTGGCCTGGTAATCAGAGAAATTTTAATGGCACTTATCCACAACCACCAGGTTTTCTTTACTCTACTAGATAGGACATTTAATTTCTGTGTAAGCAACTACAGTGGCTTTCTTTTTTTTAAACAATGTTTAATTGTAAAATTCTTGTAACATAAAACTTATCCATTTATAAGTGTATGGTACAGTATTATTAAGTACATTCATATAGTTGTGCAACCAGTCCCTAGAACTCATCTTGCAAAACTAAGCCTCTATACCCTTTAAATAAACCAATGGTCCCCAACCTTTTTGGCACCAGAGACCAGTGCTCCTATGAGAATCTAATGTCTAATGATCTGAAGTGGAGGTGGTGATCCTAGCTCTGGGGAGCTGCTGCAAATGCAGATGAAGCTTCACTCGCTGGCCTGCAGTTCCTCTCCTACTGTGTGGCCTGATTCTTAACAGGCCACGGACTGGTAGTGGTCTGTGGCCCAGGGGTTGGGGACCTCAGCTTTAAATAACTCCCAATTTCCTTCTCTACCCAGCTCCAGGCAACCACCATTCTACTTTCCATCACCATGACTTTAGCTACTCTAGATACCTCATTTAAGTGAAATCATACAATATTTGTCTTTTTGTGACTGGCTTATTTCAAATAGCATAATGTTCTCAGTGTTCATCCATGTTATAGCATGTATCAAAATTTCCTTTTTCTAGCTAGTAATATTTCATAGTACATATAAACCACATTTTGTTTTTCCATTTGTTCATCAGTGGGCACTTGGGTTGCTTCCACCTTTTTGCTGTTGTGAATAATGTTGCCCTGAACATAACCTGTTCAAGCCCCGACTTTTGATTCTTTCAAGTTTGAAAACCAAAGTGAAATTGCTGGATCATATGGTAATAGAAGTTTTAATTTTTTGAGGAACTGCCATAATGTTTTTCAGAGTGGCTACACCATTTTATATTTTCACCAGCAGTGCACAGGAGTTCCATTTTCTCTGCATCCTTACCAATGCTTGTTATTTTTTGTTTTTGTTTTTTTGATAGTAGTCATTGTAATTGCTGTGAGGTGATATTTTGTTTTGATTTCCCTGCTAATTAGTGGTGTTTCATATGCTTATGGTTATTTGTGTATTTTTTGGAGAAGTATCTACTCAAGTACCTTGCCCATTTTTTAATTTTTTTTTTGTTGTTGAGTTGTATGAGTTCTATCAAAGTATTTCTACTTTATATCAAAGTGTTTAGCAGAAGGAGAAGCACCAGTCAGTTTATGAAAGTTTAACAATCATGATAAAACAAAATTGTAATTTTTTTTCAAAGTAAGATGCTCTCATCATGTAAGACAATGTGGCTTCATAATTCTAGTTTAATTATTAGTTCTTATAATAGCTGAAGTTTCCGTTATTTATCATTTTTTCTTTAAGATTGCTATACAGATTGACATACCTTCTGTTTTTCTCAGTAAAGTTTCTGCTGGAGGAAATATTAGTAAATCCTCTTTAATGAGTTTGACCATGGTTTTGAAAGTTGTCAAATGTCGCATCTTTTATTAAAAATTTTCGGCTTATTTCGATGGATGGATTCTAAAATATCTTTTAAAAATATTTAGAAACCCAGTCTAGATTATATTTGCACATTGTTTTTAGTTATGTAGTTCCTCTATTTCATAAGTTTGTGTTTTAATTTAAAATATTGTAAAAATCTTGATAATTCTATATAAGTAGGTCTTTATTTTTATCATGATTGAGGTTGAACTTTTTGTTTGATTCTACATATAAGAAAGAGGAACACTGTTTATCAATGTTACAAAGAGATATTTACAGACAAAATCATGCCTTTGGTAATTTGGGGTGCATATAGTGTCATAGTAATGTGGTCTGGCCTTTCAGGGTCAACTCTTTAAAATAATGTCAGAATGAAATATTTTTTTGCAAGGAATCCGAATGTTTGATATAAAAAATAACCTCCAATTCATTTTTCCAGAGAAATATACTAAAACTTTAAGAACACATATTTGCTTAATTACTCAGATTGGAGTTTAATTCTTTTATTTTAATCTTTCTTCCTGATCCTGGGTTAGAGTTATAGAAGTTATAAAATTTAAACTTTAAACCTAATCTTAGATGGCTTAACAGTTATTCCCCCCGACTACCTCCTCCCCCACATTTTTTATGTATCTTCTACTTTTAAATATCTATAGTCTTCTAAATTAGTTTTCTAGCTTCATTACTGTTGTTTAACTTCACTCATGTTAAAAACTGTATACTTATATTTTTCCTACTCATACTTACCTATCTTTTCCTGAAAAAGTTATGTGTTAAATTCACTGGCCAAAGTTTCTGATAGACCGTTTGTCATTTTCCTCATGTTACTCCTATTTAGATCATATTCTTCATTTTTGTTGTTTGGTTCTGTGGTATTAATATCCAAATGAGAAGGTCTGCAGTAAAGAACAGGGGCTGAGTTATAATTGGAAGAAGATAGATATTCCTTATTACAGGGTGGTGGGACTGAATGTGCCTTGGTCGATCCACTCTGAAACTGTCAGTGTTTACTATTAACAGTATCCCCCAACATTCTGTTAAATTTTTATAACACTTTTGTTGATAAATTCACATTTATTGAGATTAATTCACATACCATAAAATTCACCTCTTTAAAATATACATTTCAGTGGTTTTTAGTATAGTCACAGAGTTGGGCATCTGTCCTCACTATCTAAGTCAGAACATTTTCATCACTTCCAAAAGAAAACCCCATGGAGATCACTTTCTGTGTCTGTAGATCTGCCTATTCTAGACATTCCATACAAATGGAATCTCATAATATGTGCTTTTTGTGTTTGACTTCTTTCACTTATCTTGATGTCTTCAAGATTCATCTGTTGAGCATGTATTAAGTACTTCATTCCATTTTATGCCCAGATAATATTGCATTGTGTAAAAATATACTATCTATTCATCAGTTGATGCACATTTGAGTAGTTTCCACTTTGGGGCTCTAATGAATAATGCTGTGAACTTTTGATTACAAGTTTTTGTGTGGATATATGTTTTCCGTTCTCTTAGGTAATACCTAGGAGTAGAACTGGTAGATTGTATGGTAACTATACTTAACCTTTTGAGAAATTGCCAAATTGTGTTTTATTAAGAATTTAAGACTTAATTCTACAAACAAAAGTTTGGCAACCTAACCTTTGTCTCTGCTTGGTTTCTTTTTCTTTCTTTCTTTTTCCTTTTTTTAAAAGATGTAATGATTGTGTTAAACTAGGATCCTTTATTACTCTTAATTTTTAATATCTTAAAAACAAATACCTTATATTAAACAAAGCGTTTTTATTCATTGA
Source organism: Macroglossus sobrinus (assembly GCA_004027375.1). Lineage (NCBI taxonomy): Eukaryota > Metazoa > Chordata > Mammalia > Chiroptera > Pteropodidae > Macroglossus > Macroglossus sobrinus. The sequence continues at coordinate 264,729 of PVKZ01001548.1, read as the reverse complement.
TAGAAAAAATTGGCACAGCCAATTTAATAATAATAATAATAATAATGCCTTATATATTACTAGACTGGGGAAATTGGAACAGGAAGGTGCAAAAATATAGCTTGTAAACTTAGTCTGGTTTGTCAGGTAACTTTCAAGCTTTCAGATATATAACAGTTAATATTTAAATGTGGTCTCTGTGTAGATTGATAATGGAAGGATTAAAGAGAACATCAGTGACGGTTTACCATTCTAGAATTTGGCCCATCATTTATTTTGTCTAATGCATTCTCAATAGATTTTCAATATACAGTTAAAAATTGCTTTCTGAGTTTTTAATCAGGAACTAGAGCAATGTTATCTCAAGTGTTCAACTCAGGGATGGCACCAGATATTCAGGTACAGACAAAAGGGGATTAAAATGCTCTTTAAGAATAAAAAAAAAAAATTGACAGTATTTGAGTATACTAATAAAGCTATTTTGGTATCTGCTAGTTTCAAAACAATTAGGCTAATCTGAGGCAGCCATTTAAAATTTTTCCATAAATTCCTCATCTGTTTGTAAGGAAAATGGTCAGTTGTAATAACTATGTATGGTGTCACATGGGTACTAGACTTATAAGAGTAATTACTTTGTAAGATATATAAATGTAATCACTGTGTTGTACATTTGGAACTAATATATTGTATATCAAATGATTGGAAAATAAATTAATTTTTGAAAATTCCTCATTAATAAATCTTATACCCATCTCAGTTTTTACAATCATAATATTTATTTTGTTATGTCCACCAGATTTCCTCTTTTCTTATTAGTTGGTCAAAGGGTTTCTTAAGTCTTATTTAAATTAAAAAAAATAAATAAATAAAGTTATCTGTCATCCTGTACTAAAACAACTGTCCTTCAGCAGTGGGGCCAGAAAGTAAGGGCTAAGTTTGAGAAATGTTTACTGAGGTGTACTCACCAGAACTTAAAACTGATTGGATGTAAAAGGAAGCAAGTGGATAGATATGGGAGAAAGTCCAAAACTGCTAGTAGATTTTAAGCCTGAATGGGTAAGGAGGGCAGAGGTGCCATGAAAATTAAAAAAAAAAAAAAAAAAAGACATTAGTAGCACTTGAAAATCAGGTGGATTTATTTTTATCTATTTAGATTTGAATTGCTGTTGGAGATGTTCAGTAAGCAGTTTGAATGTGGAACTGGAACTGAAGAGAAAAGTCATGACTAGAAATAGAGATTTAGGGTTCTTTAGAAACAATTGTTAAAGACATGGTAGGGAGGGGAGAAACTTGTTAAAAGACAAAATCTGAGAAGAAAACAGTTTTAGAGAACACATACATTTGGAGGCTGGGAACCAGGAGCCAGAAAGGACTCAGGGTGGGAAAGAATTAAGAGAGAGTTCTTTCATGGAATCTAAGAAAAGAGTTAACTGCTCATCTGTGTTGAAAACAAACAACTTTATAGGAATTGAGACTTTTGAGATTTATATGCCTTTTGGAGATTATTGGTGACTTCATAAAGGTACTTTCAGAATGAAATGTTCAGGGGTTCAGGAGTTTATGGTTCACCAGGAAGTGTAAATTTCTCTTTAAAACCTTGGTCTGTTGACCACAGCTTTGTAGCAGTCTGGCTGAGCAAAAGATCATTTGTTTCCATATAGTGGTAAATATGTATTGAGCTCTCTTAGCAGTTAAAGTGACTTCCTGTGTTGTATTTCCTTTTGCAAAGGTAAATATGAATTCTGTGTCCATACTATTGATATGGGGATCTTCTTCATTTTTCAGTTGGACAATTGATGTTATTGTGGCTTAATATGTTAAAGCTAGAACTCAGTATTCTCAGTTTTACTGTATGCTTACATGTTGTGGAATGGATTGCTTTGAAATACTTTGAGAGTCTGAGTTTGGCAATGGAGACTGAGGGTAAAGGGGACTATAGTTAGTGATCGTGTTTTCTTAAATCAAGGCACAAAACCAGATAAAGAGTGGCATACTCAGGAGCCATAGTTTTAATGCTCAGATTTTGGAATTCTGAGTAACTTGCTTTAGGCCAATGGGACAAAATATTTAAGGTTGGAATCAACCTGGAAAATGTGGAACCAGTGGTTTCATGAGTTAAATGGTTAGAGGGGCATTAGAGAAAGTTGATGAAAAAACAAATAAAACAGAAGGCGATGACTTTGTGAGTAGAATCAAGTAAAAATAAAAAACCTGAGAACACTTTTCCATTTGCTGTATTAAATATCTTCAATAAAATTAATATATATGAAAAAACATTGAACATGCCTGATCTTGTCTGATCTCAAGCTAAGCAGGTGCTGTAGGTGCAAAAAAAAAAAGAAAAAAACATTTTTATTGTCCTCTTAATTCAAATGGGATTCTATTTCATTTCAATAAGAATATAGCTTATTCTTAGATAGGAAGAGAATAAACTTGGTTTATACCTCTTAACTTATTTTGATCATGATAAAGCACTGTATTTTCTTTTCCAACCAGAGAACAGGAGCCTTTCCTTTAAGAAAAGGAAAGCATTTGCCTGCCTAGGCCAAGGGTCCCTAACCCCCTGGCTGCAGACAGGTACAGGTCCATAGCCTGTTAGGAACCAGGCCGCACAGTAGGAGGTGAGCAGCAGCCCTGCCAGCAAAGCTTTATCTGCATTTGCAACCACTCCCCAGCGCTAGCATCACCTCCTCAGTTCCATTTCAGATCATCAGGCAATAGATTCTCATAGGAGCACTGGTCCCTGGTGCCAAAAAGGTTGGGGACCGCTGCACTAGGCTATTGAAAAAATTGATTATGAGCTTGTTGTGAAATTTTTGTATTACTTTTTTCCTTTTAGCTTTTCTGCTTTGCCATATTTATTGTTAAATATAAAGTCTGTAGTACAAAGTTTTATATAAAAACAAATTCTTGAAATTAAGGTCTCTTGCTAAACCCTTTTAGGGAGGATTATAAAGCTGCTATGTTGAGATCTCCTTTCTAGGGGGTAATGGAACTGGAATTTGAACCCCAGCTTTTCTGACTCAGAGCAGTCCTGTTGAGTAGTAATGAAGTGTAAGAGGGAAGAGAAGATTGTTTATTAAGTATGCTGTCAATTCTGATTTGCATCCTTATTCTTTGAACTGAACATTACCACTTGAGAACACTTAAGTAGTACCATTTGTCATGGGTTATGCTGGCACTAACTGGTACTAATAGAGAAAGAAGGTAGGGTATGAATCTTCAGGGAGTTCATGTTCTGTCAGGGATGGCGTATGTACATAATGAATAATTATCATATATCATGATATATCCTAAATTAGAGGTATAGATAAAAAGCTGTGGGTAGAGATGAAGCAATTTTGGAGGAAGTGGAAGATGGGGGTGGGTGCCAGTCCTAGTGTCAGGAAGTGTTTCAGAAAGATGATATCTGTATTGAGCTAGAAGAAAGCAAGGGGTTTGCTTGGCAGACTACTAGGAAAATAACTGAAACATCGAAAATAGTGAACAAAAAATAAAATAATTTTGGTACTCAAAGACGCATAAGATTAGCCCCTTTTTTTCAAATTATGTTAGTTTCAAGTGAGAAGTCAGCTATGCATTTTTGAAAAAGAATGGCAGACAAATTAGTCTGTCACACAGCAGTAAGTAAATTGTGAGCAAAGATAAGATGAATTTTGAAAGGCACAGTTGCATATTTTGCAATTAAAGGTTGATAATTGCAATTGTATAGTTGAAATACTCTGGTTCTTTAAATTGCTTGTCACATTAGAGGTATGCATATTTTTATATAACTATGTAAAGATTTAAAAACCACTAGAATAGTATAGAGATAATATGCTTTTGGTGGAAATTATACTCTGATTTTACTACTTGTTGCTGTTACTTTGTATTGAGTTTTTAAAATTTTTTATTTAGCTTAATTATGCAACTTGTATGGTAGGATTAATTTAGTATTAAATTCGAGTGGCTTCTGTGACCTAAGACAGTTAAGTATTTCAGGTATAGCACTAGATAAATTTATTCATTTAACAGTTATTATGGAGTACCAACTGTGTGCCAGACCCCTACCTTTTAAAATTCCAGATAGGTTCTCCAGTAATTGACTCAAATTTTTTAGAGCAGTGGCAAAGGCAGTTATATCTTATGGTTTAGATATCTGTTATATTTTGCTATAATGTAACTCTTAAGCTTAAAATAATTCCATTTTATTTTACTTTAAGGTACAGTTTAAGATTTGTATATTATGTACATATTTACTAAAAATACTGTCTTACTAAATTCATAGTTTTTTTTAAGTGTTTGGACATTGAGGAATTTGGGACAGTAGTGTGTGGACTAGTAATAGCATGAGCTCCAACATTTAATTTACTTATATCCCATCTTATTTCAAAAAGAATTTGAGTTAGCTTAATTTCCATTTTAGGTCTATTACTTTTTTTGTCCATTTGTCTTCCTATTTGTCTTGATTTAAAATCTAGCCAACAATAAAGTTCAGTACTTGACACTGTCTTAAATATATTCCGAATTCTAAATCTGTTCAGTGACTTTGAAGAGAGAGAGATCTTTTAGAGGTAGAGCTAACACAACTTGCTATTGGGTTGGATATTTGGAGGGAAGGGAGAAGGGAAAAGGAAAGAATCAATGATGATTCCCAGCTTTTAGACTTGAACAACTGTTGAATGGTGGTGCTATTTGGAGGTTTATGATGCCCATGAGACATGCGGTGGACAATCCAGTAGACAGCTGTTTGAACAGAGAGATTCAGCAAACATCACAAAACACGTTCTCATTCGCTCCGGTCCTTACAAAACAATGAAACTGTTCTATTCTTTGTAGACCTCAAATCTTGACACACAGATGGGTACCTTAAAGAAGATAGTCATGTTGCGTTCCGTGTGGCTTTGAGGACTTTGAGAATCAATTTAATGATTTAGGATAAGGGGAATAAAACTTTCGTGTTTTAAGAGATAAACAAAATAATTTGGAACTTTAAATCAAAGTGAAAAACTCTATTTTTCTTTGCATCAAAAATTCTAGTATTAGAGATATTTCCATGACTTGTCTGAGAAGGTTCAATAAATAATTTTTGAATTTACCCATTTTAAATGTGATTTGCATTATATTAATATTGGTCTATAAAGTCCAATAAGATAGTCCAGTGGGTGAGGCAGACAATCTTCTGAATACTTTCACAAGTGGTAATAGAGCAATGTTTATTGACTCTCAGTGCTAGGAGACTGAGAAGTGATTAAGAGGGAACAGTTCAAGAAAGACTTCACAAAGGAAATAACACTTTATCTAGAGTCCTACTCTTGAATTAATAGCAAGAGGGAAAATTGTGAAACTGATAAAAACAGGTGGACAGTTGCTTGTGGCGGTTGTTAGTAATTCTGTATGGCTGAAGCATCACTCTAAGTCAGAGAGTGTTATAAAAAGAAACTAGGAAATTGGACAGGCATCACTCAAAATGTATTATAATTAAACTAAGGAATAGGTAGTTTATCCTGGAGGTGATAGACTCATAGGATTTTTAATTATGAGACTAAAATTAAAATGATCAGATTTGTCTTTTAGAACAGAAACTCTGAGATAAGAATGAAATTATTTAAGTTTATTTGACTTTTTCAAGACTTTTAAAGGTAAAATTAATTGAAATGTCTTTTTTAAAGGGTTAGGTTTTTTGTTGTTTGCTTAATTTAAAAAAAAAGGCTTATATGTACCACTTAGTTGTATTTTTTTCCTAGTTAAGATAATAAGTGATGTAAAGTAATTTTTTGCTTTAAGATCATTTTGAAAATTATGTATGACTTAATAAGTGAATTATTTTATTAGCGTTTTAGTTCAGTACTATTCTTATACAGTCTGTTGCATAGCACTAAGCTTATGAATAAGGTTCCTTAGTATATAATGGCATATTTCTCAAGTTGTTCCCTAGTAACAGCTTCACTAGAAACCATGAAAGTACTGGTCAAGAAGGTATAGTGAAATTAAATGTGTAGATACTCTGCATTTCATATAGTTAAATGAACTTCGGTGCTACCTCAATTTCAGGCAATATTTGGACATTAAGTTTGATGTGTTATTAAGAGGAGAAAACCTTTTGTTTAGGCCAGCATTAAAATTATTCTTAAGATTAATTTATTTGACATGTAAGATTTAATATGCCTCAGGGGTACAGAGCATTATAAATATAAATCTAACAGTAATGTACTCACAGAGTTTAAAGTTTAATATATTTATCATTAAAAAAAAAGAAAGAAGGAAATGGTGTTTTACAAGTACATATAAAGTCTAAAAAGAACCCAGAAGGGAAAGATTATATTTGCATGAAGGGAATAAAAAACTCAGAAGGAGCTAGGACTTAAATGGAAGATTTGGAAGTATGTGAGTGGAACGACCCCTAAGAAGCAAAGGAAAAGCATACCACAAAAACACGGACATATAATTGTCATGGGAAAATTTTAAAGTAGAATTTTAAAAGTGAAAGCACCTTTTTATGGTTTGTGTGTGTTTTCCCAATTATACATTGCTGGTGTCAAGTGCTACCAGGTCCATATGCTGTTGTATTATACTGATTTTTTTTTGAGAGGCAGAAAACCTTTTTATTCTTTTATTTAAGATCTTTTTGTTTATAGCTGTTGAATTTTTTGTTTTCAGTTACAGCTGTCCCTTTTTTTGCTACTTGATAATTATATTTCCCTTTTTTTTGGTATTTAATAATTACATTTTCCTTTCTTCATCCCTAATTTGTCTACCACCTCTCAAGAAAAAAAAAAAAACATTTTTTCAAAATTATTTGATGCTGCCACCTATATGTAATTACAGAGGAACCTAAGAATTGTTGAAAACCAACCTTCAGTCCTCCATGCAGTTGATCACAATACTCCTTCCTCTTGAATCTGTACCTTATACTAGTGGTTCTGAAGGTGTGTTTTTCAGACAACAATATCACCTGGAAACTCATATAAAAATACAAGTTCTCAGGCTTTACACCAGACCAACTGAGTCAGAATTCTGAGGCTTGGGCCCTGCATCCTGTGTTTTAGGAAGACCTCCAAGTGATTCTGAAGCATTCTGAAGACAGTACGAATGAAGCATGCTTTATAATGCTTAACACTCAAAGGCAAACAGATTGGCCCAGACTATGTGACTCATTTTGAGCTCTGGTGTAGGAAAGGTTTTAAAGAAAGGACTAAATCTGTAGTAGCAAATAACATTTAATGAGTTTCAGTGATTGACTTGGTAATAATAGCTAACATTTATTGAGCCCATTTTTGTGCCAAGCTGTTTGCCTTGTTGTAGGTATTCTCATATTACAAAAGGTGAGACACAGGTTAAATATGTTCAGTGTCATACAGCTAGAAAGTGCTGACCCAGTTAATTGGAGCAGCTAACTATAAAGCTGACTTTGTTGTTGTGAGGAAATAAGTCCCTACTTGAGGATATCTTTTTAATATAGTTGGGTGGAATTTTTTTGATGTTGGTTTCTGAAGGAAAAAAATGTACAAAGTTTTCATATTTATAATAGGTCTTTTATTTATACTACATCAGAGATTACTATGCTAGGCTTTAAGAAAACTGGATACATAAAAATGTCAAACTCAAATTTGATTCTTATATGTTCGCAAGTGTTCTTAAAGTTCATTATATGAGATGAAAAGTCATTTCACATAAAAACTTTCTTTTGCACATTTCTCAATTAACATGATTTGTCATGTAAAAGAAAAAATACTTGGAATGATTGTTGCAGATATTCCAGAAGTGCATTCACATTTGATAATTAAATTATTCCTTCTTTCCTTTGTAGTTACATGTGTATACTTTTTCCAGTGACAGTTGCCTAAGTTACATTCCTTTTCCTCTTGTGTTTCAGCAACTGTTTAGATTGATATCCTTTTGTAAGTCACATTCACATATAATCTTGTAATGCATTAAAATAATATAAATATCTGAAAATGAAAAAATCTTTAAGCAGAGAATATAAAAATTCTGATTAAATATGCAGTATGTATATGTAAGTAATTTGGAGGATTTTTGTTACTCTGTAGTAATTAAATCACAGAGTTTTTTTCTACTTCCCCTTCACTTTTTAAAATATTTTTTGAATAGACAGTACATTCATATAATCCAAAATATGAAAAGAGATATAGTGATATTTCCTTCCCATCTATTTTTTACACCTACCCATTCCTCTTCTCCACAGACAACCTTTGTTAATAATTTCTCTTCAGAGATATTTTATGCACATGTACAAGCACATGCAAATATATTTTTATTTTTAACATTAATAGTATATTATACATACTTCTGTGTTCCCTGTTTTACACATATGTATTTTTGAGATATTTCCATATCACTATATACAAAGAGCTTTCGCATTGGTTTCCAACTGTATCATATTTGATTGTATGGATGAAACAAGTCTATTTGGCTAGTAATAAATTTTTAAAATTATTTGCAGTCTTTTGTTCTCTTATAAACAATGCTGCAGTAAGTAACTTATTGTGCATACATCATTTTGTGTGTGTGCCATTTATTTAGAGGACAGATTTGTAGAAGTACAATCCCTGGGTTAAGAGGTTATGTTTATTTGTAATTGCCAGATTACCCTCCTTACGGATTATGCTAAAATGTTCTTTTCTACAGGCACTTAATTAAGTTCTGGTTTTCTCATATCCTCACCAACAGCCCCGTTTACTTTTAAATACAATTCTCCCCCTAATACACTTTGAGAACTTTATTACTACAGGAAATAGCATCATAAATGTAGAGAATTTTACTTTTGGCCTTGTATCAGTGCCAAACAAAATTCTAATAAGTCTTTTCATCTTAAAGAAAAAGTGTGTATTCGTGTTTTAGGTCTATAAGATTATGACAATAAAGTTTATTGGTTTTTAAAGAAAATCAAAGATGCTATTCTATATATAAACGCCTATTTGTAAGATTATTTATATAAAGTGCTGTATGTTAAAGGATAAGTTAAGAATCTTGAATTAAAGTTCTGATTTTTTAAAAATAAAGACATAACATTCATAATTGCTTAAATATGCAGCACAAATAGCAAAAATAAAACAGTGAAAAATTTAAACATCTCCAGGCTTCTTTTTTATTTCATTTGTATTTAATAATTTGTTGAATAGTAAAACCAGAATGCTTTCAATATGTCTTTAAGGCTGGAAGAAAGTAGGCTCCTTTGAAATTAAATTTCAGCAATGTAGTCAAGTAGTGAATTTAAACAATTCACAATGCCGACTTTCAGTGCTTCTGAAAGCAGGAAGTGTATTACTGACACGCAGAAATATTCCAGCCCAAAGAACATCCCTACTGCCATATGTGGTAAGAATTTGTCACTAACTCACAAACCACTTCTGTAATGCAGTGAATAAGCAGAATTGGTCTTTGTTGGACATTTCCAATTCAATATGTGAAAGAACTTTGTTTTGCAGTGTCTTATAAGTAATTATTAGCTTATGCTAAGTAAGGAGCCTTGCACATCATGGGTGCTCAAGGTTTAAGAGAAAGAATAAAGAAAATTGTACATAATCTTTTAGGCATGATTTTAAAACTTGGTTTTTAGGACCTTTAGTTAAAACACAAAAATTACTTGAGTAAGTTAAGGACTGAGTTAAAAATTCTGACTTGTCTTATTAATGATTTCTTTAAATAAAATTATTTTCATTCTAGTTTCTTCTTTCACTGCTATTTGGAATATTAATCTTTTGTTTGCACTTGGGCTAAAAACCAGATCATCCTTGGGATTAATTACTAAGGGGTAGGAAGCTACTGTGAGCTTAGAAAAACAGGAAAATGAGTTGTGAGGAATTGGGGTTTGCAAAATTCAGTGAGGAGCTATTTGTAAATCATTAGAATTTTGAAAATAGTAATGTTTTTGTAAACTTGAATTTTTTTTTTTTTGTATTTTAAGCGATTAAGAAGATTGTCTACCAAATATAGAACAGAAAAGATTTATCCCACAGCCACTGGAGAAAAAGAAGAAAATGTTAAAAAGAACAGATATAAGGACATACTGCCATGTAAGTTTGAAAATGCCCTTAATAGAAATGGAAGTGCTGATTAGCAGTTTGTAACCTAAACTAGCTTTAGTCTTTCTAATGAGTTTGATTTGTTAAGAAAGTATAATTAACCTCTCTTTCAAAGTACACTACAAGATAATTTGTAATTGTGCTTGTTTTCTTTTTGATAGTTTGTTGTTGTTGCATTTTATATTGTTGTTTAATTTTTCTTTAAGCGTCACAATTACTCTGATACTAACCTAATTTTAAATACTGAAAAATCCAAGAATATTTTTTATGAATTCCCTTTCACAAAAGCTATTTTATTAAAATAATGCACATAGATAATTCAATAAATGTAATTTAAGAAATTTGTAAAATGTTAAAAATTTTAAGTCTTACCTACTTCCTAGTCACAATATGCACCTTAGTTGATCCATTATACATGAAACAATGAATTAATAAGATGTTTCATGCCTGCATGTCTGTTCTTCTCAGTAGTTAATTGCCACATATAGTAGTCTTTTTTCAGTGCTTATTCCTTTCTGTTAACTATTTTGATGCCATTAGCCAGTCTCTATTTCTGAAATTTTCTTCCATGATATCTCTCTTTCAGATCTTCTCTTCCCTCTCTTATTGCCTTCCCTCTCTTTCTCACTGTCTCCTTTGCATAAATTTAATCCTTCCTTTTTCTGTTGTTGTTCAACTTCATTTTCAGCTGTAGAATCAATGGGTGGCCAGTTATAGCAGATTACTGTGCTAAGAGGCAACATAGCATAATGATGAAGGGTTTTGAATCAAAGTTCACATCCTGGTTCTACCACTTGCTATTTATATTATTTCAGGTTCGTCCTTTTTATGCCTTGGTTTCCTCATCCGTAAAATGGAAATTAAAATAATACTTTTTAGGATTATTTTGAGTATTAGGTAGAATTGCTTAGAATTGTACCTAGCATGTAATAACCACACATTAAGCTTTTGGAGAATACACTCCACTTTCCATCCATTCCACCTCGGAATAATAGATGACATGAGTTTCTTCTGGATAGTGTTTGTTAGGCAAGATAATTTCAAGGTATTCTTACTATGCTCTGGAATTAATATACTTACTCCAATTGGGGAAATGATTTTAAACAGCCTCAGGTTTCTGTTTTCATATGTGTATTTCATTCATTCATTTTACAAAATACTTTGGTCATATACTATGTGCTGGGAATATAGCAGAAAACAAAGTGGCAAAAAACCCTGCCCTTGTGAAACTTTTATTCTAGTCAAGGTGCTAGACAGTGGATACAGATAACATATGTGGTCCGCCATATGGTGATTAGCACTATATTGAGAATAACATACTAGGAGTGAGGTACATAGAGGAAGCTGAGAATAGAAGAGGGAACCTTTATAATTTTAAGTAGAGATAGAGAGGGAAGTTCAGTGGTAGGCTATTAAACTGGCCCTCTGAAAAATAAAAGCCCTGATTTTGTGTTGTTTGCCATTTTCCATAGTAAATGGATTATTTGCTATAATCATCACAAGAAATCTATGAGGTAGATACTCTTATATGCCACTTTGCAAATGAGAAACTGAGATGTAGAAAGGTTAAATAACTTGTCACAGGGCTAATAGAGTAGATGAGAATTTAAATCCTGACAGTTTATGTCCAGAACACTGGTTCTCAAGTAGGGTGATTTTGTCCCTGAAGGGACGTTTGGCAGTGTCTAGAGACATTTTGGTTGACACAATTGGGATGTGGAGTGGGCAGGCTGCTACTGAGTAGAAGTGAGTAGAAGCCAGGGATGCTGCTACATCCTATAATACAGAGGCTACAATAAAGAATTATCCAAGGCTAAAATGTCAGCAGTGCTGAGGTTGAGAAACCTTGTTCTAGAGCCTGAGCTCTTAATCGCTGTGCTATAGTTAGAGTCGCATTGCCTTTTTTCCTATAATTAAATAAAGTTTGACTGATCAAATTTCAAATAAATTTCTAGTCACCTTAATTTAGAAAATAATATTGAAAGCAGTTGTACTTTAAAAATTGTATGTTTACTGTCATAAGAATAATGTTAAGTCATCCTTTTCCTGTGCATGGTTAGCATATTCAGTGCTTGCAGATAGAGTATGCTTTCCAAGCTTTATTGAGATATAATTTACGTGCCATAAAATTTATACATTTAAAGTATACAATTCGGTAATTTTTAGTAAATTTATACAGTTATATAACCATCAGCACAATACTGTTTTAGAGCATTTCCATTATATCATTTCCAAAATATCATTTATATCACTTTGTAATCTTCAGCTGCAGGCAACCACTGTTCTTTATGTATCTATATAGAGTTTTCTGGAAATTTTATTATAAATGTAATCTTTTGTGTTTGGCTTTTTCAGTTAGCACTTTTTTTTATTTTTCCATGTAATAGCATATATTAATAGTTCACTCCTTTTTATTGTTCAGTAATATTCCATTCTATGGTTATATCACATTTTGTTTATCCATTTACCAGTTGATGAGGATTACAAATAATAATTTTTACATATTCCCCTACAAGTTGTTATGTGGACATAGGTTTATATTTCTCTTGGGTAGATACCCAGCCGTGGAATTTCTGGATCTGTGGAGGCTTATGTTTAACTTTTTAAGAAACATCTAAACTTTTTCAGAGTAGCTGTGTACCATTTTACTTTCCCACTAACAGTATGAGGGTTCCAGTTTCTTCATATTCTCTGCCAACACTTTTTACTGACTTTTTACAATTCTAGTGGGTTTATAGAAGTATCTCATTTTGGTTCTAATTTGCATTTCCCTAATGACATTGATTTAGCATCTTTTCATGTTTTATTAGCAGCATATATTCTTTTTTTGGTGAGAAATGTCTTGAAATCAGTTGTACTCTTTTAAAATTTGATTTTTTTTTTATTCCTATAGAGTTGTAAAAGTTCTTTACATATCCTAGATACAAGTGTTTTTTCAGATATGATTTGAAAAATTTCTTCCTCCAGTTTATGGCTTTTAATTTTCTTAATGTTGTCTTTTAAAGTGTATAAGCTTTTAAATTTGGTGGAATCTATTCAGATCTATGGATCATGCTTTTGATATCCTGTGCAAGAACTCTGCCTAAACCTTTGTCATAAAGATTTTCTCCATGTTTTTTCATTTTTCTTCTAGAAGTATTTTTGTTTTATTTCTTACATTTAAGACTATAACCCATTTTGAATTAATTTCATAATGTAGTGTGAGGTTAGGGTATGAAATAATCTTTGTGCATGTCGGATTGTTCCAGCACCAAAGACTACCCATTCTTTCTCCATTGAATTGCCTTGCTACCTTTATCGGAAATCATTTGACTCATCCTTTTAATTTCATTCCATTGACCTACCCTTAAGCCAGTATCACAGTCTTGATTATCATAGCTTTATAATAAGTTTTAAAAGCAAGAAGTATAAGTCCTCCAACTGTGTTCTTTTTTAAAATTGGTTTGTTTCTTTTGGGTCCTTTGCATCTCCATATAACTTGTAAGATCAGCTTGTCAGCTTCCATAAAAATCCTATTGGGATTTTTGCATTGAATTTATGGATCAGTTTAGGGAGAATTGTAATCTTAAACCATATTGACTCTTCCAGTCTATGAACATGGAATTTCTCTCTTCATTTATTTAGATTTTCTTTAATTTCTCTCAACAGCATTTCATGGTGTTCAGTATACAAGTCTCATATTTCTTTTTTTTTTTTATTTAAGCCATTATAAATAAACTTATTTTAATTTTCAAATTCTTTTTTACTAGCACAGTTGACCTTTGAACAACACAGGTTAGAACTGCACAGGGCACTTATACACAATTTTTTCAATAAATATATGTACTATGTTTGATCTGAGGTTAGGAGTCAACAGATGTGGTGGGCTTACCATATGCTCTGCCCTTGTGCCTTTTTATATAAGGGACTTGAGCATCATTTGTACTTATGGGAATCCTGGACTCAGTCTCCCACAGATACCGAGGGAGAACTTAAGTTTTGAGGAGTCAAAAGTTATAAAAGGATTTTCAACTGCATGGAGGGTTACTGCCCCTAACCCACACCCCTCCCCACCTCCCTCCACACACACATTGTTTATATTTTGATTTTTTTTAATACGGTGACCTTCCTGAACTCATTTTTTAGTTTAGTTGTCTTTTATGTATGCTTTAGGATATTTTACATACAGAATTATGTTATCTGCCAATAATGACTGTTTTACTACTTTTCAGAACAAGTCTCTCTTGCCTAGCACTGGTTAGTACCTCTAGCATAATGTAGACTTGAAGTGGAAAGGGCAGACATCCTTGCTTTTGATCAATTAAAAGTAGTTTCATCACTGTTCAAAGATGAATTAGGTGTTTTTTTCTGGTGCTATCTTGGATATTTGGGTTATTTTATACTAGAACACTTTTACATATATATTTTATATGTTTTATATATATTTTAATATGTTATTTATTTTTTTATAGATATTCTTTTTGTTGCCATGACTTATAGATGTTTATACAAAAAGAAAAAGTTGCTGCTTTAAAGAGCCTCTTGTGTAGCCAGTATTGATTTTATCTCTTTGGAGTTGGGCTCTTGGGAGATCATAGAAACAGTCAGCAAAACCATAGAGATTGGGAATGATTGTTTTCATTTTTTTATTATGCTTTATATTCTTTCTCCTTGTTTTAATGCTTAATAGGAGCACTAATGAAGAATGTTAACATACACATGGTGTATTACATGAGCAGCATAATATTGATTTTTAAATTCTCAATAATATACTATGATTATAAGTACAAAGTAGTGACTACAAAATTTACCTGTGCTATAGAGTTTTTTTAAGTCACTGAACTTACTGAATTAAACTTACTGCAGAATATGGGACTCAGAGATCTTGGGTTTTAATTCACTTTCCCCAGCCCCCATCTGATGTATGATTAGAGATAGATCAAATAAGACTGACAGTATGTTAATAATGATTAAAACTGGGTAATGGATATATGGGGATTTATTGTACTACCATATTTGTGTATATGCATAAAACTCTCCATCATAGAAAAATTTTAAATTCCTAACTTGCATGTACCAGCCTGGCATCAGTCTTGACTATTATTTGGGAGCCACTATTCTCATTTGGATTCACAATCCCCAAAAACATTTACTGAGGATACCATTGTAAACCAACTATTGTACAAAGACTCTGCCTTTGAGATATTTTGAATAGAGGCTCATATGCCATGTGAATAAGGGTAATTAATTGGGACCCCGCATTACTGGCAAACATGATAAAAGGAAGCTACATGTAGTTGCTTAACCATCATGATCCTAAGTATTGAATGTTCTGTACTCATTTTCCAGAAGCACACCATTTTTAGTGTGTATCTCTATCTGAAACGGCTTTAAAAAAATGATGTAGGGTTGTGTGAAATAAGAATCAGATAATTGATAAACATAAACATTTTCTTTCCTGGAAACATGGCAAGAAGATAAGTAATTTCAATTGACAGTTAGTATGTCTTTCTTATATGTCTCTTTCTACAAATTTCCAAAGAAGATTTCAGCAAAAATAAATAGATAAAATGAACAGAACTGAGTCTTAGTATGAATGTATAAAATTTGCGTCATTGGCAAATAAATTAGTTTTTCATTGGTTGTCCTTTAAGAATTTGCCAAGAGGTTTATTTGTTAATACTTTTATATTTGCCTGTTTGTATTTTTATTGCCTTTAATATTCATGGTCCCTAGATTAGAAAGAACCATACTAGGATAATGGCATTTTACATGTTACATGTTATAGTCCATTCTAATTTTACATGTTACATGTTATAGTCCTTTTTAATCTAGAGACTGTGAATATTAGGCAATTTTACCATTTTGAGATTTCATAGGCTCAAAATATCTTCCAGCAAATATTTTTTAACCACAGAGGGAAAGGTGGTAACTTTACATTGCAGACACCGCATTACCCAGGGACCAAGGTTAGCATCTAAGGAATATGACATAGTTACTCATGGTGTGTCTTCTCAGAAGGCCACATCATTGTTCTCTGATGTCTTTGCCAAAAGTTCATAACCTCATTCCAATCATAAGAAAGATGTCAGTGAAAGGAACTTTTATAGATTGGAAGACAGTAAGAAGAAATAATAACTGGGAAGAAAGTTGTTTTGTTTTGTTTTGTTTTTTAAAGCTGATAGAATTTGTATATAGTCTATTGTTTAGTTAACCCTTTTCTCATTTGCCCCAAAAATACTTGCTGGCAGCCCTTGCAGCTGGAATGTTTATCCCAATATAATTCATGGATTACAGTCCTAACATCATATCACACTTTTGTTCTTTTTTTCACATCACTCAAGTATGCTGATAGTCTTTAGAAACAAATTATATCATTCTATTTATAGCATCCTGTTTTTAGTGGTATTTCCTTTTGCAAATATATAGTAATTCTCAATCGCTGAAAATTTCAAATCCTAGAAAATGTAGCACTCCTACGCATGAAGGCTGGCAGCAAGCTGCATTTTTTTTTTTTTCTAATGGGAAAAGTCAGTAGTAACGATGTTAATTTTCTGATTTGGATGATTGTGCTATGTTTATGTTAGATGTTAACATTAAGGGAAGCTACATGAGGGATGCATGAGACTTCTCTATATTATTTTTGCAACTTTTCTGTAAATCTAAAATTAGTTCTAAATTAAAAATTTTTTTAAATCAACAAGCTGGAAAAAAATTTGTATTACCTATGAGTAAGCGCTGATTTTTCTTTCTTTACGTAGATTTTACATAAATCAGTAGGAAAACAAAGACATGTGGTGAAAATGGGCAAAGGATATAAACAGGAAGTTTATGGTAAAAGAAATATAAATAATCAACGACAGCAAAAAATGTGCAACCATTTGCATAATTCAAGAAATGCAAGTCGATTTTTTCCGCATTTTTAGATTGCCCATTATTAAAAAGTATAACACCCACTCACTCTTACTAATAACACTTGTATATGCACTTATATAAGTTGGATATACCTTAAACGCCTTTTAGAAGGCAAGATAAGTCAGTAACAGTGCTTATATGTACAGCATTGTTCATTGTAGTAGTGTTTCTAATATTAAAAAAGGGCCTATCAGTAGTATAGCTAAATAAATTATGAAAAATTCATATTAATGAATTTCATGTAACATTAAAAAGAATAAGAGATCTATATTTGCTCTGAGAAGAGTTACAGGATATATATTTTTTTTAATTTTTATTTTCCAATTATAATTAACATAGAATATTTCAGTGTATAGTATAGCAGGATATATTATTAACTGAAAAACACCAGATATAGAACAACATGTATAGTATGATTGTACTTGTGTGATTCAAAGTATATAGATATATGCATAAAAATTACTTTCAGAAGGAAAACAAGAACTTTAATAGTGTCATTGTGGAGAAAGAGAAAGCCCTAGAATTTAAGGACAGAGAAAGATTACTTTTCATTTTATATCTTTTAAGATCTAATTTTTAAAAATCCTGTATTTTTTATTTTGAAAATAAAACTACATAATTTTATAAAATTTAGATTTTTTTGAACTTTATCGTAAAGATCGTTTTCTAACCTAAGTAGACATTACGTAATAAATATTATTGGCCAAGTGTAGTATTGAGCACTTGTATACATCATCTTAATTTATTTTATTTGTCATAGCTTACTTTTTATAATTTCTTATAAAATATGAAAGTTAGATTTCTTAAGAATTTTGGCAAATGAGCTTGTGTGTTGGTAATTAGTGCACATCACGTGATATGCTTGTTAAGAACTACAGAGACTTAAACCCTAGATTTTTGTCTCGCAAATCCAGGATGATGCCCAGGAATTTGTATGTTAAAAAAGCTCCTGAGATTATACTGATAGCATCTTTAAAATACAGCTTTACATCATCACGTTTTGTTTTTAAAGACTTACTTCCTGTTGATAATAATGTTAAAAATTACTTTGCTAGTACCTAGAGTCGATTTTTATTAATTGTTTCTTTAAGTATTTATTTGTAGTAATTTATTTAATCCTACTTATGGTTCATTAGAAAACACCTGTCTTCCAATGGGACATAATTTATGATTTTTTTTTTTTGTAGTTGATCACAGCCGAGTTAAATTGACTTTAAAAACACCTTCTCAAGATTCAGACTATATCAATGCAAATTTTATTAAGGTATGTGTTAACTTTAAATTGGCGTTTCTCTGTCATACTTAATGTATCCCCACATATTAGTTTTAAATTGCCTAAACATGATACCAACAGCAAAGAAATAAAAATAAAATCACAACCTTGACACACTTTTTGTGCTTTCCATTCTAGTGCCCTTATTCATAGGACAAGCAGTTTTGTTTAGTTTTGTGATACTGGAAGTAAAATGTTCTATTTTGTTTCTTTTACATTGATAGCTTATAAACACTTATTGCTAAATCATCTTCTTGATTATACCTTTGAGTATATGTACACAAATGTACTTCGTCATTCTCTGTTTTTAAACCATATAGGTTGTTTCCAATTTTTCTTGATGGTAATATTGCACTGAACATTTATCATTCTTTTGAATAATTTCTTGGGATAAGTTACCAGGGCTAAAATTGCTGGCTAATACTGATTTAAAATTACAGAATGTAAACTTAGATTAAAAATTTGGCAATCATCATCATTTCAAGTGGCAACACAAAATGCAGGATTAAATATAGTCTTTATACAGTTAACCTTTTTTGGATATTCTGATCAAAAGCAGTCAAGTTCTTACATAGTTGTCAATAGAGAAACAAAATCAAACTGGTACTTAAGTAAAAGACTATTCCATTAGCTTTTCTGCATTTTTGAATCTTTCTAGTTATATGACATTTTAATTTCAGTTATTTCATATATGGTATTTATACATATTTTAATATAATGTGTAATTGATAAAATATTAAAGCAGTAAGAGTTTGGTGGTAAAATTAATATCTGTGTCAACACTGAATAATTATTTTAAATTAAAAAAAATTTCAACAAAGCCAGTTTTATTACAGTTATGGCAAAATCTAAAACAAAGAGGTTAAACAAAAACTAAAACACAGGTGATTTGCTGTTTTAGATGATGTTCATGTTTATATCCTTTCATAAGGACATGTGTTAAAACTTCTCGTTTTTAATTGCACTTTAATAACTCCGATTCATTGTATGATTCCATTACATGTTATTTAATATTTTAGTCTGATATCTTGTTTGGTATGTTCTTGGGTTCATCATTAGAAAAATACATAGTAGGCACTCAATAAACTTTAAGTTAATAAATGAAGGTAGCTATGAAAGAATTTAGCCTAGAACTATTTGTTAGTTTTAGTAATGTTTTTAGAATCAAAGAATGTTTTATATTTCTGCTATGGTTAATTTTGTTAACTTAGAATTGGGGGCTTTTGTTTTTAATTTCTAGGTAAATAATAATTTTTAAATTAGCATAAGGTAGTTTAATTACCAATTCTGTGTACCGTGTCTAATAAATACACAAAAGTAATAACATCTTATCAAAAGCTAAAGTGGATTAAACATATTTTGTCATGGTTTTATGTACTGTAAAACTGAAATTATTTGGAAATGCTTTAGGTGAAAAAAGTAGTATTACTAATAAAATTTGAAACCTAAAAATTTAGGTAAGATAATATTTTTGGTAATCATAATAATGAAATTTGCTTTTAACCATTGTAGGGTGTTTATGGGCCAAAAGCATATGTGGCAACCCAAGGACCTTTAGCAAATACAGTAATAGATTTTTGGAGGATGATCTGGGAGTACAATGTTGTAGTAAGTAATTTGCTTTTTATAATCTATTTTGAGAAGTATTACATGTAATGACACATAGGATGTTTTACTGAGTAATACATGAAAACACTTTTTGGCCGTAATGATATGTTAATTATAGTTAATGTTTTCTAAAAGATAGCAACTGATATCAAGGCTATCTCATTAAATTCTCATAACCTAGTAGAAATACTTTAAGAGGATGTGATACTTTAATTCTTGTCCTAAGTCAGTAACTGAATAAGACAGCTACCAAATAAGATGAATTGGTAGACAGATGGGTACAGGGATAGCTGCAATAAAACAAGTATAGTGAAATCTTAATGGTAGAATATAGATGGCAGTTATTTATAGTATTTACTGAAAAATTATTTCAACTTTGTATGTTTGAAATATATAATATAAAATGTTTAGAGAAGCAAATGTAATAACCTTATGTTTAAAGACAGTTGAATGCATTCAGTCTTTAGATAATTGTATTAAATGTAATTTCAAAAGTCAGAAGTAAATCTATAAGATTCATAAAATTTAATTCAAATTTAACACATCATGTTAATTGAAGCCATTTTAATTTGTTGCTAAATAGCCATTGTTTGGAAGGTATGATTTTATTTAACTCATACTTTTAATATTGAAACTTTTTTTTTGATAGGCCAAGTATATACTTTTGCTCAGAATAAAGAGTAACTTTTGACATATTTCATTAAAGAAATTAAATTATGTTTAACTGATAAATTCTTCATCTCATCCCACCCCTACTTTTTTTTAGATTATTGTAATGGCCTGTCGAGAATTTGAGATGGGAAGGGTATGTATATCTATCTATTAACATTTAAAATAATTATGGAGTATACTTTTTATCACTTCATTTCTAGGAATATATATTTCTGGTCTTTAATTATATTCTGAGCTCTAGTAGTTAAATGAGATAACTTTTTATGTGTGTTCTGCTCTTGCTTTTATTGCATAAAAGGAACAAAAATCTCTAAAACACATATACTTTTTTTATATTTCATAAGTACATTTTATTATATACTAAAAAATAATAGTTTTTTATTGGTACTTGGTAATCTTCAAATATTCAATGGCGTTTTAAGTAGAATTCTGGACTGAGGTAGAGAGATATTTTAAAAATAAGAATAAAATTGAACTATGAAAATGAGTTAAATAATTTTGAGTAATTATTATTAATTTCTAACTTGAATATTCTGATTTCTCTGCCTGCAAATACTGCCACATTTTTTGTTTATGCTGCCTTCAAAGCAAAGAGAAGAAAATCTCTTAATCTGAAATTTTTAACATTGGTATTTTTATGCCCTGTGCAAGTGAAATTAATTTTAACCTGCTGTAATCTCCTACAGTATTAATTACTAAGTCTTCATTGTTGGAAGCAATAATGTATTTATAGAATAGAATTAAGTAAAACTTAAGTATAGTCTTTTATAAATGTAACATATATAAATCAACCTTACAAAACAAGTTATGCGGTAATTTGAAATTTCTTTATACTAATATGGTTTATTAATTAAAGTAAAAATTATTTTTGTTGTAAAAAATCTTATTAAAATTTTTTTAGTCAAGAATATGTTGCATAAAGCAAGGTAGTACACCCTTCACTTATGTGAGATGTTATAATACATAAATCATTGGAAAACCTGATAATTTTTGTCATTTCTCCCAACGCCATTCTTTACTACTAGTGGAAATATTCAGAAATACTGGACAGAAAATGAACATTTCCTAAAATTATAAAATATACAAACAAATTGTTAAGTAGTTAAGTTATCTGTTTAAGTAGTTAGTATGTACTTTAGTACCATTGTACCATCTGTTAGGAAATTTGTATTTTACTCTCCTGTTTTCTTAAGTTACTGTTAAGAATTAGGACTTACTTCTCTTTTCATTCAATTAATATATATTATATCCTATTGTATTTTAGTAATAATACCTGATGGAAAATTAAGTTATATAATGTGCAAAATTTTTTGAAGCTAAAGATTTTGTGATTCATAGGGTTTTGTTAGTACTAAATTGTCAATAAGTTAGGGCCTATTAATTTATTTGATAATCTTGACTTAATTCTTAACTTAAAATGTGACCTAATGGAAAGAGCATAGATAATGAAATCAATCAAACCTACACTTTACTTGTATTTTGACCATGCTTGGTACAGTAAACTGTCTCCTCTGAGTTTCATTTTTTTCATCTGTAAAATGAATATATGATTATAGATTACATATGTATGATGTTTAACACAGTATTTAATATCAATAGTTATTAGTTTATATCTGGAATATGAATACCAATATAATAATTACTGCTTGTCTGAATCAGCAGTATGTTAGTCACACAATTTCAGTCCTTACTAAGTTAATCTCATAACTTGTTTTCTGTGTGTTTTAAGATGTTAAAAACTTTACCAGGTAGAAGACTAAAAAATAAACTCTTAAAAATATTTTAATTTTAATCATTTTCTGTAAATTTCTACTGGAAAATTGGGTTTGTGGTTTTAAGTCTTGTAAAATATTGAAGTATTACTCTTAAACTAAACTGACATACTAGACAGTTCTACTTTGTTGCCCATGAGCAGTGTTGTCAGTTAATGGTCAGTTCTAGGCAATAGGTAATGATTCTACTTGCTATATTTGAAACTATAAGAATTTAGTAAGAAGCAATAGATTTCTCACTGCCAAAAGGTATATTTTAAGCTATATTGTCACTTAAAGGCTTTCATTTTATTGGGTCTTGATAAAGTTGTATTATTTCTTAGTATCAGAATTACTGTATAGTTTATTAAAATTGGCTTTCATTCACTTACCTAATTTTCTAAATAGGGCTTGATATTAGAAATCAGTGAAAATAGAATACTGTATACCTGTTTAAAATGGGAAGGTAGGAGGGGAAACTGGTTATACTTTCTGTAATCTCAAATAAAAGTGAATAATTTAAGTTATATATTATGCTTACATAGGGTTTTTACCATCAGAACATTTGAAATATACTATTATTTAGTACTCGCAACAATCACGTAAGATAAGGTTTATTCCTGTTTTTTAAGTAAAGGAACTAAAGGCCAGTAAAACAAGAAAATTAGTGCTTGGAAAATTCTTCTGATACCACATAGAACGCTCTTTCCACTATGCCACAGTTTACACTTAACAGAAATTCAATCAGAATTGTCATTTTATTGGTGTTAAAACTTGCCTGACTACCCTTCATTCTAAATGGATCTTTTACCAGGCACTTTTTTTTAAGTGGGGTTTGTTTGTTTGTTTGTTTGTTTTCCTAGTGGAGAATCTTTGTAGTCTTCTCTGTAAACCGAGAGATAGCAATGAACAGCTAATACACTTATGTTAATGATGTTATCATAGCTAATCTTAGGGGACATACGGTAACCCACCTTTAAGAACAGTTGGATAAGTCTGAGCTCTCTTCAGCTCCTTGCCTAATGATGCTAGTTTTTCTGTTTTCTTGGATGGAAAAACAAACTGAACACCAGGGCACAAAGTATTTATTTATAAAAGTTCAAGAAAAACTTGAACTTCATATGGATTACTTACTGTTTTTTTTCTCTTTTTTGGGGGGACAACAGAAAAAATGTGAGCGCTATTGGCCTTTGTATGGGGAAGACCCTATAACATTTGCACCATTTAAAATTTCTTGTGTGAGTACCTATTTTTATGTACACTATTAAACAGAAAGTTGGCATGCTAGATAAATGAATAAATTATAATATGGTTTGAACCTTTTTTTATAAGCCATTCAATGTTTCCATATAAATTTATACTTAATTATAATAAATATTAATGTTTGTTAACTGCTTTAGAATGTAGATGCTTTGGGAATGACTTCATAATGTATAAATTATACTATATTATGTTAATTCTGTGTTAGTTTTTGTATATAAGTTGATAGTTAGGTTTTTATATGTGAGTAAATGGAGAAACTGCTTTGAGTGATCTATTTGAAATTTGGTGTAAAGTATTAGCTTCAATGAGAAAGACCCTGGACTAATGTATAGTTTATCAAGTTAATCTTTCATATGTATGTTATGTTCTTCAGAACTGTTCTAATTATATACAAAGGAATTAAAGATTGCTCTTTTATGGCAGATAATTTGATATGAAACTTAAAATATATAACTATTTATTGAATTCTGGAAATGAATTAAATTCAGGTTATAAAACTAACAGCACAAATCTTAGAAAATGAATTAAACAAAAACAACGAAGGGAAAAGAAAAAATTAAAATATAAGTGAGCATTAAAATAGAAACAACAATTTGCTTTGAGTTACATATGATAGCATCTTAATCACATAGGAAAAAATGTATTGTCTTAGTTACTCAACTCAAAAGATCCATAATTCAGCAAACATGAAAATTAAATAACTTTCTGTATTAATATTTTCCAGAGAAACAAAATCAATAGGATATATAACTATAGAGAGAAAGAGATTTATTACATGGAATTGGCTCATGTGTTTATAGAGGCTGGCAAGTCCAAACTCTACAGGATGAGTGGGCAAGCTAGAGACCCAGGCGAGCTGATGATCTTCAGTTCCAGTTGAAAGACACAGTCTGCTATAGAACCAGGAAGAAATGATGCTGCAGATAAAAACTATGCTGGAGAATTCTCTCTTACTTGGAGGAAGCCGATCTTTTTGTTGTAGTTAGGCCTTGATTAATTAGATGAAGGCCACCTGCATTACAGAGAGTGATCTGCTCCACTCAAAGTCCACTTAGCTAAGTGTTAATCACACCCAAAAACACCCTCACAGGAACACCAAGAATAGTGTTTGACAAAAGATCAAACTCTTAATGACCTACTCTAGATGACACATGAAATTAACCACCTTATGCCCCATGAATTGCTTGTTTTTGACTTTGTTTTCCATAGTTAAATGAAACATAATTCTATGATTTTACTTATTATTGGTGAGTTCAAGAAGTCCATAATTTTTTGACTTACTTATCCTTACAGCTTCTGAATTCCACTGATGCATACTTAAAGTTTAATGATATATAAAAGGATAAAAGGACTCAACTTGGGTTGCAATCTCCTTTATGAATACAGTGTGCTTTTTGTAATATTAACTACAACGCAGAGTTTAACAGCCTGTATTTACTCTAAAACCCTGGTTAGAATGAACTATTTGTGGGTTAAATAAACACATTTTTAAAAATAATACTATATTTCATATTGGTTGAAATTAATAAAAACAAATACATAACACATTGTCTACTTCCATGAGAGAATTCTTCCCCACTCAGCAGTCCAGAGCGTATTCTACAATATTAAGTCCCTGAACAGTCTAGGAAATCCAGCTCTGTGCAATGTGTTTGTGTTAAACATTTGTAAATTTAAAAGTAATGAAATTACTCAGTGTCCCCATTCAAGTGAAATCATACTGTACTTAACATTCAACAACAAAACAACTTAAAATTTCGATCAGCTGGGGATCAGAAATAGTAAACAACTAACAATAATGAATAGAGAAAAGAAAGAGTTTATAATTTGGAAAAGGGTAAATTGACTTGGGGTGGTTTTTCAAGTGAACTAAAATTTAAGTCTCCTTAATAAGACATTTGATTAGTAACAATCTTTGATTTGTCAACATTGGGACCGAACTTTGCAGAAAAAGCAAAATTTTTGAAGATTTCAAAAGGAAACTAATTTGTATGTCTTACAGTTATTTCAGACAACTCAGGGATTTGTTATTTCTAATGTAAACAAAAAATAAATTTAGAAATAGAAAGCAAGTTGGTGAAAATAATCATAAGAAGTGACTTTGATTACTGGCAATCAGAGTGTTTGAGACTGAGAAAGGACAGTAGCAGGAGCTCTCTTGGTTTGAAGGTGAGAAGGAAGGTAAAGTGTTGGTGGAAGAAGGAGGACTGGCTAGCAGGAACTCAGTCACATGTTGCATGTAAACCACTTAGACCAGATGTTGGCACACTAGCCATGGGTCAGTCTAGCCCACTGCTTGTTTTGTAGATAAAGGTTTCTTGTTGTTTTTTTAACATAGCTATCAATAATTACTTTATTCTTTTATTTTTTATTATGGTGACGTTGGTTAATGAAATCCAGTAAGTTTCAGGTGTACAATTCAACAATAAGGCATATATATATTGCATTGTATATTCACCGTCCATAGTTAGATTTCTTTCTGACACCACGTATTTTACCCATTTTACCCCATCTCCCTCCCCACTCTCCCTACCATTTTGATAACCACTGTCTGTTGTCCATGTCCACAAGTCTCTGTTTGTCCTATTTGTTGCTTTTAGGTTTATATCCCACGTATAAGAGATATCTTGTGGTTTTCAAATTTTTCTGTCTGGCATATTTCGCTTAGCATGATTATCCAGAGATCTATCCATGTTGTCGCAATGGCAATATTTCATCACTTGTGGCTGAGTAATATTTCATTTATATATGTACCACAGCTTCTTTATCCAGTCATCTGTTGTAGGATGCTTTGGTTGTTTCCTTGTCCGGGCCATCATGAATAATCCTGCTATATGCACATCAATATGCAAATATCTTTTTGAATAAAGTTTTCTTGGAATACAGCCATGCCCATTTTTACATATTCACCTATCACAACAGCAAAGCTGGTTAGACAAAGACTAAGGCCTACAAAACCAAAAATATTTAACTAGCTTGCCCTTCATAGGCAATAAAAGATTAAGTCTTGAGCTAATGTTTTTATGCTCATTTTTGATGAAAGTAAAAACATACCATTACCTTAATGTTATTTGAGAAGTTCAAAATAAATCGGCATGATTTTAAAAATTAAAGCAGAAATAATATTGAATTTTTTTAAATTAATAAAACAGAATACCCTGTTGCTCTTGATTGTCACTATCCTAGAGTATATTTGGTTTTAAGTACTAGGGTTAGTGATAAAATGATAGAGAAGCTTTATTCTAATACTTTGACAAATGACACTAAGAGATCTTTAAAGTGGATATGTTACCAACCAGAATAACAACTTGGACATTTCTGAGTGAATCCTCTTCTCCATTTGGCATCCAGTTAATTGAAAGTTGAGTGTTAAGTATGGAATATCAAGCTTTATGGAAATATAAAGTGATTGAAGATGGTGGTTGCTACTAAGATGTGACATTTTGTTTGTATTATTTCTATTACATGATTCTAGGGATGGTTGTTACTTTTATTAATGATAGACTCCTAGCTAAGTAATTGGTTAACAGATTTCTGTTTTAAAAAAACTATAAATAAAACTTAGATAAACAAATTTATGAATTTTAGAATGGTTGTTTTATAATTACCAGGTACACCTGGAATTTTAAAGGTTAATTTTAATTGTGGACTTTAAATATGAAGTCATTGTTTATTTTAGTGTGTACTGTGTATGTTTTTGTTTTATGTTCTCACTGACTCTTAAATGTTTCGTTTTATTTAGGACGCTGAACAAGCAAGAACAGACTACTTTATTAGGACGCTCTTACTTGAATTTCAGAATGTAAGTATTTTTCATATAGAGATAATTTCAAAGGATAAATATTTTAAAATTTTCTTCCACCACCATATATTTGATCTCCTTACCCTTATCTATCCCCTCCCTTCCTTTTTCTCTCTGGTAACCACTCACTGTTGTCCATGTCCATGAGTCTGTTTGTCTTGTTCATTTGTTGCTTTCAGTTTTATATCCCACATATAAGTGAAATCACATGGTTCTCAACTTTTTCTGTCTGAGTTATTTCACTTAGAATGATTATCTCAAGATCCATCCTTGTTGCAAATGGCAGTATTTCATCTTAAGGCGGAGTAATATTCCATTTTATATATATACCACATCATCTTTATCCAATCATCTATCAAATGGTACTTAGGTTGTTTCCATGTCTTGGCCACCATGATAATGCTGCTATGAACATCAGGGTACATATATCTTTATGAATAAATGTTTTCAATTTGAAGGGTCAATACCCAGAGGAGGGATTGCTGGGTCATATGGTAATTCTATTCTTAATATTTTGAGGAACTTCCATACTGTTTTCCATAGTGGCTGTGCCTTTTATGTTTCTACCCCTAGTGTCTGAGGGTTCCTTTTTCCTACAACCCCTATTAGCTAGTGAAACTGAACATCTTTTTATGTCTGTTGGCTGTTGGGAGAAATACCTATTCAGGTCCTCTGCCCACTTTTTAATTGGATTATTTGTTTTGTTGTTGTTGAGTTGTATGAGTTCTTTATATATTTTGGATATTAGCCCCTTATCAAAGACTTAGTTTGCAAATGTCTTCTCCCATTCACTTGGTTGACTCTGTTTTGTTGATGGTTTCTTTTGTTGTGTAGCAGCTTTTTAGTTGGCTCTAGTCCCATTCATTTATTTGTGCTTTTATTTTCCTTGCCTTTGAGATCAGATTTATAAAATCTTCTCTAAAACCAAGGTCCATGAATTCAGTACCTATGTTTTCTTCTATGTAGTTTATTGTTTCAGGTCTTATAGTCAGATCTTTGATCCATTTTGAGTTAATTTTGGTATATGGTGATGTATAGTAGTCTAGTTTCACTCTTTTGCATGTGTCTTTCCAGTTTTCCCAGCACCATTTATCAAAGACACTTTCTTTTCTCCATTGTATATTTTTGGCTCCTTTGTTGAAAATTATTTGCACATATATAAGTTTATTTCTGGACTCTCGATTCTATTCTATTGGTCCATGTATCTGTTTTTCTGCCAATACCATACTGTTTTGATTCTTGCCTCTTGTAGTATAATTTGAAGTCCGAGGTAAATACCTAAGAGGGATTGCTGGATCACATGGTAGATCAACTCTTAGTGTCTTTGAGGAACCTCCATACTGTTTTCCATAGTGGCTGTGCCAATTTTCAGTCTCACCAGCAGTGTATGAGGGTTCCTTTTTCTCCGCACCCTCTCCAAAACTTGTTATTACTTGTTGATGATAGCCATTTTAAACAGGTGTGAGATGGTATCTCATTGTGGTTTTGATTTGCATTTCCCTAATTGCTAGTGAAGTTGAGCATCTTTTCATGTCTGTTGGCCATTTGTGTGTCTTCTTAGGGGAAGTGTCTGTTGGGGTCTTCTGCTCATTTTTTATTGGATGTTTTGGTTTTTTATTGTTGAGTTGTGTGAGTTCTTTTTATATTTTGGGTATTAGGCCCTTGTCAGAGGTGTTGTTTGCAAATATCTTCTCCCATTCTTGATGGTTTCTTTCACTATGCAGAAACTTTTTAGTTTGATATAGTCCCATTTATTTATGTTTGCTTTTATTTCCTTCTAAGGATAATTTTTAAAGAGAAATGTAAATAGTATACTGTTTTATCTTACATAATTAAGGAGATTTGTTAATTTTTTAAAATTAATTATATAAAATTATGAGGAAAAAATAAGTGTAATATTTTATTTAGTATCTTGAGCTCTATGCTTATCAAATTAGATAATAAAGTAATACAAACTTTAACTTATAACAACTTTCCCTAAATTAAATTTACTACATTTAGAATAGTTCGTTTCTTTGCTACAAATATTTTTCCTCTATTTCAATAAGCAGATTATATAGCATTGTTTATATAATGATTACCTAGTTTAATTTTTACTAGTTACAATTTTTAGAAAGAAAGAAGCCACTATTGAAGCTAAGTTGTCGTTTACAAATATATTGCTTTCACTTGAGGCTCTGACTTCAGTATTTCAGAGCTATAGATAATTTCTGTAAGAAGAAATTAAAGAAAAATCTGATGGATATTGGGGAACACTTGTCAAATTTTCCTCAATTTCTCTATTTTTATTATCTTAAATTTGTAAACCATTATAAGTAAAATGCGTTCTTCACCAACTAGTGTATTTATAAACATACTTACAACTCCTACCTTACTGTTTACCAGTAGACACGGTTCCAGTACTCTTCTTCCTCCCTTGACATGACTAATAATAGGTACCTTACTGAATTTCAGTAGTGTACCAAGCATTTTAAACCTCCTAACCTCCTAATAGATTATCTCATTGCACATAGATGAAGATATAGAGTCTTTGAGAAGATATAGAGTCTTTGAGAAGTCAAGTAGCTTACCTAAAGTTATTCAGTAAATGGCAGAAGTAGAAATTGAATACAGTTTTACCTGGTTGCAAGCAGGTGTTCTTTCAGTTAATTACCTGGAATAGCCGTTTTCAAAACATTTTGATATCAGGACTCTTACATTCTTAAAAATTATAGAGGATTCCAGAGAGCCTTTTTTATGTAGGTTCTATCTTTCAGTATTTACTATATTTGAAATTAAAACAAATTCTCTTTAGAAACATGAATACACAAGCATATATTTCATTAGCTATGAAAGTGATGACATCATAAGTCATGTAATCTTGGGACTGCTGTACACACATGCAAGAATGAGAGTGAAAAAGACAACACTTTAGTAGTATTATGAAAATAGTTTAAAACTCACAGATTCCCTGTGAAAGTGTTGGGAATGGGGGGCCCCACAGCATACTTTGAGAACCACTTATCTGAAATAAGACAAATGATTTGGGATCGAACAGGTTCATTTCTAATTTTTTTTTTCAGCCTAATATTCTATTAGTCTTCTAATTGCAGTAGATTCAAGCACAGTGCTTATAGTATGTTGTTCCTCCATTTAATACTGCAGATTAATTCAATAATATATAGTGTAATGGTTAAAGAACATGCTCTGGAGGTAAGGCTGCCTGTGAGTTCAGATCTCACATTTGTCACTTGCTATGATAGGTTAGGCAAGTTATTTAATCATTCTCTCAGTACCTGTAAATTGAGGATGGTATTAACAATACCTTCTTCATGGCATTACATGGGGATTAAGTAAATTGTTACACATGAAGCCCTTAGAGCAATAATGGGAATGTGATAGTAAATGTAGGTTATCATTTATTAGGGATTTTTTTAATGCGATACTGAATACCACATAACTATGTTAGAAATGGCAGTTTAGTAAAACATGTAGCTTTTCTCTGTGTTTTTAAAATTTACAAATGTGTTTTCATAATTATTGTATTTTTATTATTTTTAAAGGAATCTCGTAGGCTATATCAGTTTCATTATGTGAACTGGCCAGACCATGATGTTCCCTCATCATTTGATTCTATTCTGGATATGATAAGCTTAATGAGGAAATACCAAGAACATGAAGATGTGCCTATTTGTATTCATTGCAGGTAAAAAGAAATTTCCAAATATTTAAATTCCTTGGAATATAGGTGGTATTAGAATATGGGTGATTTATGTATTTTGAAACCTAATTTTTGGATTTTCATTTGGTAGTTATATGATTTTCCAAATTGTAAAAGCTACCTGAATCTTGAGGCAGTTTTTCTTCTCTTAATCTTTATGTTAGACTCTTACAAAGACTTAAAATCATAGTACTTTTTCAAAAACTGTAATCAGTTTATCTGTTTAAGTGACTTGTATCTGCATTCACATTTGTTATAAAGAGTAAGTGAAATTTCTCAGACTCAGTGGTTTATTGTTTATTTCAGTAGTTAAAAGATTTTTTTTTCCCCCACTGGAGATGTAACATTGAAGATAGTTTCTTATCCAGTCGGTATGATTGTAATGCCTATATTAGTGAAGTGAAATGGTTGCTTTTTATTTTGGGGACAGAAAAGGTGACTTGTCTGGAGATGTAAGAATTAGTTAACAAATTGGTTAAAAAATAATTAATTCAGTTGTTAGTTGTTGTTTTTATTAATTAGTTGACATGTTAAAAAAAATTTATTGTAGAATTAAAAGAAAATCCTTTGACTTCCTTATAAGTTAGTTGAAATTATATCCTGTTCTATCAGTGTTGTCCAGTCAGTGTCTATAATTCATAAATCCAATTTGATAGGAAGGTTTTTCTTTTTAAAAATTGACTGTTTAATATTTTTAAACAACCAAAATAATATGTTAACTGTAGTGACTTAGAAAAAATATGTAAAAGGAAGAAAATCATTCACAATTTCGAAACCAGAGATTATCACTATTAAAACTTTAATATATATCTTTTCAGTGTATGTATAGTATTTTTAAAAAGAATGTTTTCCCATTCATATATCATGTGTTTCTTTTTAAATTTAATAAATATTCTTCTGCAATGCCTTAAACTCCACTATACTTTATATTTAACCTCCATTCCTTGGCATTTAATTTATTATACCTCTCCAGTCCTTCTTCAGCTATTTTAAACATTGTTTAAATGTTCAGTGACCAATCTTATGGCAAAATCTTTGAGCACATTTGTATTTTTTTCATTAGGATAATTATCTAAAACTGGGATTTCTAAGTCAAGGGACATGAACTTTTTAATGCTTTTACAGCATATTTTTAAAATTTGTTGTTCATAAGGTTGATGCTAATTGCGATTAGTCCTACCACTGCTACTTTTTTTTCTCTTGGTCACTTATAGTCTTTTGTGAATTGCTTGTTTGTATAGTTTGCCAATTACTTTATAGCAGTTATTTCTCTTAATTATTATACATTATGATTTATATTTTTTTTGTATATTGAGGACATTAACTTTTTTGTCATAAGTACCTTGGTTTTTATGGTTTTCATTATGCCTATGTTTTGCCATATGTAAGTTTTAAATTGTCATGTAGTCAGAATTATGATCATCGCCTTTTATGATTTCTGTCCATTGAGATATGCTTAGAACTAACACAGCAGTGCTTAAAGTTTTGCCTATATCTTTTAGCACTTTTATAGATTTTTTAACATATTTTTAATCTTTCTGGAATTTTTTTTTATGATTAAGGTATGTATGAAGAATCCAATTTTTGCTCTTCATTGTTAGCTAACTTTCCTGTACCATTTATTGAGTCTAGTCTTTCCCCTTCAATTGGAGATTCCACCATTATGTAATATTTACATATATTTAGATCTCTTTATTGATTATTAAGAGCTTTTAAAGTCAAAGTTGCTTAAAATGTACTTTATCAGAAATTTCTAGATGACATTTTTAACAAACTAGTGATTCTTCTAAAATGTTTCAAAACATGTTAAAATACTGCCCAACTTTTTTTCTGCCTCTAAAAATAATTCTAGTGTTGTCTATAACATCTTTAATTATTCAGAGTGATGCTGTGAGGTGCAGAGTGCATCCCTCTAGTTGAGAATCAGTTGCTGTAAAGTATTTTTGTCATTTTAAAATAAAACACCTGGTATTTTGCTTCACATTCTCTAGGTTCTTTTCTTCGGGAGATGGGAGCACATCAGTGATCTTTGTTCATTTGGTGATATTCAAACCAGTTTCTAGGGCTTGTAGCATTCTTTGTCTTTCTTATATCTTTTAAAGATTGAAATGATGTACTGTTCCTCCTGTACTCTAAAGCACCAGAGCCATCTTGAACATTGAATAAATTTATCTCTGCAAGATATTTTGTTAGACGAAGTTGTCTGAGGTAGTTAGACTTTTTACAGTAAAGGCTTTCAGGTATTCTGAGTCACTTGCTGTTGGAAGTTCTCTAAATAAAAACAAGATATAAATACCAATGTAAAGGATGTTTACTATTCACATACAGTGTTTTAAGTTGTAGTTTATTTACAAATTAAGTAAAATTTTGTCAGATTTCTTAAATGATTTATTTGCTTCTGAACATTAACATTCATCTATATTTTATAGTTCTTTTATCACAAAAATCAAATCATTTTTTCAAACTTTATATTCATAGTGCAGGCTGTGGAAGAACAGGTGCCATTTGTGCCATAGATTATACGTGGAATTTACTAAAAGCTGGGGTAAGAATAATTTTTATGTAGCATTATATCCAATATGTCTATTATGATTTTCAAATATGACTAATTTTACTAAAACACAGCATTTATTTTGTTATGCATGTTACTTTTTTAGAAGTAGTTTTGCTATGTAAGAAGTACAGGTAGTGAAAGGGTATAAATAATGCATATTATCTTGATACAGTGCACTGGGCAATAAGATAAACATTGTCAAATATTAGGGTTATAAACTTTGCATTGATTTTTTCAAATAAAGAATTCTTACTGCCTTTTATATATTTTTTAAGTATAAGTAAGTTATGTAAAATTCTTTAGAATTATCTATGGCATGTAGCAAGTGCTCAGTTCAATGTTAGTTTTTTTTTATTACTGTTGCTGTTTTTGCCACTACTATTTTCAAAAAATTGTGGTACTGTGGAGGATATAAAGATAAATAAGACACAGCCCTCATTACAGATTTGCAAAACAATTCTTGTTGTAGGTAGATTTGGTTCATTTTCTATTTTTATAATATGTTCATTTCTATGCATTAGGAAGAAGTTATCAATTCTTATACCCTTATGGTTCCTATGAATATGTTAATCTATGTCATATAAAATAGGATTAATGAAATAGCTTTTCTTTTCTTTTCCTTCTTCCTCTTTTTTCCTCTGCCTTTTTGCTATCTTCCACATTTGCTAGAGAATATTTAATTTTTAAGCAGTTTCTCAAAAAACCCTCTACAGCTAAGTTTAATTTTGTATTTCTCGAAACTAATCATCTCTCAATACTCAATTGAAAGTTTTTTGGTGAATAAAATTTAACTAGGATCCTATCATATACTAACATAAAAGTCAAAGATTAAAATTGGGATAGGAAGAGACATTTGGATGAATGCCAGCAAACAAAATAAACATCTGGTCATTTCAGAAGTTGTATATTTTAAACCTAGTCCTCATTTAATTGAATTTGGCTTAACATAAATATAGTCTTGGGCCTTAGGTTAGTACTTGATATAAAAATCTTTTGATGTATATAAAGACTCCCAAGCAGTATATCTGGGAATAATTTTTAACTCTTCTATTTTCTTTATCTCTATAAAATATTCTTGTGGATCACTACATTCTAATAGTTCTGCCTCAACTCTGTTTCTACCGTCCTATCTTTTTTTAATACTGCTTCAGTAAACCACCAGTTTCTTCCCTTTTCAGACTTGTTATCTTCCCTGCTATAAAAATTGCCTGATTATCAAGTCTGTTTATGTCAGGGTTGTCTGTTGCAGTACTAATTATAAATGTACAAAAGAATTGTCTAGGATAATCAGTCCCCAGGGATGTAGCTCAGAAGATCTGCATTTTTGACCTAGCTCTCTTAGCTGGTTCTTATGTAGCCAGCCTAGGAGACTCGGGCCTGTAGATAGGGTTCAAATTCTGTTAATGTTTATAGTCCGGTCCTAAGTAGCCTGTCTGTCCTCCTCCTTTGATTACCCCTCCTTTTTCCATCTTAGGCTTTATCAACATCAAGCTTCTCAATTCCCCAGATAGTTTATATATTTAACCTGCCATGCATGTATATATTTCCTTCACTTTTTTCACTCCACACACCAGAGTTAGTCACAGCTTCTTTATGCCCACTGCACTGCAGTCATGCTTTGGCCGAACAATTTTATGCTCACTTTCCTGGCTCACTAGCTTGAATGATGAGAATCAAGATTAGCTTTGTGTCTACAGTGTCAAGCACATTTTCTGAAACATGGTAGGTAGTACTGAAAATGTTTTCTGTTATCGGGCATGTATATAAGGTCTATGTGAAAAGTTGAAGACTACTTTACTGTTTTTCTGAATAGTTGTCCAGAGTTCATTTATTACATTCTGTGTTTTAGAAAATACCAGAAGAATTTAATGTATTTAATTTAATACAAGAAATGAGAACACAGAGGCATTCTGCTGTACAAACTAAGGTATAGATTTTTGTTTTACTTTATAAACTATATTTTTATAAATGCCTTTTTGTTTTTATAATGTCTTTTTTCTCTTGCATCTCCTTAATAGGAACAATATGAGCTTGTTCATAGAGCTATTGCCCAACTGTTTGAAAAACAGCTGCAACTATATGAAATTCATGGAGTCCAGAAAATTGCTGATGGAGTGGTAGGTATTCTTGGCCTATTAATTTTAGAAAACTTACTTTTTACCAAGATGTAATATTTAGCTTTCTAATTGTTATCTTGTTTTTTATCTAACATGAGAATATCTATGACAGTTATTATTTTTATTTAATCTTGATTTTGTTAATTTTATTTCTTCTTCCTTTTTGAAATTCTCAATTATGATGGATATTTAGTGACTCCAATACAAGTTAAATAATATTCTAAATAAAATATAGCTGGAAAAAGTAGATCGTATGTCAAAAATCATATAACTCCTTATTGTTTAAAGTATCAATTACTTTTTAAAAAATTAGTTGCATTGTTCTATCAGCAAAAAAACATTCCAAACCTAAAGAAAGGCTTGAAGGGTTTATGTGAGCCAAGGCTGAGGCTAGACCAGAAACAAAATTCAGAGGTTTGAGAAAATGCTCCAGGAAATAGCAGTTTTGAAGTTTATTTTATACATTAGAAACAAAGGAGAAGACGAAAAGAAGGTGACGTGAAATCCACTTTGGGTAGGTTAAGGAGGTGGGAAGAAGTAAAGTAGGGAAATCTCTAGGATTAGATACAGAGCGAAATGAAGAGATACGTATTTCTTTTACATTGGTGAGTGCAGGATAGTTAACATTTAATATACGTAGTTCAGTGGTCCCCAGTCTTTTGGCACCAGGAACTGGGATCCTATTAGACTCTAATGCTTGATAATCTAAGGTAGAGCTGAGGCAGTTATGCTAGCACTGGGGAGCGGCTGCAAATACAAATGAGGTTTCTTTCACTCACTCACCCGTTGCTCACCTGTTGCTCACCTCCTGCTATGCAACTAGCTTCCTAACAGGCTGGGGACTGGTAGCAGTCTGTGACCCTGGATTTGGGGACCCCTGACATAGTTTACAGAATTTTGAGGATAAAAAATAATAACGAGGAATATTGGGATTATCTTTCCCTGGTACTAGGGTGTTTATTTCTGAAGATCGGGAGAAGACATCATTATGACATTTTAAGTATGTTATCCTAGATACACAAAAAAATGGCTAGGGCTTGCTCAAGGTAAAGATTAATCATATAGGCCCTGGAAATGACTTATAACTAGCTCAGGAATTTTTATGATTAAAATATTCTGTGTTGTTACCTTCAATTATTAAGCTCATTAGGCTTGCCAGGTAGCCCCCTTTTCATTCACATTTCTCTTTCTTCTTCCCTTCCACCCCTACCAAAATGATTGTAAGTTGATTCTATTATGAATTTTATTTTGTTCTTGATCGTGATGATGTAAAGTTTTATAGTTATTTTGTACATGATTTTTAACTATGTAAAATTATAGGGCCATGATTTAGTTCAATGTCATTTTAGCCTTAAAAGACCTTATTGGAGAGAGAAGAGAGCAGCATCAATAAGGCAAAGTAGGTAGATCCTACCTAGGAGATGGGTAGAAAAGGTGAAGGGGATTAAGAAGTACAAACTGCCAATTATAGAATGCCACAGCAATGTAATATACAGCATATAGGGAATATAATCAATACTATCATAACTATATATAATAACAGATGGTTACTAGACCTAATTGTGGTGATAACTGTATAAGGTATGTAAATGTTTAATTATTGTACACCTAAAACTAATATGTCAACTATAATTTAAAGATACTTTTTAAAATAAAATTTTATTAGATATCCAAGCTTGACCTGATAAAAATACTATTTTCTCATTGTGTTCTCATTTCTGCCTCTGATTTTTAACTCGTTCTCTTATTTCTCTGTATATATAATCACATTTTCCTTGGAGGTATTAGGCATTTTTTTTGGTAAAATTTCTGTACATCACTGAACTCAAGACAACTATCACATCATAAACCAACTTAGCCCCCATACTGAAGCAAAATTTGTAATCTTTGTGGGTTTTTTTCCTCTCTACATGGTTTTGGAAATTTCCCAGACTATTTGTTTGAAATTTCTTGGTTTTACAAATGAGAAATTTGTTTTCAAATAACTGATCTCAATCTGTGAAAATAATCCATGAGTCTTAGGAACTATGTATTTTCCTTATTAGCCAGGTGACAGTTTTTTAAATATTAAGATTCATGTAGATAACCTCATTCTTATTTCCTTCATTAACAAAGGAATCTTTGTGAAAGTAGGCTTCATACATTGCCATCACTTTTTCCCTTTAATTAAAGCCAGTTATAACCTGTGCTGAATGTAGCCAAACATTGTGTAATACAGAATAGAATGCTAATATATTATTGTGTATAATCTTATCTAAATTGAGAATCATTTAATATTTCAAAAGCTAAATAGGCTATGCATTTTTTAAACTTTAATTGAAAAATGGCTTTTTTCCATAAATGCAAGATTAATTTCAAAGTTAATTTTTTATACTTCAGAAATATAAATGTTTTAGACTATCATTTTCTTAGTATATAGAAGTAAAAAATATTCCAACCCTTGCATTTTTTAAACACACAGAAAATTTTTTAATTTTTTTTATTGAGATAAAACCTATATATAACATTAGTTTCAGGTATAGAGCATAGTGAATTGATATCTATATATTGTGAAATGGTCACCACAATGAGTCTAGTTAACGTCTAGTACCATACATAGTTACAATTTTTTTTCTCCTGTGATGAGAACTTTTAAGATTTACTCTCTTAGGAATTTTCAAATATACAATACTGTATTTTTGACCATAGTCATCATTCTGTACATTAATCTCATGACTTATAACTGAAAGTTTGCACATTTTGGCCCACTTTTAACCATTTTGTCTACCTCTTACCCCTGTCTCTGGCAAACATCAATCTGTTCTTTATGAGTTTAATTTTTTGTTTTAAATTCCACATTTAAGTGAGATCATACCATATTTGTCTTTCTTTGTCTGGCTTTTTTTACTCAGTGATGCCCTTGGGGTCCATCCATGTGTGGTAATGGCAATTGGCAAGATTTCTTTTTTTATGGCTGAGTAATATTTCATTGTGTAGATCATATTTTCTTTATCCATTCATCCACTGATAGATACATGGCTTGCTTCCATGTCTTTGCTATTATAAATGATGCTGCAGTGAACATGGGGATGCATATATCTTTTCAAATTCGTGTCTCCTTTCCTTGAATAAATACTGAGAAGCAGAATTGTTGGATCATATGATAGTTATATTTTTAATTTTTTTGAAGAACTTACATAATGTTTTCCATAGTGGTTACAGCAACCTACATGCCCATCACTGGTGCATAGGGGTTCCCTTTTTTCCCCACATCTTTTCTAACACTTGCTATTTCTTGTTGTTGTTGTTGTTGTTGTTTTCATTTAAAAAAAATAAAAATAACCATTCTAAAAGGTCTCATTATGGTTTTGATTGCATTTCCTTGAAGAATAAAGGTGTTGAGCACCTTTTCAAATACCTGTTGGCCATCTGTATGACTTTAGGAAAATGTCTATTCAGATCTTCTGCTCATATTTTAATCAGATTATTTTTTGTTTGTTTGTTATTGAACTGTATGAGTTCTTTTTATATTGTGGATATCAACCCCTTATCATATATATGACTTGAAAATATTTTCTCCCATTTGGTGGGTTGCCTTTTCATTTTGTTGATGGTTTCTTGTGGTGGACAGATGCTTTTTAGTTTAATGGAGTCGCACTTATTTTTGCTTTTGCCTTTGCTAGAAGAAGATTTTAATGCAATATTCAATTGTATTTTTAAAGCTTTTTAACTATAGTTAAGTAACCTCCAGAAAATATGTGATAAATATTGCATTATTGTCACGTCTTCGTTTTCTCATTACCTGATATTTTTTAGATTTGAATCCATAAATTAAACTTCCTTTTTAATAGCCTTAACTTCACACTAAGATTATAATTTTATTTTAGATTGTTTCTGTCTAGTAAGTCAGAAGTTTACAAATGGCTAAAAAATATAAGAAAAATCACACATTATATGAGATGAGATGAAGTAGTACCTAATAGCAGATGAGTGATTACTTCAAACCTACTTTCTTATCACATTGCCTGGGTACATAGAATATACAAACTAAATGTTTGTTATCTGAATTTAAAATGTTAAATTATGTCCTTGTATTTTGTTAAAGCTGACATGGTAACTGTTGGATTTGGTGTTTGGACAAGATAGATTCTTCTGTTTTGCAAAGGGAAAAACAATTTTCTATAGAATTTATTCTGAGGAAACTATATTTGATGAGAATAAGTATTTTTACCTCAGGTTGTATATACCATAATGCCTGGCACTAGAGAGAGGGAAGTTGGGGGGGGGAGGGAGGGAGGGAGGGAGGGGGGGAGAGAGAGAGAGAGAAGAGAGAGAGAGAGAGAGAGAGAGAGAGAGAGAGTGTGTGTGTGTGTGTGTGTGTGTGTGTGTGTGTGTGTATCAGTGGATGAATGGATTAAAAGGAAGGACAAGCGGATAGAAGAAAATGATTGCTTATCATTCTAGATAATAATTTTTAAATATTTTCCTCTTTATCTTGTTTTCTATCTACTTTTAAATATGTGACTGTTATTATAGCTGTTTACATGTGATTGGAGATCATAAATCCCAGTTAGAGAAAATGTGAAATCTAAAAAACTGAGGAAATGTCTTAAAACTGTGATTGAGTAATGATTTGAAATATGTTACCTACCTTTCTGAACCTATGCTGTAAAAGTCATAAATCTCCATTAATTATTTTACTGACAACTTAATTTAGAGGTAATTTTTTTTTTAAGGCTCTTAAAACAAGCCCTATGTTTCAGAGTTATTCTTGTAGAAATTCTGGTTTGAAATGCTAATCAGCAGCTTAAGACTCTATAACGTATGACATTTATTGGAGATATTTATCATTTAAATGACTTCCCAGAGTGGAAGATCTAAAGAGAAATTTATTCTAAAATCCAATAGTATATTTACTTGGGATTTAGACACATCTCAATAAGCAAATATCTGTAAGATATACATGCTTGTCTTTTATCTTGTATGTAAAAGACACCACCACCAGTTATCAACACCAGAATTTTCAATTTTAGACCATTTGAGAAATAACAATAGTTTGTGTGCAGTCTTTCTGTTTCTTCTGTTATATTTGTGTTGTATATTTTAGATGGGATACAGAATTCTGAATATTTTTCCTCAAAT
Source organism: Macroglossus sobrinus (assembly GCA_004027375.1). Taxonomy (NCBI): domain Eukaryota; kingdom Metazoa; phylum Chordata; class Mammalia; order Chiroptera; family Pteropodidae; genus Macroglossus; species Macroglossus sobrinus. The sequence continues at coordinate 223,970 of PVKZ01001548.1, read as the reverse complement.
GTAATGTTCTTTATTTTTAAAGCCCCCCCTTTTTTTATTATTATGAAATTAGTTAATGAAATCCAGTAAGTTTTAAATGTACAATTCAATACTAAGGCATACATATATCGCATTGTGTATTCACTGCTTATAGTTAGATTTCTTTCTGTCACCACATATTGGATTCTTTATATCCCATCTACCTCCCCTCACCCACTCTCTGGTAACCACGAGTCTATTGTCCATGTCCATGAGTCTCTGTTTGTTTGTCCTGTTTGTTGTTTTAGGTTTATATCCCACATATAAGTGATACCATATGGTTTTCAACTTTTTCTGTCTGGCTTATTTCACTTAGCATGATTGTCCAGAGATCCATCCAGGTTGTCGCAAATGGTAGTACTTCATCTCTTCTTATTGCTGAGTAATGTTCCATTGTACATATGTACCACAGGTTCTTTATCCAGTCATCTATCACAGGACACTTGGGTTGCATCTGTGTCCTGGCCACCGTGAATAATGCTACTATACACATCGATGTGCAGATATCTTTTCAGATGAATTTTCAAGTCTTTGGGAGTAAATACCCAGTAAAGGGATTGCTGGATCACATGATAGATCAACTCTTAGTTTTTTGAGGAACCTCCATACTGTTTTCCATAGTGGCTGTACCAATTTGCAGTCCCACCAGCAAGGTATGAGGGTTCCTTTTTCTTTGCAAGCTCTCCAATATTTGTTATTTGTCCTATTGATTATAGCTATTCTAGCAGGTGTGAGATGGCATCTCCTTGTGGTTTTGATTTGCATAGCTAGTAGTGTTGAGCATCCTTTCATATGTTTGTTGGCCATTTGTATGTCATCTTGGGAGAAGTGTCTGTTTAGGTCCTCTGCCCATTTTTTAATTAGATCGTTTGTTTTTTGGTTGTTATTGAGTTGTATGAGTTCTTTGTATATTTTGAACATTAGACCCTTATCAGAAATGTTGCTTGCAAATTTGGATGGTTGTCTCTTTACCTTGTTGATGATTTCTTTTGCTGAGCAGAAGCTTTTTAGTTTGATATAGTCTCATTCATTTGTTTTTGCTTTTACTCCCCTTGCTTTTGAGGTCCAATTCATAAAATCCTCTTTAAATACAAGGTCCTTGAGTGTATTTCCTATGTTTTCTTCTATGCAATTTATTATGTTCAGATCTTATATTCAGGTCCTTAATCAATTTTGATGTGTGTTGATAGACAGCAGTCTAATTTCATTCTTTTGCAGGTAGCTTTCCAGTTTTCTCAGCATCATTTATGAAGAGGCTTTTCTTCCTCCACTGTATGTTTTTGGCTCTTTTGTTGAAAATTATTTGCCCATGTAATCATGGTTTTACTTCTGACTTTCAATTCTGTTCCACTGGTCTGTGTATCTGTTTTTCTGCCAATACCATGCCACTTCGATTACTGTCGCTTTGTAGTATAATTTGAAGTCGGACAGAGTGGTGTCTCCAGCCCCGTTCTTTTTTCTCAGGATGGCTTTGTCAATTCAGGGTCTTTTGTGCTTCCATAAAAATCTGGTGATTTTCTGTTCTGTTTCTTTTAAAAATGCCATTGGGATTTAAATGGGGATTGCATTAAATCTATATAATAAAGTACCCATTTTTAATAATTTGTCAAAATGCTCAACGGTTAAAAAAAATAACTTTAGCAAGCTCTGCTTGAAACGAGAATACACTAAAACCTAATCTCCAGTGGATTATTTAATTTCTAAAATTTCTTTCAACTTCCAAAGTTGGTGATCATTTCAACTGGTTATAAAAGCACCTAAAGAGAACTATATATATCATAGGATATATATATATGGATATATATATATATATATATCCATATATATATATGAATGACATATGGGGACAAAAGCTGTAGCTAATATAAGAAGGTCAGAAGTCATAAGAGTGCAAAAAAATATTATTGTAGGTAAAAACTATGAATCCAAGAATAATATTGTTCTAAAGTCCAATGACAAGGAAGTTTTGTTCATGTTGTGTAGGCAGTGGCCACCTTAGTTTCATTTCTGCATAGCCACATTGATTCTTTTCATCAGATGAAATTCAGCATGCATATTCAAAAAGCTTACCTCTCCCGGAAGTTGTTCCTTTTTTGCCCTTTCTCTTAATTCTCTTATTCATCCAGAATGAGGAATCCTTCATGGCACCTTTGCTTTGACACATGTAGTCATTTGCTGGTAAATAACTTTCTGTTCTTCTTCATTTTTCACCTGTTCCCCCCTTTTCACCATCCATTGTTGCTTTTGTCAAAATCTTACCCATCCCTTACGGACATTCAGTATGCAATCTTAGTGTTCTCAACTGTATTCTTAATGGTCTCACCTATAATTTCTCTTTTCTCTGATTGGACAGCTTCCTTTTACTGATTTTATCACTTAATGGTTTTATTATTAACCTTTTACTTTTTTGTTTGGTGATATTATTATGTCTCGAGGTTAAGTACTATTTTCTTTACATTTTTATATCCTCTCCAGTGCTTAGTATTCAGTGCATTTCACATATAGATTCTGCTGTTCCAAAATCTAGAATGCTCAAACCTAAAGTTGTTTTTGTGTGCATGTGTTTGTATTGTAGTCATTTGGCAGCAAAACCTGACTTGACATGACATGAGGCTATTTATGTTGTACTATAAAAAATTGTTATGTATTTGTAGGTTAGAAACAGTTCAGTTAGAAGCAGTGTCATGGTTCACCGTTAATCTTTATTTAACCTACTCAATGTGAATATTTACAGATTTTGGTACAAATATATTAATTAGTGTTATGGAAGTGTTATTGTGTAATTAATAGGATAATAAGAAATAAATCATTAACATATCAAATATTTTTTTAAAAGTATCTTTATGATGCAAAGAGTCTCTAAATTCTGGTAATATCTGAGGATCAAAAGTGATGTGACCTGGAATTAACTCGAAATAGATTATGAACCTGAATATAAGACCTGAAACAATAAAATGCATAGAAGAAAACACAGGAACTAAACTCATGGACCTTGGACTTAAAGAGGATTTTATGAATTGGACCTCAAAGGCAATGGAAATAAAAGCTAAAATAAATGAATGGGACTATATCAAACTAAAAAGCTTCTGCACAGCAAAAGAAACCAACAAGATAAAGAGACAGCCATGCAAACAGGAAGATATATTTGCAAGCAACACCTCCAATAAGAGCCTAATATACAAAGAACTCATACAATTCAATAACAACAAAAGACAAACGATCCAATTGAAAAATGGGCAGAGGACCTGAACAGACACTTCTCCCAAGAAGGCATACAAATGGCAAACAAATAGATGAAAAGATGCTCAACATCACTAGCTATTATGAAAATGCAAATCAAAACAATAATGAGATGCCATCTCACACCTGCTAGAATAGCTATAATCAACAGGACAAATAATAACAAATGTTGAAGAGAATGCAGAGAAAAAGGAACACTCATTTACTGCTGGTAGGACTGCAAATTGGTACAGCCACTATGGAAAACAGTATGGAGGTTCCTCAAAAAACTAAGAGTTGATCTGTGATCCAACAATCCCTTTACTGGGTATTTACCCCCAAAGACTTGAAAACTCATATCTTCTGAAAAGATATATTACTGAGCCATGAGAAGAGATGAAATACTGCCATTTGCAACAACATGAACGGACGTCTAGATAATCATGCTAAGTGAAATAATCCAGACAGAAAAAGTTGAAAACCACAAGATATCACTTACATATGGGATATAAACCTAAAAGCAACAAATGAACAGAGACTGATGGACATGGACAATAGACTAATTGTTACCAGAGGTTAGGGGGGAGTTAGGGTAAAGGGGGTCAAATATGTGGTGACAGAAAGAAATCTAACTATGGGAGGTGAATACACAGTGTAAATATATATATGCTTTACTGGTTAAGTGTTCAGCTGAAACTTAACTAGGTTTCATTAACCAATGTCACCATTAAAAAAAGTAGTAATAAGTAAATAAATAAAAGGCAGCTTAAAAAAATAGGTGTGGTGACCAAAAGTCGTAAGTTACCTGAGGCAATACCAACCTATGTATACTTGTTGTCTAGATGTAATAATTAATAGTGCTCCCCGTTTCATTCTCAAAGAACCCAGATTTGATCAATAAATTGTATGGTCACCCTGCCTATAGCATATATCCCTATAACAGGTATGGTAGGTGGCTTAATTAAGCATGAGAACTTTCAGTCATAAGATATAACTCTGTTGTTCCAGTCAGAGTGAGATGCATAATCAGATGCACAATACTCTTCTAATACATCTTATACATAAGGATACAGCATGCATTAGAAATTGCTAGAAAGTTGAGGTCTCTGTTTTCTTTAGTTGGAAGTACTTAAATGAAAAAGGGCACTGGCAAGAAATAGTTATAAAGACAAAGAAGCTGCCATGATGGACTTGGTAGAAGTGCCAAGTCCAGTTTCAGAGTTCTTTAATTGATCATAAAATATGCAAAGATGACATTTTGTCCCTAAAATTATCTAGGTATATGCAAGAGTGAAAAGCATTCTTGTCCACTGGTCTAGAATTAACCCTAGCTGGATAAAAAGGAGGTACTTCCTGAGGCTGAAACTAATTAAAGACAGTGTATTATATGATAATTTCACAGTTCTCTATTCATGATCCTAAATACAACCTAAGATTCTTATAGCTATGTGACTCTGGAGTATCCATGTTAATGATATCACTGGTCCTTGTGACCAGGAACCAACAAGATTCCTAGATGGGCTTTCCCTGACTTTTTTGGGTTTGTTTGGTCAGGCAGTGATATAAGGGGACATATCCATGGTGACAGAGGAAAAGTAGATCAAGAAACGATTGAAGTTCATTCTGGACTGTTTAAAAGTACTAGGTAGCAATAGGCATCCAAAAAATGTTCGGAAAGTAAAAGATATAAGCCTTATTTTGTTGACTTTTTCCCTCTCTTTACATGTTAAGTTTCTATTGTAGTGATGTCTCAAAAAATTTTTAAAAACTATCCTCTTTAATCTTTATTTTCATGGTTAATCTGTTTCTTTACAGTAGAAATTGAAATATATTGCAGTGCTTCTGTACACAATTGATTTTTCAGTAACTGAAGATGGACTGTTTTGATTTTAGTCTCATTGAATTTAGGTCCTTCAGGCTACAATTAGAGAGTATACTAAGACCCATTTTGTTACTTGACAAAATTGTTATTGTTTTAAAAATTCAAAAGCCCAGAAACAATTTATTTGAAATATGAGAAAGGAAAATTATTTTTCTCCTAACTTTAATGGAGCTTTTTATTTTTTATTTATTTTTTTTTGGCAGAATGAAATTAACACTGAAAATATGGTCAGCTCCATTGATTCTGACAAGCAAGATTCTCCTCCTCCCAAACCACCAAGGACCCGCAGGTATTGTATGTTACATTTTCTTTAAAAGGATACTTTATTTACTCACTATTAATTAAAACAACAAATTCCGAATATTTCTAAGTTTTCTTTATAACTTTTAGTACCATTCTTCTGTTTTTAGGATATAGTGTTTATATGGTGACTTTGTTATTTATTATTGGTATACTGTTTCACTTTTGATAAAATTTCAGGACTGTACTATAAAAGAACAGTATGCATAACCATGAATTGACAATAGCTCATGTTTTGGTATGTAGTACCACTAAAATTTTAAATATTCTAAAAATTTCAATTTCTCGTAATGACTGTACAGGTAATATGATTGCCAAAATTTGAATGCATGTTTAAGAAGTTATCTGAAATCTAGGAAAGATGAGTTTATTTCTCTCAGATTTTCTTTTATACTAAGCTCACTTATAAAGTTAAAATCAATATATGTTTCTGTCCCCCTTTTTTTCTCTTCTTTCAAGGTGGCCGCTAGGGCAGTTATATAGTGATATGGAAATAATATAGAAAGAGTCAAAAAGATTTAGTTAAAAATACTTTTCAGTCACTTACTAATTTTAAAGTTATATGAGTAAGTCACTGATTTGATTCTTGCGGGTTTTCTGTTTGTTTAAATATAGTTCTAAGGATTAAATGAAATAAAGTATGTGAAAACACTACATATATATAGGACCTGACATACGTCAGGTTTTCATTAAATGTTGCTTTTCTGTTACATTGTGGAGTTAAGATGGAGTTATCGGATTATTTTTAAAAGGGGGCACAGTAGGCGATTCATAATGAAACTATTAGAATAACTTCTATAGCATCTTGTCTCAAGCACAGATATGCCCAAACTGATTGACCTTTTCTCAAAGTAAGACTTCATCAATTTTTTCCCCTTAAAAGTTTGATAGAAGTCAGTTGGGTGAGGTGACTAGGGTTGGGTCTTGGCATTGAGTCACTGTAGTTCAACGTGATCATCCCTCTTTACAGAAGGAAAAGACTACAACTTTTCTCAATAACTAAGGCAAGATGTGGTGGTTATTAGTAGTCTCTGGAAAGCCTTTGCATGCTTCTCTAAGGAAGATCAGGAAGCCTATATAGATGGATTTAAGTTTCAACATTTAAATGCTCAGGATGTTAAATGTGTGCTAACAACAACTTCCCAGTAGACTCCTATGGAAGATAGCCAGTTAAAACCTATGAACTGTTAGTCCTCTAACTTCTTTCTTCCAGTCCTAAAAAAAATTGTACTGGCCTTAAGTAAAATTAAGAAACAATTTTGCTACCCCAATATCTTTTAATTTGGTTTTTGAGATTGAGTCAATGTAGAGGTTTTCAAAGTGTACAATGATATTTGTGATTTATTTTAATTCATTTAGTAGAATCAAATGGTAGAATTTCATTGTGTTCCATTAAGAATATCCTGTGGCTTCTAGGTTAAGATGAGTTTTTATTTAAACTATTGTAAATTGTTAACTGAAAATAAAATCACAAGAGCATAAGATTGATAAAAAGTAAAAAGAGTATACTTTGTTTTTCAGTATATATATAGTATGGTTATACAGTGAGTATAACCAGGTTAATTGGTTGTTTAGAATACATGTTATTATTGGAGAAAGATCTAGAGGGAAGGCTCATTGTTAAGTTTAATAGTCATAATTATGGTTTATAAAAACTTAAAGAAATCATATTAAAGGTTTTAGATAGCAGATTTCATTTTTTTGATACATATTTTGTGAAACTAATAAAATTGTCGATATTTTTTTTAGTAACACCAGCATTCTGGAAGTATAGCTTGTTAGCTATTTCTGTAAGCTATCAACAGATTTACAGAGGTCCAAAAGGGTGTGCGCCTTAGTAAATTTTTTTCTTAATTTATTTAGTGTTTCACAGGCAATGACAATATATTTAATGCTTTCTTATAATACCTCTCAATTTAAACAGTTTTAAGTAGGAATAGGATTAGGAGGAAACAAAATGGTTCTCTTAGACATTTTGATATCTAGGCTAGAGATAAAGAGGATTTAGTATACAGCTGACATAGAAGACTTACTTGGGCATGAATAAAATCTTTCAGATTCTGGGTACAACATAAAATATCAAGGAGGGAGCTCTTATAAGTATCGTAATTTGTAATTGTAGACTAAAAGGAAGCTGTGAAAAAATAAAGAGCAACCAAGGGATAAAGGAAAACCAAGAAACGATCGCATTATAGAGGCCATGAAGGACAGGGTTCTGTATCTGGCAGAAATACATGAATATCTATTTCCTGTAAGGGTTGCCTGTGACAATAAACTGGACTTTCAGACATTTGTGAATATCCCGGATAGGTTTGGGCATTTGTGGGGTCAAAACAGGAGTTGAAGTCTCCTCAAATGGAGACATTTGAAGCTACCTGGTTTTGGGAAACCTCATCTAGCACAAGATATAATGAGATTTGGGTAACTAACAACCCTGGGAAAATAGCAAGTAGAAAATTAGGTGATAGGAGAAATCCATATCACATAAAACAATTATTTTTCTACTTCATCATTTTTTGTTAAAAAAATCTTTGTTTTTTTAAATATTATTTCTTTTGTTGATTTTTTTAACAATTATATTAAACCCAAGTATAATGCCTTAAAATGGTTAATTTATAAGAGAAGAGCAAAGTGACTCAATAAAAGAAGAAAATAGTCCTGTAGACCAGACAAGTAGAAAGAGAAAAGATTAACAGAGAAATTTTTTTCAAAATATAAAATACCTGTAAATAACCTTAAGTAGAAAGTAGAACTGTATTCATTTGCATTAATGAAAAAAATTAAGTGTTCTTGGTTGGAAAAATTAAATGTAATTTAGCTTTTTTTCAATGCTATTTAAAATATCAGTTCTTTAAATATTTGATGCAGTTCTCATCAGAATACCAGAGGTATCTTATCTGAACTTGACAATATAATATTAAAGTTCATTTGGATAAAGAAAGAGGCAAAAAATATTAAAGAAAACTTTAGATGATAATAGTGATGAGTGAGGACAGACTTTTTTAAAAATTACAAAATGTCATGAATATTTAAAATAGTCGGTTAGGGGTATAAGAATATACTGTTGATGGAGTTGAATAAATAAGTAGGGAATAGATCACTTTTTCAATTAATATAGAATAAATAGGGAGAAATAAAAGTTATATATTACCTATATTATAATATTTTTAACCATTTGGGAAAAAAATATATTTAGGTTCATATATCATCACAGCAAATACCAAAGCTTCAAATAGTTAAATATAAAAAGTCAAATCATTGAAACAAAATATAATTTAATGTTTGACAAACTTGTAGAAGGGATAAATGAAATCACAAAGGACACTATTTATTTATTTGACTGCTTACAAATTTTAAACTTCTAATTGCATTGTTAATTTCAAATTAGCATCCTTTAAGATAAGGGAAAATTTTGGCAAAATGCTTTATACATACTTTTAGTTGTTATCTAATTTCCTGTGCTTTCTGTGCTTTAATCCTTTCCTAATTCTTTTGTTGTTCCTTTTCATTGTTAGAAAATACCTTTGATCTCAGATATAATTTTAAGTTATCAAAATAGTTAAGAATGCATAATAAAATTAAGAAATAAAGGTTAAACCAGAGTGGAGTGTCTTTCTTAACTCCAAAGTGTAAGCCATATAGGTGGTTATCATTGTTTTGGTTAAAAAGTAATTATTGGCATTGATATAACATTCTCTTTATTGTTTCCTCATCTTTTTTTTTTTTTTAGATCACCATGTATTGCCTGTTTCTTCTATAGATAGCCAGTATGTTGCAGTGATAAGTAAAGTAGTGAACTCCATGATATTTATAGTAATTTTGATCACATGGATATTAATATAGCTGTTTCCAAAATGAGTTGACCTGCATAGACTATTAGAGCTAACTGAGAACACAAATCTATCTTCCAGTTCAGTGCTTTTTTTCATTGTGGTATTAATCCCTAGAAGAAAGGATAGTTATGAAGGTTTTTAAGGTGTTATGTTCTAATTTTTTGGTTGCTGTTTCTTACATTCCCATACTCTTTCCACCCCACATGGAATCCAGCCTAAATTATTGTAAAGAAATTAATTTTATGAGTTTATATAAAACATCAATTTGAAACAAATGTTATAGTTATTTTAATTCTGCATCTTCATGGTATGACTTCATCCTACCCTCTAAACCTTATTTTTAACTATTTCTTTATATTCCTTAGGTATCCTAACTGTTGTGTTCACTGTTTTGTCCTCTTCTGGTACTGGTGTAATGCCTAGCATGTAGTAGGTCCTGAATATTTGTTTCATTTTCTCAACAAATGAAATTAAGAACAATATTTACAATAAGAATGATGTAAGTCATACTGTATCTCAGCTGGAACTTTTTTCATCAGAATATCTAATGAAATATGACTCTTGAACACTATAATAGGAAATCAACATGTAACATATTTTGTAGTAACTGGGCTTATCATTTTTGTGCACATGAAAGTTCTTAGGTATTATTCTAAGTCTTACTTTAACCAACCTTAAATTAAGGACGGATAAGAAAAAGTCTATCGATATAATTATCAATCAAATTTGAGTAGCCAAAAGACCACAAAGGGGACACAAAGAAACTTTGGAGGTGATGGGTATGTTTATTACCTTGATTGTAGTGATAGTAATTATGCTGGGTGTGTGCATATGTCCAAACTCATCAAATTTTATACATTAAATATACACAGTTTTTGTGTATCAACTATACCTCAGTAAAGCTACTTTTTAAATGTGAGTAGCCAAGAATATATTTACTATATATATCAACATCATGCACAGACTGCTGCTTATAAAAACATTTACAAGATTAGTGGTTAAAAAAAAAAAGGCAGTTTGAACACATTTATTTAACTCTGGTCCCTCTATAAATTCCTGAAATTATAGTGGAGAAATAGAAAAATGTATAAAGATTGAAAAACAAATTTGGAGCAGAGATTTCAGCAGATGAGAGAGAGATTGACAGAAATTTGGAAAGTAGAAAGCACTTTGACTAATGAAAAAGGACTTAACAGGACAAAGAAAGCTAAAACTTGCTTTCTTGTATATGTGGGAAACTGATAAGCAGCAACATGGTTCTCTTCAAAGAACCCCCACCCTAGAAAGGCCCAAAAATTAGAGTTCCTCCTGAAGGCTGGATGTAGGATGGAGCTGAAAACAAAAAGAGTACTTGAATACTTGAATGTCTCTATAAAACTATTTAGAATCCCAGATTCCTTCAGTCAGATTGAGCTGGCAGATGACTGCTTCTCTGACACAGTAGGACAGATATACTCAGAAGTGGTTGGACCAGGGAGTCTCTGAATTCAAGGACACAGATCCCCCTGATGGTAGGATTGTAGTTCCTTACTAAAAACAGGAATCTGCATGCTGAATGATGAGATCCTCCAGCTCTCTTGCTCCCAACCCTTATTTGGCTTTCAGAATACTGGTAGCAACTTCTGGTGGGACACAGAATCCCTCTATTGAAAACCTAACAGCACAAGAGAAGAAAGCTACAGTTATTGATGACTGTAGCCCACTAATGATATTGCAAGGGCTGTGTTCAATTACCATGCAGTGAGATGATCACTAAGCCACAAGCCCTCCTCCTTACATATATATACACACACATCTTCTGGGCATTTTAAAGATAGTATTCTTTAAAAATGAACTGAACCAGGAATGATCAGACAATTGACAAAGCCTCTAACATAAAAGATAGACCCAAATAAGCAGGAAAAAAAACTTGGAGAAAATAGAGATAATACACAGTAGAAAAAAGATGGACAGACCACTGTCCATTTTTCTCATTCATAAGGAAATATTGCTACCATGAAATAAGAAGTGGATGATAATATGAAGCTCTTAGAAATTAAAAATATAATAGCATAAATTGAAAAAGTTAAACAGAAGGCTAGAAAATAATTAAGGAAATCTTCCAAGAAAATGAATAAATAGGAAAAAGAAAATAAGAGAAGATAAATTAGAGAATCAAACTAGATCTGTCAAATAATAATAATAAAACTAGTAATAGTCTGGAAGGAGACTGGAAGTGAAAAAATTAGCCAAGAAATAAGGAAATTTTCTAGTAATAAAGAACATTAATTTTAATATAGAAAGTTTCCAATATAATTGATAAAAAATTATAATAAAATGGATTGGAAAAAGTTACATGATGAGATTATAGAGTATCAAAAATAAAAAAAAAAAGCTTCAAGAGTGAAAAAACCAGTCCACATTTAAAAGAACAGGAATCAGAATTACAAAATTCTAAAGGATAATTACTTCTAATCTATAATTATATACCTTTTCAAAAAAATCAGTAACCTTGAAGATATTTCTTAATATACAAGGCCTCAAGAAATTTTCTTCCTATATATAGTTCTTAAGAAGCAACTGGACGATATAACACACCAAAACAAAGGAGCATACCTAGAAAAAGGAAGATGAGACCTGTGAAACAGGAGAGTCTGACCAAGAAAGAACATCAGCTCTGTGGTGGCCTAGTGAGCCAGTGGTCCACACAAGAGCAAGAGGCCCAAAGTTTTCAAGAGGGGTGCCTGTGGATAGTTATCTGGGTGCTCGACCAATTGAGAGAGAGTTGGTGTACAAATCTGCAGGAAAGTTAGAAGAACTGAATTACTGATGATACATAGAAAATTAAGCCATCCAAAACCTAAAGCAATTATTAGAGAAAGACAAGTTCTATAAGAAAAGATATAAAATCTGAGTATCGATGGTATGAATAATAACTATAGTCATAAGGTTGAACTAAATAAAAATTATAACAATATTGGAAAGATGGAGAAGCCACATAGTAGAAAGACAATAGAAAATTATGAAATAGACTAATAACGGTTTATGGATTTTGAAATATGAAGGTAAATCTTAGAAGCAGCTGTTAAACATTTCAAGGAGATGTCTGGGTAGCTGAAAGGGGTTGCTGTTTTTCATTAAAATTCCTGTATTTGACTTTATAAACTGTACATGTATTAACTTGTTAAACATTAAATTTCCTCAGATTAACAAATTATAATTTTTTTATTCATAGCCATAGATTCTAACTTTTAGTATAATTGACTTAGCTATATAATTGTTAAAAAGGATGAACATTATTACAGTAGCCTTTTCTTATTGTTTGTTTTTTCAGTTGCCTTGTAGAAGGGGATGCTAAAGAAGAAATACTGCAGCCACCAGAACCTCACCCAGTGCCACCCATCCTGACACCTTCTCCTCCTTCAGCTTTTCCAACAGTCACTACTGTGTGGCAGGACAATGATAGATACCATCCAAAGCCAGTGTTGCACATGGTTTCATCAGAACAACATTCAACAGACCTCAACAGAAATTATAATAAATCAGCAGAACTTCCAGGGAAAAATGAGTCAACTATTGAACAGATAGATAAAAAATTGGAGCGAAATTTAAGTTTTGAGATTAAGAAGGTCCCTCTCCAAGAGGGACCAAAAAGTTTTGATGGGAACACACTCTTGAATAGGGGACATGCAATTAAAATTAAGTCAGCTTCACCTTGTATGATTGATAAAATCTCTAAGTCACAGGAATTGAATTCAGGGGATCTAAAAGTTGATGATATTTCTCAGAATTCTTGTGTGGACTGCAGTGCAACACAGTCACATAAAGCTCCAGTTACTCCACCAGAGGAATCAAAGAAGAATTCAGATACACCTCCAAGGCCAGACCGCTTGCCTCTTGGTGAGAAAGGACATGTTATGTGGTCATTTCATGGACCTGAAAATACCCTACCCACGCCTGATTCATCTGAAGGCAAATCCTCAGATATCCACTATCAAACAATGAAAACTGTGAGTTTAACACCGAGCCCCACAGTACAAGTTGAAACCCATGATCTTGTGGATCATCATAACAGTTCACCTCTATTCAGAGCTCCCCTCAGTTTTACTAATCCTCTTCATTCTGATGACTCAGACTCAGATGAAAGGAACTCTGATGGTGCTGTGACCAAGAATAAAACTAATATTTCAACAGCAAGTGCCACAGTTTCTGCTGCCAGTAGTACTGAAAGCATTTCTACAAGGAAAGTATTGTCACTGTCTATTGCTAGACAAGATATAGCAGGAACAGTACATTCAGGTGCTGCAAAAGGTAATAATAATAGTATCTAACACTTAAGTATTACTGTGTGCCAGTCACTGTTTTAAGCACTTTAGCTATATTCATGGTTTTTAGTCCATATATCACTCTAGAACCTAAAGCAAGATTTTATTATTTTAGATATAATTTTTTTAAGTAAGCTTTTATTGCCTTAATTTGATGACACTGCATTACTGGGTTTTGTATTTTCAAAATATTTTAATTGTTGTAACTGAAAATTTTATTTTCCTTCTATGTTATAGCTTTTAGTATTTTATGTTGGTCAAAAATTTATCTTACTGAATAAGAATAATTTAAGGGAGATAGAATTGTTTAAAGTAACAGTGACATAGATATTATAGATTGCTTGATTAGCCATTTAATTCCACCCATGTTTATTACAAATACCTATTTCGTTATATTGTTATGCTCTTTTAACTACATTATGCCTTTTTTTTTTAATTCTTTTCACAAATGCTTGCAAGTGAGGCTGCTTTCAACCCTGAGTTTAACCAAGGAGCAATATTGCAACTACTCAGAATATGGGAATTTTAATTTAGTCAGTAGTGAGTGGAATATCACTGCTATTATTTAATTAATGGCTGTCTTCTTTAAGCAGTCTTAGCTTTCAAAATAATGCTTGCACTCAGTTCACAAGATGTATTATTGGTTCTTAAAACTCTTCATCTGCTAAAAATAATCATAACTGCCACGAAAGCTATTTACTGATAGATTATCAGTGGTCATTTACTTGTCAGTGAACTTTGATAGTGACACAGACTGTTATTTATAATGTCCTGGCAAAATAAGTACTGTGAACCTGAAAGATGACTTTATCTACTTCTGACTCAATAAATACCACTCATACTGTGGTGTCTTTAATTTCCCCAACTTACACATGCTGTGTTTTCTTATGTTGATAATGTATTTGATAGAGTAGATGCTATTTTCCTAAATTTATAGGATTCTCTATATTCTTGATTCTTCTGTGTTTTATTTGAAGGATTGTCAGAAGATAATGGTTACCATAATCAGTATTACTTATCAGTTTGCCATAATATAAAATCATTAATATCTTTTTCTTCCTCAACTTCAAGGTTTGAAAAATAATTGCCAAGTTGTAGCTACACAAAATGCATAGACAAATTTTTGTTTTAGGCTTTTTTTTTTTTTAGCTTTTTAAGTTTCTAGTATACAGTACATTGGTTAGACATTTATATAGTTAATGAAACAATCCCCCTGATTACTCTAGCTTTCCTCTGATTTTACACATAGTCATTACATTTGGAGTTCTTTTCCCCTAGCATATCAGGTATGTGTCTTGGACCTAGGAAATATATATTTTTAAACCATTACTCGAAATAGAATTTGGTTAGGATGGGAAAGGATGCATGATGTGATATACTAATTAAATTTACTGCCACATGACCAGTTTTTTGGTGATAACAGTTTCTTTAAAATATGAAAGATAATACTGTATAAGGATAGGTGAAAGCACCCTATTGTACAGCAGCTCACTTCTCTTTTATTTATTTGTATTTCAAAGCCAAGATAGCTATAAATGTGATTTTTTTATTATTTCTTTGCATCCTTTTCTAACAATGCTAAATGAGTTTAGTATTAACTGAAGATTTTTTTGTGTAAGTATTGTGTGCTACAACATAACTACATGCCATCCTATTTTTAATGTTATTATTTACCTTGTAGATGAACCCATTGGCACAAGAATTAGATTTTTGTTTGCTCGTTTTAGAAGGTGTTAGGGAATTAAGTAGAATAATTTTGTTTTAATACCTAAAACAACCTTTTGCATAAGTTACTGCCTTACAAAAATTTCTGGCTATAAATTTTGATATTAATACTGACTCTAAGTTTTCTGAAGGATTTCTCAAACTTTGCTATACTAGGCCCCCGTGTGTGTATGAAGTGTATGATTTGCAAATGCCTATGTAAAATGTGTGTTCTTTAGTTGTATAACTTCTAAAATAGTTTATAAAATAGGAAAGGCAATCCAGAGATATAGGGAGAAATATGTTGATAAACAAGGACCACAGTTATAAAATAAAAAAGGCTTGAAGAGCGAGGACTGTTAGGAAAGGTATAGATTTTCTGAGAGATACTTGATACTATGTAAACAAGCAAGACTGCCCTTCGTGATTGTTCACTTAATTACGAAATGGCATCGCAGTGCCAAGATTATGCATCCCTTTCTTCCAATAGCCATCTCTTCACCGTGAGCTGTTAGTAACAAAAGCGCATGGGGAAGGATGATGATGGCTCAGCCTGTAACTACTGGATAAGGTAGATGGTTCTTTAGTGGCCTAACTTTATATGCGAGAGTTTCAGTGCTCATGATAGATATATAAAGTATTCATTCGGCTAGAACTCTTATCTAAGCAGGATTCAGAAGCTATATTTTCTTGTGTCTTCAGCTAAATAAATGTTAAAGGAACAAAGACAATCATATTTGGCTCATATGTTTTGAACATTGAAAAGGCTTTACTTGGGTTTGCAGTCTCTTTTTAGTGTATAGCCTGTCAGATATGGTAAAGTAGCAAAGTATCATGGCAAGATTTTTTTTTTTAAGAGAACAATTGTCAGGGCCCAGGCAAAATAATGTAGGGCCCTCACATTTCTCTTTCTTTACCCCATCCTCACTAACCTCAGACTCTACACACATAATTGTATCCTCATGTTTTCTTTCTCTACTTCCAGCGAATCTTCAACACACCTCATAACTTATTAACTCTATGGTGTAATAAAGCTAACTGATGAGGCTTACTTTATGCATTGTCTTTTCCAAGAGCTAATTTTGTTTTTACTGAAAAGCTTTTTATGGCTTCAGTCAGTAGTTTCTGTTCACTCTGTGCCACCGTTCACAAGATTTTAGGCAATACATGAACATTCAAAAAAGTTAACTGTTATATTTTATATATATTAGAAAATTAACTAGTTCTTCAAGTCTGTTATTTTAGTCATTACTGTTTAAAATATGACCAAAATATATACGTTAAAAATGAGTTGGATTTAAAAACTCTGTAAGACAGATGGTACAAAAGTAATAGCAAAACTCAAAAGGAGTTAAGCAATTGATTTCCCTTTAGGAAAAACTGGCTTAAGTCAAATGACCAAAGCTTTCCTCAGGGACTCAAAGCGTCATCAGCAGGCCTAGGAGAGAAGTCACTTGCCTGCTGGCTTTTCTACTGAGACTGCCTTCAGACTTCAGTGAACAGTGTGGTAAAGTCTATGGGGTGTGAGGAAAGTCATGGGAGAGTCATTTTCTCTGTGGATCCCTGAGTGATGGAGTTCATTCTTTTTGTTCAATAAGCCTTATAATTCTTGATAAGTCAAGTGGTCACGATTTCTTGTTGATTTTTTTTTTTTTGCATTTTTAAAAGTGGTTCTCTTAGATACTTGTGGCAGTGATTTTTAGAATGCCAAAGCTCTGTTTAGATAACAAGTTCATTTTTTAATCAGTTAACATTTTTTAACGAGTTCATAATTTCTCTAAATTTTATATATTTAATATAGATGTTGATGTCAATGAAGAGTCACCTCCTCCCCTACCTGAAAGAACTCCCGAATCTTTTGTATTAGCAAGTGAACATAGTGAGTATCTCTTCTGCTTTTACTTACTTAATACTCTTAATAAACTGCAAAATAGGGCTGATTTTAATTTAGTTCCTATTGAGCTGCATAATTAAATTTACGAATAGGTTTGAATTGATACTGAAAAAAGTTTTTAATTCCTTGTATGAAAAATACTTGAAAATAGTATTTTTTTACTTGCTAAGATTGCTGAAATGGCTGCATTTATGTTAGATTGCTGTAATTCAGTTAAATGCAATGTAAATGTATTTGCATTTTGGCGTCTTTTTATCCATTATGAAAAGACATTGATTGCTTCTCTTGGTGGCAGTTTAAGTACGTAAATATTTAAATTGGGTTGTAGGTGGGCATCACTTTGTGTTAACTGAGGAACACTTAAGGCCACAGAAGTATCAGTGAAAAGTAGGAGAGAGTGATCATGTTTTAAAGCATTGATAATACATTTCTCTTCCTTCCCGTCCTGAAAAAGAGTACAGAAAAACAGCTTTAATATATTTGCAGTGTCTCATGCTCAGTGGAGGTGCTCACTAATTTTATCTGAGTTACATTTCACCAATGTCTTATTAATTTGAACTAATTTTAAGAATCTTAACAGTGAAGCCACATACTTCAGTAATATTAAATAAGTCTAAGTCTGACATCCATATAGATTATAATGAGTATATAATAAACTCTGATAACTGAATTCTTTTAATTAAATTTTAAGGAATCTTAAAGGGATTTTCTTATATTAGAAACTAGAAAATGTTTTATGAAAGCAATAATATGTAAAAATATAAAATATCTTTTTTGTATATTACTTTAATGCAAGAAATTTTAAGAATCAAAGATGTTAATTTTAATTGTAAGATTTCATTTTTTTCAGATACACCTGTAAAATCTGAATGGAGTGAACTTCAAAGTCAGCAAGAGTCTGAACAAAAATCTGAAGTGAGTCTTTTGGAGATTGGAATAGCTAGCTAGAGCTCAATATTTCCCCTCTTTTGTTAATCTAAAACAAAATTAACAAATTTTGTCAGCTTAAGGCTATTTATATGATTTTTGAACAGCATTTCTTATGCTAAGATTTTAGCTGAAAAGCCTACAAAAAATGTGAGATCTGAAATTTTTTAAAAGAGCAACATGGTCTACATATGACCATCACTTCAGAGTGTTATTTTTTAAATTGCTTTTGAAATTTGTAAATTATGTCATGTTTCAAATTATTTTGGAGGTATCAATGAAACAGGAATTACTATTTTCAGGGTCATAGCAGTTTCCTACATTTTTTGCTTTCCATTATAATACTAGGTACATAGTCCCTTCCTTTGTTTTTTCTAGTTACATGAGGTTTCTCTTCACATTAAGAAAATGTTTTGGTAGCTAAATATTTTAGCCATGGGAAATACCATATTTCATCAACATTAAAATTTTTCATATTTCTCCCATATTTTAATATCCCTGAAATTGTGGAACATCTTATAATTTATGAAAAACACTGATATACTTTGTCACATGAAGTAGTGCTAACCTGTAACAGTCATGCTTTGCCTTATAATCCATGATATTATAATTTGATGAATATGGTAGAAGGCTGGCAAAATGCAGTAGTTTGTATGTTTATTTGTGTGGTAGCTCCTGCATTTTCAGTTTTCATCAAGAAGGAAAAGGAATTTCCCTATCCTTTCACTCCCAATATAAAATATCGTAATATTTAAAAAATTTAAATCTAATTGAAAATACCATTGTTTTCTTTCCCTTTACACTGAGAATCTTGATAAATCTTGATTTCTTGGGATATATACTCATAACAGACCAAATTTTTCTATTCATTAAGCTATTAAATGTCTTCCTTATAGGACTTGAAAACCTCTGGAAGCGAAAAATGTGGTAAGTTATTGTTCCTTTTTGCTATAGATTATGTAGATTAATTTCCATAAAATAGCATATCTCATTGTATATGCTATTAGTTATTTCTGTATGTGAAAATATGTAGGACTGCTTTTCTAGAACCTGAATTATGTAATATAATTTTTCCAAATCACTACTATTCCAGATATTATTACTAATTTAGAAAGTAACAGCATTTATTAGTAGCAGTTACAGGCTGATAGAAAATAAATTATTTTTTAAATATTTTCTGTATTTTGTTTATAAAAACACTTAGAATCTAGGTCTGACAATGATCTCAGTAAATGCCCCAAATTGCCCTAGATGATTGAATTGGGTCCCTAAAAATTAATTGTTTGGAGAATCTCCTTCTTTAGGACTTCTACATTTGTGAAGACTAATAAGATTATATAGCTCAATCTAGTGTTATAATACCAAGTTAAAAAGTTTTCTACCACATCACTTTTACTATTGTGCTAATAATACAGATCAAGTTATTTTAATTTTTAAAAGTCAGTGACCAGGTAAACAGCTTATCAAACATCCTGGCCTATACAGTTCCCTGAATTCATCTATCATCATCTCTGCTGTTATCCTCCATTCTGCTTCAGCTGCTCTCTTTCTCTGGATCTTGGCCTAAAGGGGCCTCATACCATCTCATAAACTTGATTACTCTCTATCTGCGTTTCTGAGGTAACATTATAAGGAAAAGAGCAGAAACTTTAGAATCAAGGCCATCTGGATTGGAATTCCATTTTTGCCATTTTACTCACTATGTAGCTTTGGTCAAGTTACCTAATCTTTCTGAGCCTTGGTTTTCTTCTCTGTGAAATGGCGATAATAATAGTACCTACCCTAGAAGATTGTTGTGAGCGTTTAATAAAATTAAATTGCATTACAGAGTATCAAACACTATGCCTGGCACATGATAGACACTCAAATGGTAGCACTACTATTATTACTATATTTTTTTATATTACTACTGATGCTATTGCTGGATCCCTGGATCTTTTATTTTCCTAATATGTGTTAACTCCTTTCTGGATTCTCCTTCTTCTCTATCCAATCTAGATACAGTCCTCCATCCCTCTAGTCACCCAGGTATCTTTGACTTTTTTGCTCCTAATTACCATATTATTTTATTTCATCCCTCGGGATTACTAAATATTGCTGGGAACAGACTGAGCCTGCAATTCTGGGCCTTCATCTACAATTGGGCCCTCAGCTTCGCTTACATGCTCTATTTTGGTACCCTATTTCCCCTGAATTATCCAAATCTTTACTTTCTTCTAAACTCATGAATCTCTCTAACTCTTACTCAGTAGATGACCTTTACTTCACTGAGAAAACTGAGGCCTTTGGGCTAAATCATCATTTCCTCCTACAAGCCAGCATTGAATAACTCACCACTAGTTTTATCTACCTGCCTTTTCTCTCTGTCCCCATTGCACCCTATGCATAATTATAAAACTTAATCTCACACTACTGTAATAATTCATGTACTTGTCAATCTCTTCTACTAGACCAGGAGTTGGCAACTGTATCCCACAGGCCTGATCCTGTCCTTGGCTTGTTTTTCTGTTCTGTCCTTGATCTAGAAAAAATTATTTTTACATTTTTAAAGAATTGTTTAAAAACAAAAGCAAACGAACGAAAATCTGAATATGTGACAGAGACTGTATGTGGCTTGCAAAGCATAAAGTATTTACTCGAGGTCTCTACAGAAAAAGTTTGTTGATCCCTATCTAGACTCTAAGCACCTAAGGACAGGGATCATTTATCATTTGACTTGTACTCCCAAGTTTTCAGAGAATTTTTTTACAAAGATGTAGGGGATATTATAAAAGTTGTCAAAGAATGAATAAATCATACTGGGTAATTTCTTTTATCTCTAATCTTATGAAATTTTAATTATAAATTCCTAATTTATAATTAAGTTAACTAAAATTTAAGCAGTGTAAAACTTTAAAAGAATTATTACTTTTATGGGCAAATAGTAAGTTCATTAATTACTTATAAACTTGCTTACCATTGATTTCCATATAAAGTCATTTCAGTTGCAATTATTGCCTTAAGACATTAGCACGTAGTATAACTACTTTAAGAAAAAAATATGTCTAGATCCAGATTTAGAGTAATAAAGTAAGAACAGAAGGAGATCTTCACATTGCAGAAGCACCCACTGTGGATTTCTAGGTGCCCTCTACACTTGCATTTATATTTATCTGGAGCTCTAAATTCATGATACCCAAGAGAGAAAACATGCTCTTTTAACTCAAAGTTCATCTTAAAACAATTAGAGGATTCTACATATGATGCTACAAATAACAGTGATTAACAATGGCTTTGTTTTACATTTTAGGTCATCCAGCAGGAGGTAGTCACACAGAGACTTATACGGAATGTCCACCTACTTTCAGTAACAAGAAAGATCAGATATCAGAAAGTCCAACAGAAGCCACAGATATTGGTAATTTGTTTGCCAAGTAATTTTTGATGTTTAATTATGTTGTTAATGCTGGCAAGAATGAGAAAAAAGGTCATTTGCCAGCATTCTAGGATTTCCTTAATGCAGAGTTTATCAGACTTTGTGCTGAGATTTATTCAGGTTCTTAAATGAACTACCAAAAAATTAAGAGTCGGTTTGTATTTATATAGTTTTGTTTAGTTTAAATACTAAATTTCCACATAGAAATTTATATGTTCCAGAAAATAAAGATGTCTACAGCATTGTTTTAGTAATGTAAAAATATTTCTAAACACTGACTAATTTTTGTGGTGTTTTCATTGTAGGTTTTGGTAATCGCTGTGGAAAACCCAAAGGACCAAGAGATCCACCTTCAGAATGGACATGATTCAGGGAGCTAAAAGACACTTTATAAATTATACTGGAAAATTCAAGTGCCACTGAAAGCCAGATTTATAGTATTCCATCTTAAAAATGGGACTAACAGCAGTGTAGATTGTTACCTTAGTATTTTTTGCTGAGACCATCTACCTGCCTTACGTACTACACTTAGGAAAAAGTATTACATATGGTTTCTTTTGTAACTTCAAGTATTATTGCCTTAATGTCTCTTAACCCTGTTACACGCTGCTTGTAGACATGTTAATATAGTAATACTTTTATGATAAATTGAGTTTAAGGACTACTCTTTTGCTAATGTTTTATCATGTATGCATTATTTTGTATATGTACAGGGCAAGTAGGTATATAATTTGATAAAGTTACAGTCATAAAATATTATTAACAGAAGATGTAAGAAATTTCTGCATGGTCTAAATCTTTGTGTACCTTATTTGTAAATTATTTGCCCTGAAGTTTTAGAAAATAGTTTCTGAATTTTAAAATTGCTGGATTCATGCAGCCAGCATTGCAGGTTATCAGAGATCAAAGATTGTTAATAATAATACATTTTGTAAATTGTAAGCAAAAAGTTATTTTTATATTATATGCTGTCTAATTGTCCATCCTAATTGTCCTTGTTTTCATCTAGTCATGGAGATTCAGTAAGTGCCTTGGAACAATATTGAATTCTCTTAGCTCGTGTGTGTTACTTCAATATTTGAACTCAACTGGGATTAGAAGACTATCAAAGTATATGTATGTTTCAGGATATTTGACCTGCCATTAAAAAAAAAAAAACAACAATTTTATAGTGCTTGCTTGTTTTGATTTTTCATTCTTCATTACTAGAAAATGAAATGTAATATCTGCCTTCCTACTGGCTCAGTCTTACTTTTAAGTCACGAGTGTGAATGGAGTTTGAGCTCTTAAAAAATAGGGAGCACCTTGTGCAAAAACATGGCTTTGCAGTTCTAATACTTATGCTAATTCTAATACTTGTGCTTGAGTCAGCTCTAAGAATTACTAACTACTAAGATCCTAGTAAAACAACAAACAGATGTAAGGTTAGGAAATGGAAACTATTTTCTTCTTACCATGGCTGCAGCACAGTTCCCAATCATAAATACCAAATTTGAATTTTAACATCATAGATTGAAGTTGGTGGACATTTATATCTTCCATCTACATATGAAAGAGGGAAAAATTAGGAGACTAAAGTGAGATAGAGTAACCTTAAATGAATAGAAGGAGAATCGTGGCAAAATTTTTTTTAAAGCCAAATGATCTTCATGTTGATCCCTTAGAAGTTAACATTTTTCTCATATATTTTAGTCATAAAGGAGTGTGAATACAGTAGATGCTTGATATTTATAAGACATAGACACCTCTAGCCTATCATTATTCTAATAAAATTTAAACTGAAATAAAGTATAACAAAAAAATAGCCTTTTCTGTAATACGGTACTAAAATCATATATAAAGATTTTTGTTGTTGGAAAGGGGTTGCTTAGAACACCTTTATTGAAGTATAACATATTCAGAAGGGTGCAAAAATCATCACAAAGTATACACACTTCTGTGAATGTGACAACTACCTGGGTCAGGCAATAAAACAAGAGGGTCAGCCACTAAGAAGCTTCCCTCTTAGGCTTCTGAGATTTGTTCGTTATTATAGGTATAGCAGTTGTTTATTCATTTTTCATTGCTGTAGAGTTATGCATTGTATGAATACACCAAAGCTTGTTTATTCTGCTATTTAATAGACATTTGGGTTATATCTGGTATGGGAATATTACATATTATGCTGCTATGAACATTTTTTAATGAGCTGTTTGGTATACTTAATACATAAATCTGTTGGGTATATATATCAGTGAATTTTTGAAATGGATATGCATATATTCAGCTTTCCTAGATACTGCCAGTTTTCCAAAGTGATTCTGATTGTTACTCCTTGCTAACATTTGGTATTGCAATTGATTTTCATTTTAGCCATTCAAATGGATACATAATTGTATTGCATTATGATCTGAATACGTATTTTCTTAATTACTTACAAGGGTGAGCACATTTTAATGTGCTTGTGACCATGTGGATATTCTCTTCTTTGAACTACTGGTTCAAGTCTCAAGCAGAAACTGTTTTTCAATGTCTACTAAAACTGAATATGTACATATTCTATAATCTGGCAGTTTTGTATGTGTTTTTCTTTTGAGTTGTCTGTCTTCAGGATTTTTTAAAGCCTTTTATACATTTTGCATTTTAATTTTTGTAGGTTTGCCTACAGTTTGCATTTTCACTCTATTAATGGTGGGGTTTTTTGGTTGGTTGGTTGGTTGTTTCAGTAATAAACAGAAGTTCCTAAATTAAATTTAGTCCACAGGTAGAAATGCAGATTTGAAATTCAGAAGAAATGTCCAGACTGGAGATCATATTAGGGCCTTGATACAAACAGAAATGAAACCATAAATGACAAATCTCAGGGAGAATTTGATATTTAAATGAATTTTTACAGTAATATGGTAAATATTTACATTTCTGTTTGTGAAAACATGGTTGAGGTTAAACATGAGCACTTGTCTAGTTAACCACGTCAGTTGTCTGTACCATTCGGCACTTTAGGTTCTGATCTCTTCATCTTCCTCACTATCACTAGACTGGTCTTTCTAAAAAACCAGTCTGATTTGCTCTTGACTTTTGCTACTTGTTAATTCTCCCTTAAAAAATATTTGTTATTCGTTGCCTATGGTAATGTTTCTTTAAAATGTGGCCCAGGTTCTCTTGCACTAAAATTAGAGTGTCCTTAAAATTCAGCTTCCAGGGTTCTACTGTGGACTGATTTAGAAAATGGGGCTAAGGAATATGTGTTTCAGAAAAACACTACAGGTGATTCTAGTGCATAATGAAATTGGAGAACCAGGCTTACAGGATCAAGTATAAACTTAGCAGATCGTGGGAGACTGCCATCCAAGATCTGCTGCTGACCTTCCTAGCCTTTTCTGTTTACCCCTGTGCCCCAGCCATAATTGAACTATTGTTTCCTTAGTTCCCCTCTTCTCTTCATATGATGTCCTCTGTCTCAAACACTTTTTGTTCTTATTCTGGTGAGCTCTAATTATCTTTCAAGACTTAAGAGTTCAAGTGTTATTTCTTCTGTTAAACCCCTCATCTTTCCCATCAACTCAGTCAACCATTCTCTTTGTCTCTATACTGTATCTTATTTATTTACCAACGTACTTGAACTTTCTGCTCTACTAAACTAGCCCTTGTGAGAAATGACCATGATATTTTGTGAAAATGTTGGCATATTGTACTAAACATGCCAAGTAGGATTATGAATATAAGTAATTTCTTAAACAATGTCCTGACATAGACAGTAAATATCAGTTGAATTGATTAATTGAATCCATGACTATACCACATGTTAAGGTAGCTAGTCTATACCTGGTTTTGATTTATATTTCCAACTATCATTCTATTAAGTCTTTGTATTTTTTATCTTAATACCTCTTGACATGATTGGAGGTACCTGCATAAATACACTCATGGAGTGAAGCTTAACAACAGGTTGTTTATACGTGCCCCTGCTCCTGGAGCCAGCTCATAAACCATCCACTAAGAGTACTTTGCCAAGAATATATCCATAGTTTCCAAACTGAATATTTGGTCCTCTTCTAAAGACATCTATACATGTTAACTTTTTCATAAACTAAAAGATCATTTTGTGCTAAATATGAAGAGGAGCGATAAAAGAATGCATTTGCAGTCCAAAGCTTTTAAGAGAAAAGTGAGGAATTGTATTTAGTATTAAAATATATTCTGATTGTAATATTTTTGTTAGAATATATATTTGGTTCTCGATTATAATCCATGGGATCATTCTAGTTTAATTCTAAATATAGGGTTAAAATGAATTAAATTATTGTGCTAGTTTTGGGAAAGTTCTTGCAGCTTTTGTTTTCTTCCACTACTAATTACCTGCTTTTAATGACGTTATTTTAGATGTCAAAAATTTAGATTCTATTAATAGCTTTATAAATAACGAGATGAATTAATTTCAGTTTTTTATACTCTGTTTTCCAATTTTGGATCTTTGTTACACAGCTCTTAAAGACCAGAAGCTAGTATTTTTATTCTGGCAGATGGAGAGCCATAAGAGCTTTAACCAAGATTTTGGCCCATATCCATTCAATAAGCAGTCCTTGCATATTATGTTAAAAGTGCAAAGTAGATATAGTTTTGGATATAAACTGTACTTTTTAAAACCGATTCGCTGCAATCTATTTCCTCTATTTGTCTTTAAGGTGCATAAATTTTATAAGATATGTAAATGACCAATACTTAGATCATAAACAATTTAACCAGCAAAAAGCAGCTATGCTTGGGTAGATCAAGGAGATGTATTTCTGTGTTCTAAAATATAACAAATCAGCTTTGTTGAATTAGTCGGGTAAGGAAATTCCAAAGATTCCAGTCATTTTTTACATTTTCTTGAGATAACATGGCATATGTACTGTTTTGATTTAATGTAATATCTGTGACTTGAGAACTGCCAATAGTTTAGCAAGAACATTCTTTACCTACTTTGGATTTATACCCAAATAGCCAAATATTAAACAAAAAAATTAGTTCTAAATTTCTCCTTAAAATATTTTTCTTTTTTATCAATAATTTTTAAATTATTTTTTTCATAATTAACCCTTTTTTGTGATGAAAACTTTTAGGATCCACTCTTAGCAACTTTCAAATAGTACAGTATTATTAACTATATTCACCATGTACATTATTACATCCCAAATTTATTTTTAAACTAGAAGTTTGTGCCTTTTGACCTCCTTCACCCATTTGGGGAGGGATAGGCATATCCCACACCAAATATATTGTTTTTCTGATTGAAAAATTCTTCAGTAGGATTAAGTTTAATATACATAAATGTGCAGCTTATATATCAGGTATTTTAAATTTTTGTGCCTTATAAATTTAAGCTTTGTCTAATTATATATGATCTGTTAAAATATTTCCAATGCCTTCTAAAACTAAAATGTGAAAAATATTTAAATAATTTACTATATTAAATATAAAATCTAAGCATTTCTCATTGTATTTAAGTAGTCAATAACATTTTCATGCAGCTTCTATGCAAAAAAATAATTTAAAATACCAAGTTAGAGATAGTACATATTTATGTTTTGTAACTTGAAAGATGTACAGATTAGCTAACAATTAGAATTAGAAAATTTTTTCATTAAAATTCTGTGTGCACACATTTCATTGTTTCAGAAAGGTGACTGCCTTTTATAAAGGATTTCCTAGTGCCATTCAGAATAAAGTTTTCTTAGGGTCTTTCAACTTAAAGTGAGCTGTCCATTTTAATGTTATGTCAATATCGATTTCTGTGGAACAAATTGAAATTTATATGTAGAATTTTTACATTTAGAATTTAAATTTTATTTGCATTTACTTGACCTTAGCAAAGATTTTTGAAGTTCAAATTTTTTGACGAAGGATTCAATAATGGTAGCTTTAATTTCTGTATATGTAGGGGTTGAATAATCGAATTCTTCGTTCTACCAGAAGGGGGCAGCAAAGCAAACTAAAATGGTCAAAAAATGAAGAAAAACACTCGAGAAAATTCAAAAACCTAATCACCAAAAAGCACTTTGGGGTATCTTTAGTGTTTGAGAGTGTTTATGAAGTGCCTCACTTTGCAAGAGGCATGAGCAAATCTTAAGGCATCAATCTACTTCATGCAGACTCAGGCCTATCTAATAAAAATTAACCTTGCTGAATGTTTCTCATGGGCCAGGCACTCCGCTGATCTCTGAACATCTTAACATTCACAAAAGATTAGCCAAATGCATATATTCCTGTTTAATAGATGAACCTGAGAAAAAGACTTAAGGTAAAGTCACACAAAGCAAAGCCAAAATTTAAATCTACCTCCTAGAGTTGTAAAATCCTTGCTTTAATCACTGCCACTACTATGTCTCTAGATTTCAGAAAAGCTGGGAGCATAGATTTTAAGCAAGAAATGTGTGTGCCAGTTAACTGACCACAGGCTACGAAAGTCAAATGTCACTCATAGACTTTAAAACTTACATCTTTCCTTTTCACAACATATAGTTGGTAATGAACAGTGAAAATAACAAAACGCTATAGCTAAAACCCAAAGAATTTCTAGTATCTTAAATTAGTCTAAAATAATTAGAAATGTACCCACTTGTTAATAACACTTTGTAAACAGCTTCTGGGGCTGAAAAAGCATTTTCCTGAGCACTAAAAAGGACATACTAGTTGGCCTTTTAGCAACCTTTTTTAAGGTTATAATGAAAGCAAAATTTAAAAAAATTTTTTTAAGTTTAATGTCACCACATATTTCACCACTATTACCCCATTTACCTTTCTCCTACCTGTCCACCCTCTCCTCTGATAACCACTTATCTATAGTCCATGTCCATGAGACTGTTCATTTGTCCTGTTCATTTTTTGCTTTTAGGTTTATAGATTTCAACTTTTTCTGTCTGGCACATTTCACTTAGCATGATTGTCTCAAGATTCATTACAAATGGCAGCATTTCATCTCTTCTTATGGCTGAGTAATGTTCCATCGTATATATGTACAACAGCTTCTTTATCCAATCATCTATCATAGGACACTTTGGTTGCTTCCATGTCCTGGCCACTGTGAATAATGCTTATGAACACTGATGTGCAAATATCTTTTCAGATATGAGTTTTCAAGTTCTAGTGTTAAATACCCAGTAGAGGGATTGCAGAATCACATGATAGATCAATTCTTAGTTTTCTAAGCAACCTCCATACTGTTTTCCATAGTGGCTGTACCAATTTGCAGTCCCATCAGCAGTGTATGAGGGTTCCTTTTTCTCTGCATCCTCGTCAACATTTGTTATTACTTGTCCTGTTGATCATAGCCATTTGAACAGGTGTGAGATGGTATCTCATTGTGGTTTTGATTTGCATTTCCCTGGTAGCTAGCGATGTTGAGCATCTTTTTATATATTTGTTGGCAATTTGTATGTCTTCCGGGGAGAAGTGTCTGTTCAGGTCCTCTGCCTACTTATTGATTGGATCATTTTGTTTTTTGTAATTGAGTTGTATATTTTGGATATTAGGTCCTTATCGGAGGTGTTGCTTGCAAATATATTTTCCCATTCGGATGGTTGTCTCTTTACCTGGTTGATGGTTTCTTTTGCTGAGCAGAAGCTTTTTAGTTTGATGTAGTCTTATTCATTTGTTTTGCTTTTATTTCCCTTGCCTTTGAGTTTAAATTCATAAAATCCTCTTTAAATCCCAGGTCCCTGAGTTTAATTCCTGTTTTCTTCTATGCATTTTATTGATTTCAGTCTCATATTCAGGTCTTTAACCCACTTTGAGTTAATATTGGTGTGTGGTAATAGACAACAATCTAGTTTCATTCTTTTGCAGGTGGCTTTCCATTTTTCTCAGCACTATTCTCCACTGTATGTTTCTGGCTTTTTTGTTGAAAATTATTTGCCTATATAAAAATGGGTTTATTTCTGGACTCTCAATTCTGTTCCCCTGGTTTGTGTGTCTGTTTTTCTGCCAATACCATGCTGTTTTGATTACTGTCACTTTGTAGTATAATTTGAAGTTGGGCAGAGTGATACCTCCAGCCTTGTTCTTTTTTCTTAGGATGGCTTTGTCAGTTTGGGGTCTTTTGTGCTTCCATAAAAATCTGATGATTTTTTTGTTCTGCTTCTTTAAAAAATGCCAATGGGATTTTAATGGGGATTGCATTAAATCTGTATAATGCATTAGGTAATAAGGTCATCTTAACCATGTTGATTCTTCCAATCTAAGAACACGGAATATCTTTTCATTTTTTTGTAGCTTCTTCAATTTTTTTTAATAGGGTCTTATAGTTTTCATTATACAAGTCCTAAACGTTTCGTTAAATTTATTCTTAGATATTTTTTTATTTGTGTTGCAATTCAAAAAGGAATTATTTTTTCCACTTTATTTTCTAACACTTCGTTTTTAGAATATAGAAATGCTTTGGATTTCTTAATGTTGATTTTGTATCCAGAAACTTTACTGCATTTGTTCTTTATTTCTAGTGGTGTTCTTGTGGAGGCTTTAGGGTTTTATATAGAAAATTATGTCATTCACAAATAGTGATAGTTGACTTCTTTGTTTCCTATTTAGATGGCTTTTATAACTTTCTCTTGCTGCATTGCCCTCGCTAGGACAGCCAATGTTATATTGAATAACAGCGGCAATAGTGGACAGCCTTGCCTTGTTCCTGATCTTAGATTTTTAGTCTTTCATCCTTGATTTTGTTTATTTGTGTCCTTTCTCTTTTTTTTTTTAGTGAGTCTAGCCAAGGGTCTGTCAATTTTAACCTTCTCAAAAAACTATCTCTTTGTTGTATTAATTTTTTTGTTTTTTTTTTCAATTTCATTTATTTCTGCTCTAATTTTGGTTATTTCTTTCCTTCTGCTGACTTTAGGCTTTATTCTTTTCTAGATTTTTAAGAGGAGCATTGGGTTGTTTATTTGGGCTCATTCTTATTTTTTGAGCTAGGGCTGTAATGATATGAACTTTCCTCTTATTACCGTTTTTGCCATGTCCCAAAAGTTCGATACATTATACTATCATTATCATTGTCTCTATGTATCACTTGACCTCTCTTTTTATTTGTTCTCTGATCCAATTATTTTTCAGTAGCATATTGTTTAATCTCCATGTATTTGTGGTTCTTCTCACTTTCATTTTACAGTTCATCTCCAGCTTCAAAGCATTATGATCAGAGAATATGGTTGGTATTATTTCAACCCTTTTATATTTGTTGAGGCTATTTCTGTGTCCCAGTATGTGGTCGATTCTTGAGAATGTTCCATGTGCACTAGAGAAAAATGTATAAGCAACTGTTTTGGGATGAAAGACTCTGTAAATGTCAATTATGTCCAGTTGGTCCAATGTGTCATTTAAGGACATTATTTTCTTATTGATTTTCTGTTTGGATGATCTGTCCACATCTAATAGTGGGGTATTTAGGTCCCCTACTATGATAGTGTTTTAGTCTTTCTCCCTTTAGTTCTGTTAGTAATTGCTTTGTATATTTTGGTGCTCTCTGATTGGGAACATAGATATTAATAAGTTATATCTTCTTGGTGTCAGATTTCCTTTATCATTATGAAATGTCCCTCAGTATCTTTCTTTAAATTTTTTATTTTACAGTCTGTTTCATCTGATACTAGTACCACTACTCTTGCTTTTTTCTGAATGCCATTTGCTTGAAATATCATTTTCCGTCCTTTCACTTTGAGTCTATATTTATCTTTGGAGCTGAGATGTGTCTCCTGGAGGCAGCATATAGTTGGTTTTTTGTTTTTAATTTTAATTAGTTTCAAGTGTACAGTACATTGGTTAGACATCTATATAGTTCATAAAATGATCCCCCCAGTTGCTCCCTTTATTCCCTGATCTTCCACCTAGCCAACATATTAATGCTAACTGTATTCATTATGTGATGCTTCCCATCCTCATGACCATTTATCAGGTACTAATTTTTATTTCTTTAACCCTTCACCCCCATTCTCCCAGCTCCCCAAACCGCCCTCCCCTCTGTCTGCCACCAAATGGTCCACTGTCTTTGTCAGTCTGTTTTTGATTAGTTTTTTTTTTTTATTCCTTGGATTCTTCATATAAGTGAAATCATATAGTGTTTATCTTTTTCTTTCTGACTTAAATACCTTCTAGGTTCATCAAAGCAATATCTTTTTCTATCCCCTTCCTTTTAGTCTGTGTGTCTTCTAATCTGAAATGAGTCTCTTATAGGCAACATGTCTTGTTTTCCTTTCCATTCATCCACTCTTTTGGTTGGAGCACAATTCTTTTTTGTTTGAGGTACTTATTGATAGGAATGTAGTTGTTATCATTCTTTATTCCTGTTTTTGATACATTTTTTCTTCTTAAAGAAGTCCCTCCAACATTTTTTGTAATGCTGGCTTGGTGCTGATGAATTCCTTTAGCTTATTTTTGTCTGGGAAGCTCTTTATCTGCCTTTCAACTCTAAATGATAGTGTTGCCTCATAAATTATTCTTGGTTGTAGATCCTGGGTCTTCATTATGTTGAATATTTTTTGCCAAGCCCTTCTGTCCTGCATAGTTTCTTTTGAAATCAGCTGCCAGTCTTATAGGTGGTCCTTTATAAGTAACTGTCTTTTTCTCTTGCTGCTTTTTAAGATTCATTCTTTGTATTTAATCTTTGGCATTTTAATGATAATGTGTCTTGGTGTAGGTCTCTTGGAGTTCATCTTTCTTGGGACTCTCTGAGCTTCCTAGAGTCTATGTCTGTTTCCTTCACTAAGTTAGAGAAGTTTTTCATCATTATTTCTTCAAACAGCTGTTCTACATCTTGATTTTCTTTAGGTACACTGATCACATGGATATTTGGACATTTGATAATGTCACACATACTCCTTAAATTATTTTTATAGTCCTGGCATCTTATCTTTTGCCATTCTGCTTACGTGTTCTTGGTTTTTCCATTCTCTAGAGTATTTGATCCTTTATTCACTCTGTTTATTCCTTTATTTATTCCATTTATTTTACTTCTTATCTCAGATAATGTGTTCTTCATTTCAGACTGGTGCCCTTTTATATTTTCCATTTTTGTTTTTTATCTCTTTGTTGAAGTTCTCACTGAATTTATCTACACTTCCCAAAAGTTCATTGAGCATCTCTATAACCAGTGATTTTAACTCTGCATCTGTTAGGTTACTCGACTCCATTATATCTGGATCTGTATTCTGTTCTCTCATATGGTTTCTGCTTCTTTGTCTTCTCCTTTTTACTGACTTGCCATGCCTGTTTATATGCACTAAGCAAAGTTCCTAAGTCTCTCGGTCTTTTTCGTGTGGATTTGTGAAGTAAGTGTCCAGTGGCACAGTCCTGAGAGAGGCCAGCTGAATGCCAAGTTTATCCCAAGCCTGTGCCCCTGTGAGGCCACTTGTTAAGATTCAGCAAGCAATCTACAGATGCTGTGCTTATGGTTACCTCAAAAGGCCACACCAGAAACCGAGGTCAGCTGCCTCCAGTGTGAGTCTAGGTGCTGCTCAGCAAGGCACACTTGACTTGCTGAGGATATCTGGATATGACTTGGGTGGGGCCTCAAGTTGGGGGAGGTGGTGTTTCAGAGAATCCTCTGGGTGAAGTGACCTCTGTTATCCAATTTGATGATGTCACGGCTACAGCACCACTGTGTCCAGAGCACTGGTAAGGGGGAAAGTTTCAACAAAGAACAATGGATACCACCAGCACCTCTGTATCAACTGCATCTCGTTTCGGCCCTCACTTCAACAGTGTCTCCCTGTAAGCCCCAGGTGCCCCCTGCGCACAGCTAAATAGGCACTGGTGCTCAGAGCGAGCAAGTCTGTCACCAGGAACATCCACTCATGGACATGGCCCCTTTAAGAGGCTTCTGCTGTTGACGCTCCCCCCATCTTACTCAGCTGCTGAAGACCAGTCAGCCCTGCATCCTTGCCCCATCCTACTTTCTGTCATTTCAGGGTGCTTTCTTAGATATCTCCCTAGTTGTATGGTTTGTTCATCTAGATCCCAGGCAATTTTTTCTTGTTGCTGCTCCTTGTTTCTGTTACCACTTTGATTTGGTCGCCAAAGAGATGAATAGAGCCTCTATCATCTACGCCATTTGGGTTGTCCAGTGGGTTTTGTTTTTTTGATCCAGTTTGCAATTCTTCCCTTTTACAGGTGAGTTCAGTCAATTTACTACATTTAGGGTGATAAATAAAATATGAGGTTTTTCTATGACCATTTTTTGTTTTGTTTTCTGGTAGTTCAGTGTTTCCATTGCTTCTTTGTCCTTGTGTGCCTGGTCTTTTGTTCGTTTATTTTAATTTTGGTTAGGTTTTGTGGGTTTTCCCTCTGATCCTTCCTGTTCTATGTTATATACTTAAGTCCTGAATGTTTGGCACGTGGTTACCATTACAAATATGGAGAGGATAGTGTGTGTGTGTGTGTGTGTGTGTGTGTGTGTGTGTGTGTGTGTGTGTATGTATTAGTCCACTTTCTTCTACATATGCCTTATCTCCATTCTCCTTTGTAAATTTGGATCTTTTTAAAAAATTTATTTATTTAAAGTAGTTTAAAATATACAGTACATGGGTTAGACATCTATACAGATCATAAAATGATCCCCCCAATTGCTCCCTCCCTCCTTCCCCTGGCCCTCCACCTAGCCATTATATTAATGATAATTACATTCCCTCTGCCATGCTCCTCATCCCTATGACCAACTATCAACTACTAATTTGTACTTCTTTAATTCTTCACCCCATTCTCCCATCCTCCAAACCCCCTTCTCTCTGTCACCATACTGTCCATTATATTTATGAGTCTATTTTGATTAGTTTGTTCTTTTTGTTCCTTAGATTGCACATATAAATAAAACATATGGTATTTAGCTTTCTCTGTATAACTTATTTCACTCAGCATAATAACCTCTAGGTCCATCCATGTCATTGCAAATGGTAAGATTTAATTTTTTCAATTGCTGAATGACATTTCATTGTATGAATGAACCATAATTTCTTTATTTAATCATCTGTTGATGGGCATTTAGTTTATTTCCATATCTTGGCTATTATAAATTGTGATGCCATGAATATTGAAGTGCATAGGTCTTTACAAATTACTGTTTTGGTTTTCTTTGGCTAAATACCCAGAAGTGCAATTGCTGGGTCAAAAGGTATATCCATTTTTAATTTTGTTTTCCATGGCTTCTGTACCAATTTGCAATCCCACCAACAATGTATGAGGGTTTCCTTTTCTCCACATCCTTGCCAGCACTTGCTGTTTTTTGATTTATTGATGATAGCCATTCTGACAGGTGTGAAGTGCTATCTCATAGTGGGTTTCATTTGCATTTATCTGATGGTTAGCAACCTTGAGCATCTTTTCAAATGTCTGTTAACCATCTGTATTTCCTCTTTGGAGAAGTAACTGTTCAGGTCTTCTGCCCATTTTTTAATTGAATTGTTTGATTTTTTGTTGTTGAGTTGTATAAGTTCTTTATAAATTTTGGATATTAACCCTTTATCAAATGTATCAATAGCTAATATCTTCTCCCAGTCAGTTGTTTTTATGTTTTGTTGATGGTTTCCTTTGCTGTACAAAAACTTTTAGTTTGATGTAGTCCCATTTGTTTATTCTTTCTTGTTTCCCTTGCCCAAGGAGGTATATCTGAAAAGAAATTCCTGTTAGTAATATCAGAGTTTACTGCCTATGTTTTCTTCTATAAGTTTCATGGTTTCAGGTCTTACATTTAAATCTTTAATCCATTTTGAGTCTATTTTTGTATACAGTGTAAGAAGGTGGTGCAGCTTCTTCTTTGTCTCTCTCTTTTTTTTTTTGCATATATCTCTGTCCAATTTTCCCAATACCATTTATTCAAGAGACTGTCTTTACCCCATTGCATATTCTTACCTCTTTTGTCATATATTAAATGAGAGTATAGGTGTGAATTTATTTCTGGGCTCTCTATTTGTTCCATTGATTAATGTATCTGTTCTTATGCCAGTACCATGCTGTTTTGATTA
Organism: Macroglossus sobrinus; assembly: GCA_004027375.1. NCBI lineage: Eukaryota > Metazoa > Chordata > Mammalia > Chiroptera > Pteropodidae > Macroglossus > Macroglossus sobrinus. The sequence continues at coordinate 188,510 of PVKZ01001548.1, read as the reverse complement.
CTGTAGCCTTGTAGTATAGTTTGATATAAGGTAGTATGATACTTCCAACTTTGTTCTTTTTCAAGATTGCTGTGGCTATTCGGGGTTTTTTATAATTCCTTATAAATTGTAAGGTTACTTGTTTTAGTTCTCTGAAAACTGCCATTGGTATTTTGGTAAGGATTGTATTGCATCTATAGATTACTTTGGGTAGTATGGCCATTTTAACGATGTCGATTCTTCCTACCCATTAACACGATATATGCTTCCATTTATTTGTATCTTTTTCAATTTATTTTATTAATGATTTATAATTTTCTGAAAACAGGTCTTCTGCTTCCTTGGTTAATTTGATTCCCAGGTATTTTATAGTTTTGACACAATTACAAATGGGATCGATTCTTAATTTCTCTTTCTGAAAGTTCATCATTGGTGTATAAAACTGCCACTGACTTCTGAATACTTATTTTGTAACATGCTACTTTACTGAATTCATTGATCAGTTTCAACAGTTTTTTGGTGGAATCTTTAAGGTTCTCTATATATAGTATTATGTCATTGGCAAATAACGAGAGTTTTACTTCTTTCCGATTTGGATGCCTTCTATTTCTCTTTCTTGTCTTATTGCTGTGACTAAGACTTCCAATACAATGTTGAAGAGGAGTGGTGAAAGTGGGCATCCTTGTCTTGTTCCTGGTTTTAAGGAAAATGCTTTTAGCCTTTTCCCATTGAGTATGTTACCTGTAGATTTGTCATATATGGCTTTTATTATGTTGAGGTATGTTCCCTCTATTCCCACTTTGCTGGGAATTTTTATCATAAATAGATGCTGGATTTTGTCAAATGCTTTTTCTGCATCTATTAATATGATCATATGGTTTTTATTTTTGAAGTGTTAATGTGGCGTATCACATTAATTGATTTGTAGATATTGTACCAACCTTGCATCCCAGGAATAAATCCAACTTGATCATGGTGTATGATATTTTTAATGTATTGCTGAATTCAGTTTGCTAATATTTTATTGTGGATTTTTGCATCAATGTTCATAAGAGATATTGGCCTATAGTTGTTTTGTTTTGTTTTTTTTGTAATGTCTTTGGTTTTAAAATCACAGTAATAGTGGCCTCAAAAATAATTAGGGAACTTTCCCTCTTCTTGAATTTTTGGAATAGTTTGAGAAGAATTCTTCTTTGAATGTTTGGCAGTTTGCCTATGAAGCCATCTGGTCCAGGACTTTTGTTTTTCGAGAGGTTTTTGATTACTGATTCTATTTTATTGGTGGTAATCAGTTGGTTCAGATTTTCTGTTTCTTTTTGACTCAGTCTTGGGAGATTGTATCTGTCTAGCAATATGTCCATATCTTCCAGATTATTCAATTTGTTGATATATAATTGCTCATAGTATTTTCTATGATCCACTGTATTTCTGTGGAGTCTATGGTTATTTCTCCACTTTCATTTCTGATTTAATTTATTTGAGTCATCTTTTAATTTGATAAGGCTAGCTAAGGGTCTGTCAATGTTGTTTATCCTTTCAAAGAACCAGTTCTTGGTTTCATTAATCTTTTGTATTGTTTTTCTAGACTCTATTTCATTTATTTCCACATCGATCTTTATTATTTCCTTCTTTCTATTTACTTTTGGCTTTGTTTGCTGTTCTTTTTCTAGTTATTTTAATTGTAGGGTTAGATTGTTTATTTGAGCTTTTTCTTGGACTGTATTGCTATGAATTTCCTTCTTAGGACTGCTTTCACTGTGTCCCATAAATTTTGAATTGTTGTGTTTCCATTTTCATTTGTCTCTAGGCATCTTTTGATCTCATTAATAACCCATTCATTGTTTAGTAGCATGTTATTTAGCCTCCATGTGTTTGTGTCTTTTCCAATTTTTTTTTCTTGTAGTTGATATCTAGTTTCATACCATTATTATCAAACAATTTGGTTCATATTTCAATCTTCTTGAATTTATTGAGACTTTATTTATATCCTAACATGTGGTCTATCCTTGAAAGTGTTCCATGTGCACTTAAGAAGAATGTATATTTTGCTGCTTTGGGGTAAAATGCTCTGAAAATATCTATTAAATCCATCTGTTGTAGTGTATCTTTTAGACCCATTGTTTCCTTGTTGATTCTTTGCCTGGAAAATCTGTCTGTTGGTGTCACAGGGTGTTAAAGTCTCCTACTGAGTGTATTACTATTGATCTCTCCTTTTATGTCAGTCAATAATTGCTTTATGTATGTAGGTGCTCCTATGTTGGATGCAGATATGTTTACTAGGATTATGTCCTCTTGTTTATTCATCCCTTTATCATTATGTAATGCCTACTTTTGTCTCTTATTATAGCCTTTGTTTTAAAGTCTATTTTATCTGATATAAGTATTTCTACCCAGCTTTTTTTTTTTTAATTTCTGTTTGCATGAAATATCTTTTTCCATCCCTTTACTTTCAGTCTGTGAGTGTCGCTTGATCTGAAGTGGGTCTCTTATAGACAGTATATGCATGGTTCTTGTTTTCTTATCCATTCGGTTACCCTATGTCTTTTGATTGGAACATTTAATCCATTTACATTTAAAGTGATTACTCATAGGTACATTGTTACTGCCATTTTATTATTTATATTTGTTATTTCTATTTTCTTTTTTACTTCTCTTTTTACAGAAGATCCTTTAACATTTCTTGTAATGCTGACTTGTTAGTAATGAATTCCTTAGACTTTTTCCTGTCTGGGAAGCTCTTTATCTCACTTTCCATTTTAATCAAAAGCCTTGCTGGGACTCTTGGTGCTTTCTGAACTTGTATATCTAATTCCTTTGCCAGGTTAGGGAAGTTTTCTGTCATTATTTCTTCAAATAGATTCTCAATCTCTTGTTTTCTCTCTTCCTCTTCAGGTACTCCTATCCCAGAGGTCTTTTAAACTCTCCTCATTTTTTAAAATTAGTTTTTGTTGTTGTTCTGATTGGGTATATTCTGTTACTTTGTCTTTCAATTCACTTATTCAATCTTCTGCTTCATCCAATCTGTTGAATTCTTCTAGTGTATTCTTCATTTTAGTTATTGTATTCCTCTTTTCTGTCTTTCTTTTTTATAGTTTCTATGTCCTTTTTTATGCTGTTGAGGTTCTCATTGTGTTCATCCATTCTCCCCATAAGTTTGTTGAGCATCCTTATAACCATTATTTGAACTCTATCTCTGGTAGGTTGCTTGTCTTCATTTCATTTAGCTTATTTTCTGGGTTTTTCTCCTGTTGTTTCATTTGTGGCATGTTTCTTTGTTTTCTCATTTTATTAGCCTCTCTGTGTTCATATCTATGTGTCAGGAATATTTGTTACATCTCTCAGCCTTGGCCAGATGGCCTAATGTGAAGGTGTCCTGTGTGGCCCAGTGGTGCACTCTCCCTCATCCCTTATGGTGCAGGCTCTAATGTGATCTTTGTGCGGGTTGTGTGTGATCTTCCGTTGTCGCCAAGCCTTTATTGTGAGTAGATCAGTGGATGGGATTAACACTCAGGCTGGCTAATTGTAGGAATTGGCTGTACTCTCAGGATAAGAGTTGTTGCATGGGAGCTGACCCTCTGAGTGGGATTTGCCCTAGCAGGCCTGTATACTTGTTGCAACCACCCTTTGTCAGGAGTTGCTCCATTGTGATCTGGTGCCAGTCTCTGGGTGTGTTGGTTTTGTGGCCCCTTGGGAGGGGCTCCCCTCTAGTCCAAGGTCAGCTGCTGTGTTTGATTGCTCAGGGCTACCTGATGATAACTACAAAATGATCTGCAGATGGTTGTTGCCTATGCTAGATCTATAGGTAAGCAGAAGAGAAAATGCCATAGGCAGAGGTTGGTTATCCCCTCTCCCTGACCTGTGGCAGTTTTTCAGAGGAACCAGTGCTCCTCAAGGCCTGACACTGCTTGTCAGTTGCCTATAGGTCTCTGAAACTGGATGAGCCTCTGAGTGATATGCGTATTGGTTGGTGCAGGGACCCTGAGAGCCTCCTGGGTCTATTGAGTAAATTTTCTCCTTCTACTGCAATGTCAGCTTACATGCCAGCACTGCCTCTGTGGCTTCCTGTACAAGTTTCCACTCATAGCAAGGTCAGCTGCTGCCCACCCTGGGCCTAAATGTGCTACCCCAGGGCAGGGGCAGCTGCCTATCAATTTACAGTGGGTACTTTGTGCATTGGATGGGGCAGGAACTCAGGAAGTCAAGGACCATCGGGCCAATACAGATCCTTACAATCCCCTCAAGAGATATTGCAGCTCGTACAGGCAGCAGTGGTCTGTCCACAAGTGTTTCCTCAAAATGCGCTCGCTATGCTAGTCAAGGTCTGTTGCCTGTGCTGACTGCACAACCCCAGAGCCAAGCAGGGCACAAGAGGCTGCTTGTCATTGGGCTGCAGGCACTTTATGGCTTTAGTGAAGTAGGATCTCAGGAAGACAAGGTCCATCCAGCCAATACAGCCTCAATTTTGCTACAACTTATATGCCTGGGCATTCCCGTGGCTTCAATGTGGCTCTTCTATATTATCAGATGTAGGTGTTATGATCAGCTGGACTTCAGGTGATTCTCCATGTTGATTATTTTATAATTTGGTTGTAATTTCAATGCGGACCCAGGAGGAGATGGACCCTGCTTTTACCTAGTCCACCATCCTCTTCTGAAACTCGAAAAGACATGTTTCTTAAATTAAAAAATACACATGGTGTTTTAGGTAGGGTTGGCTCCGAATTTGAATCTTTGAATCTTCCCCTTTTCTGTCATTGTTGTCTCAATTTGTCCTTATATACATTAAACATTCACTACTATCTTGCTATAGCGAATCTCTTATTGTTTAAGCTTATAATGCCCTGTTCTTAATAAGGGTAGTACTCCTCTGCTTCTATCTACCTGATAGTTGCCTTACTCCTAGTTATATATATTTTTTGTCATTTTCTTTTACATGAACTGACCTCTTTCAGTATTTCCTGTAATGTGGGCCTCATAGTGGAGAATTTCCTCAATTTTTGGAAAGGTCTTTATTTCTTCTTCATCTCTAAAGGCATCTAAGCCTCTTGGATCCTGGTTTATATGAAATCTTTATAATGCCTTTTTTCCTTATAGATATTTGATCATGTTCACTACCCTCAGTCTCAGTCCCTATTAGTGTTAGCAGTGGTTTTGATAGCATTTGCTCAGATTCCCCTGGGGCTCCACGGTGTTGGATCTTCGAGGATAGGGGGAGGGGCCCTTTGCTTTGGGAATGGGGGCTGCAGCTCAGCCTCAGGTTTTTCATCCTCTGCTGGTAATAATCATTTGTTGTTTTTCTGTCGTCTTCGATTTTCTTCAGTCCCTACTTCTCTGCTTTATGCCCTGATCCCTGGGCACTACTGTGGGCTGTGTGGAGCACACAATTCTCCAAGACAGGGCTGTTCAGGGAACCCACCACACCTTCTCCCCTCTCTCTCCTCCTGCAGGGAGCTCTGGCTGCAAGCGACAGCTTCTTTGGTTCTCTTTGTCTACCATCTGATTCCCAGGGTTCTGACCTTTGGTAGTTCTTATGTGCAGATCCCATGCTCAGATGTGCTGATGTGCAGTTTGGGTGTTTTTTGTTGAGTTTTAGATGTTCAGCTTATTGTTTCAAGGTGAGAGATCTGGGGATGTCACTCATTCTGCCATGTTTCTGATAAACATAATAATTTTTCATGTGAAGAGTCTTACACTGTGGCTGGAAATTAGCACAAATCTAAAATCCTTCCCTGTTTGTCTATGCCTCGAAACAATTATTAGAGAATTTCTGATAAGTAGTGCTATATCCATTGTCTACAAGTTGTATATGTAATGAACACTCATATGGCACCATGTCCACATACCATTGTAAATGGCTCATTTAATGAGGTAGGCACCATCTTTAATCTCCATTTTATAGATAAGGAAATCAGGGTACAGAGAGAAGTTAACTTGTGCAAGGTTACAATGCAGGAAAATTTTGATCCCTCTCTGCTGAATGAAGGAGGTGGGGGAGGAGGCAGAAATTGAGTTGGGGCAGTATACAAATTAACAGTTCCATTTCAGTCATTCTTCCCAAGGAAGTAGCCATGAGAGTAGGGATATCTTTTCATGTCATTAGAGATCCATGATATGGCTCATCTGCTACCATTGGCCACTCTTCCCTAACTCTTGGCTATAGCCCCCAAATATGCCTGGAAAATTTTCACCTTTGTGTTTTGGTTATTTGGTCCCACCCAGCACCCATCCCCTTCATAGAACATCCTCACCACCTTCTTCAAATGCAAAAGTGGAGTTATATACCTTTCAAAGTCTTTGCACCAGTAGAACTTTCTTCATAAAGCCTCCCGACTTCTCAATATAGACTCCTTGCTGGCAGAATCAACTGTTCCTTCCATAAAGTCTCCTACCTCTAGAATGTGAATCAATTTTTTCACATCTTTTTAAATTTCTTGTTTATAAAATATATCTTCCACATTAGCTTACAAGCTTCTTGAATGCCTAACCCAATTTTCTGCTTACAATGTGGGCTTAGATGCACATTTGTTGCCATGAACTCATCTGAACAGCGGTGGCATTCAGTCAGGGTGAAGAGGGCACCTTTTCCAGACTGAATTTGTCATATAAACTTTAGAGGCAAGCAGAATTGACATTTCTGATATTACCTCAGGGGAGTGTCAGTTTCAGGGTAAAGGGTAACAATCTCCTTCCTATCTTCAGTTCAAGGTAGAAAGTTCTACAGCAATTCTATATAAGCAAAGTGGGGCGGGGGACGGAAGAATCTAGAAGTATAGGACGCTAACTCTAAACAGTTACCAAGGGGTTTTAAGGTTGTTTACCAAGCACACAGTTTAGTAGAGAACAGCAATTACCAGTTAATAAGCTCACTATCTGTATGTAGATAGCTCAAGTCAACTGGGGCTGCAGTTCCCCAAGGGAGTGATCCAGTCATCCCTTTAATCAACTAATTACCTGTTTTCCATTAGAAAGAGATGCCACAATTTTCCTTAAAAAAAAGTGGCATTTGGTGGATTATTTTTGGAAACACTGAGATAACATTTTGACTTTATAAGCCATTTGAAATCTGGGGGAGAAAAGAACCTATATGTGCTTTAAGACAATTTGTTTTTAAAATTAATTTTAAAAGTAAATGTAATGATATCCATTTCCAAGAATGTTAAAACATGATTTAAAAATCACTGTATTCTGAGACTCAGGGACATGGACAATGGACTAGTGGTTACAAGAGGGTAAGAGGTGGAGAAGGATGGGGAGGCAGACGTAGATGCTGCCATCTACTTATCATTACAAATATAAGGGAGTAGGAGGAAGGTGAAGTGGGTAAAGAGAATATGGTAGCTTTGGGTGGCAAACACAATAGAATATATAGATGTCAAATTATAATGTACACCTGAAAATTATATAATTGTATTAACCAATGTTACCTCCAATAAACTTAATAAATAAATAAACAAACAAACAAATAAATAAATATCTCTGTATTCTAAATAAAACATATTTTGGCCAAGCCAGTCTTTCCAAAACTTTTTTTTTTTTTTTCATTTCACATCCTACCCTCTAGCCCCGGCCACACACACACAAGGGGAAAATTTATATTAAATTTAAATTCTCCTTAGTGACAGTCATAAAGAATAGGATTTTGATGGGTAGGGTTGAGTTTTAGAGGGGCACAAACCACTGTAATATCTGATATTTTTTTCACCTCCAAGAACAAAATAATAGAATGCATGAACTATGGTCATTAACAGAGAGAACTGCAAATTCGAGATTGCAGCCAATTAGTTTGGAAGGCACTGGTGGCCTAGGTGTCATGCTCTCGGATGTGTCTGATAACAAGCCTCTCAATGTGCTTCTCACACTTATACCAAGGGGTGTGCTGCGGGTTTTTCCTCATCTTTAAAATGAGACAATAGCTGCCCTGTCATGGTTTCAGGGACAAAAGAGCATTTTGAAAGCACTTTCTGTCCTAATGTTATTCCTAATGGAATCCAACAAATGTGTTTTCTTGAAAGGAGATGTTATCTGATAATTTACCTTACCTATTAATTAGCTAAGATGCCTGATGATGTTCCTTTCCTGAAAGATTGCCTGTCTCTTTGCTCCTTTCTGGACATACCAGGTGCACTTTTAAATAGACGTTTGTTTTTATACACTTCCAGAAAGGCTGTAATAGATGTTTCCCTTAATTAACACTATAACTTACCTTTTTCACTGATTGTTACAAGGATCACATTATTTAACATATGTAAAACGTGTAGCAGAATAAATTTTCTGTTCAATATAAAACCCAGAGCCATCAATTATGAAACAATGTACAACAATCTGAAAATCAGATTATTGTGAAAGTGATTGAAGTGATTGTTGACATTATCACAATACTATTATCACATCTAAAAAATTAACAATAATTTTTTAATATGATCAATTATCCAAATATGTATTTAAATTTCTCTTAGAGTCTCATGAAATGTTTCTGACAATTGGTTTGTTTAATCAAGATTCATATACTACATTTACTTGATAACTCTCTTAAATCTTTTAATTTTAGGTTTCCTTCCCTTTTTTGTTCTCGCCATTTATTTGTTAAAGAAAGTGTCATTTTTCTTGTAGAGTTTCCCATGATCTTAATTTTGCTGATTGCATCGCTGCGGTAGTGTTAACATGTGCCTCTATCCTTCTATTTCTTATAAACTGGTGTTTTGATCTAGAGTCTTTCCTGGATTCAGATTTGATGTTTTGGGCAAGAATGCTTCGTAGATGCTGCCATCTACTTATCATTACACCCATCAGAAAAGTCATGTCTAGTAATTTCAGTGGCAATGTTGATTAGTGCATTCAGGTATTGTCAGCCTGATCTATTCATTAGAGTTTTCAATAGCCTTTCATCTAATGCCATCCTCCTCTTAACATGCCTTCTTGGGCTTTAGTGTCTGGAAGGCTAAAAATGTTTTTCTCAAACTTCCTTGCAGCTATGGTTATGAATGTGATTTACATTCTACCAACTAGAAGCACTTGGGTATAGTGAAGAATCCAAAAGTGAGTTGGGGAGAGGCAGGTTATGAGGCATCCTTCTTGGTGGGGTGTATTAATAGTAAAGCTGATGTGCCTCTAGGGGTGGCTTACCCATTCAGCAACTGGCTTCCTGATTATGGAGGCATGAGCAGTAGTCCTTTGACAGTCCAGTTCCATAGCATGGATTTGTGAGTCACTTCTAAAACTCAGCTTAAAAGCTGGTTCTTCAACCCTGCCAACCATTTATTAATATACCATGTAATAAATCCTTTTGGGCTTAAATTACTTAAGAGTGGATTTTGTTCCCTGCATTAAACTCTGACCAATGCATCTCTTCTTTAAAAAAGTATTGTTGGCAATTGTTAAACAAGATTTTTTTAAAGTGAATCTGGTTAACTTGTTAATAACTTTCTGAGTATGTAAAATAAATATTCTAGGAAGATAACCTTTTTTTAAACAAAGAAATCACTTAACTATTTCACATTTTGTCATATAAACTTTCTAAAAAGAAACACAGAGGTGCTTTTTAAACATTTAAAAATTCATATTAAGAAAAATTAATCTATGTCCATTAATAAAGATAATTTTATTGAAAGGTAGTTTAAATGTCTTAATAAAATTTTAATTCAATAATGTGAACTAAAAGATAAAATCTTCAGATTCTAGCAAAGGAATTTTTATTCAAAATTTAATTATAAAAATGTTCGAACACAGAGAAGTTGAAAGAATGATACAATGACCCTATATACCTGTCACCTGAATTCTACAATTAAAATTGTAATATTTGCTTTATCACATATTTCAACATCTATGCATTATTCTCTTTACACATTAATCCATCCTATTTTTTGATACATTTCAAAGTATGTTGCAAACATAAGTATATTTCACACTTAAACACTTCACCATAATGGAAGGATTTTTTTTTTCAGGTATAGTGTTTGGCCACTGGAGGGCTTCCAAACTCCATAAAATGTTTTAGGAAGTAAATTAGTATATAATGTCCTAAAGTGTCAAGTACTGGGGAAGGTCTAGGGAAGGAAATTCATGGAGTATAAATGGCATCAATTAGAATAGGAAACTCAACCTGAAATCTAGCAAGAAGATGGCAACACCTTTTATCTTTACCCTCATAACTCCACTCCTTTTTACATCTACTTTAATCATAAAAGAAAAATACATAACTGGCTCTCATCTTCTCAAATGATTTGTGCTATTAAAGTTAGCAATTCTTTAGATCAGAATCTCAGAAAACTTAATGAAAATGAAGATGTTGTATGTTTATTGGTTGTCACTTGGCCAGAGGGCAGAGGCTTAGTTGTTTAATCACTTATCTCCTGGAGGAGGACACTATCCAACACATACAAATACTCCATAAATATTTACTAAAGGAATGAGTGAATTCAAATGCTTGACTTCAAATCTAATCTTCACACAATTAATGTCTGTAGAGTCAAAAAGGTGTTGTTGTTGTTTTTTTTTTTTTCAACAGAAATAAGCCTTAACATGAAAATAAAAACATTGGTTGGTTATCATAGACCTGGGGCTGCAACTTTATAGAAATGACCATGTTTTCCATTCATGCAGCTGGAAATTTACTGTAAGCCTCCACTACATCCCCCACGGGGGCTCAGCTGACTGTGGGGCAGGTCCCGCAGAAGACTTGTCTGCTGGCAGAGTCACAGAAAAGCTTCCCAGAAATTTGGAGGGCACTTTTCAAATGTGCTCCAGGGCTTCCCAGACACCAATGTGAAGTTTTAAAATGGGGCTGATGTCTTCTATGAATCAGTAGGGGCAAGAATCAGTGGGATTTGAATCATTGCTGTTAATGTTATTCCCCTTTTGTACTTTCAGACTGGTGAAACCCAAGAATATTCAAGTGGCATTGCAATTATTTTTTTTTTAATACCTACAGCACCTGGTCTTCTTAGGTGGTCTCCCATCCAAGTACTAACCAGGCCCGACCCTGCTTAGCTTCCGAGATCAGATGAGATTGGGCATGTTCAGGGTGGCATGGCCATAGACTGCAAATTTTAAGTTAACTTTTTAAGGTGATAATTTTTCTTGATACTTCTTGGCCTGGAAGAGCATTTCCATATTCAGCACAAGTTCATCAAGCTAGCACACATCTCAACAACTACCATGAGATTAAAAATATACATATTCTTGTTTCTGCAGGAAAATGAGAGACAAATAATTTTTTGACTGTGCATGTCTAGAGAGCTACACAAATAATAATTTCAGACCTATCAATTTTCCTGTTAGAGATCACAATGGCAGCTTACCTAGGTGAAAATCAAGAATTGGGAGAGTAGAGAGCTTTAAAAACCATAAAATCACTTTGTATTTTATACTCAAAATATGTATTTGGAGAAATTTTATGACATAAGTTATAGAAGATTAAATGTGCAAAGCAATCTCCTGCTACTGATAATGCTGGCCTCTCACTAAAGAAATGTATGATGTATAGCACCCCACAAGACTTTCAAAGAGTCCAGTGATGACTGTCGATAAAATATAACCTAGAGAAAATATCAACTTCTAAATGAGCCACGAGAGGCCCACTGCCAATTGGTGGAATGTGACAGAGTCCAAACATTGAATGTCGCTGGAAGGTGGTTGACGGAGACCAAATATGCATTTGTTTTCTCTCAGAACATTGTTTCTCTATGTTATTTATAATTTCTACCAGTCACTGGTACAATCAGAAAAATAAACATGCAGTGAGTAACATTTCCATAAAGGTAAATTTATCCAGCTTAATTAAATTTCCTTTTTATTCATCTTTATGACTTTCCTATTTATTTTTGTGTTAAGATATCCTTTTTATGAACAGTGGTGATGAATAACATATTTTCCCCTATTGTACTTACATTGACAAAAATTAAAGTAAAAAACACCATGTTAGCCTCCTAAATTATTTTGGAAACTTTACTGTACATACAAGTCCAATGCCTAAACTTTAGTCTAAAAAGTATCTCCCAAAGTAAGATTCTATAATGCAAAAAAAAATCAACAATTCTATTAATTCATTTTTCCTATATAGGTATTGAATATGAAACTGAACAAATCAAAAACTACAGATAGGTAGAAAAGAAATTCTCCCATTTTCAGCCTCCCAAAGCATTTCAAATTTTCTCAAGGGATGTGTGAAAATTAATTAGTAAAAGATAGAATTTCAATTTGGAATGATATAAAAGTTTAGGAGATGGATAGTGGTGACAGCTATACAACAATGTGAATGTACTTGATTTCACTGAACTATAAACTTAAAAATGGTTATAATGGTAAATTTTATGTTATGGATATTTTATCACAGTAAATAAAAGAATGTGTTATGTGGCAGAGACTATTATGACTGCTGAGTACTTACTTTTGCTTTTCAATTTATTTATGTATACGTATGTATATACACACATATTTATGCATTCCAATATGCTTTCCTGAGAGCGAAAGGGATAAATTACAACTGGCATGCAGGGAGTTATATATAGTAAACCATAGTCAATCTTTGTTGCCATTCTTAATTATTTTTGTGTTTTTGAGTTCTCTTTTAATAATAGACCCCCTCTCCATTCAGAATGATTACTTGTGATCACTTCATATCAAAATGTGATACACCAATGTGTTATTTCACTGAGGTTGCAAGTGCTGCCTGAGATGACATCTGAAAAAAAAAAAAATGATGTAGATGAGTTGTTCTCTGAAAGTGAGAATTTCCTAGATCAAGGATAAAACAAGCTTCAAGGGCACCTTTAAAAGCCCCAAGGGATTTGTAAAGCCATGTATTGTAAAGCCATCTTTAAGGATTGGTGCTTTTCATCTTGTCATTTACCAAACTGGAAATATCATGGAACCTGAGTGGAGGAGAGGTTGAAGGAGAAGACAAATGAGAGATTGCTAAAGATAGGCTAAATACACTTTACCAGTAACCACGTTTACACTAAGAGTTATGGGGAAGTCTATTTTGTCTGTAACCAGGAGACAACTGGGAAGTCAGTCAGCTTTTAGAACATTTTACTTAAGGCATAATCAACACTTAGTTTTATTTTTCATTATTTGTGTATCTCTTTCTTTTCCTCCTAGACTGTAATGTTCTGAAGTATACTGGTTTTGTCTTACCACTTTTAAGACGCCTCCAGTGCCTAAGAGCAGTGCCCAGGGTATAGAACTGTGAATAACTAGGGACGAACAAATGCTGAAATTTCTCCGATTTGTAGCATTCTTGGTGTTTGCTGTTCTCTAAAGCATGATTTTCTAGCCTGAAAATCCTCTGATATCTTTCCAATAGACTCCCCTTTGCTAAAGTTATCCCAAATTGGTTTCTGTTGCTTACAACTGAAGGATGACAGGATAAAACAAAAGCAGGCTGCTTCTTCCACAGTTTTTGGCAGTCTCTCCTGGTATCTAGCCATCTGAATCCTTTCCAGTTCGTATCACAAAAATACTCAGAATCATTCAAGCTTTAGTTCTGGAGACTAAACCAAGAACTAAATTCACATTTACACCAATTGTTCATGGACCAATCTTTGAAGGAAAATGTAAAGAAAATTCTTTTATGGACTTAAAATTTAATTTTTAATATGCTACCAAACTGCAACAAACATGTGGAAATACTGGCTAAGACAGCCATAACTGAAACAAAGCCATGTGAGACCCAGCAATTATGGTTAATGATAAGTTGGATGAGTCTTTTCTATGTTAAAATAAGAGACAAATACTTTATAGGATTGTATTAAGGCATATGCATTAAAAAGAAGAGAAGCGATTTTTTTTTTATTTATTTGGCATTAGGCAGGCTTCAGTTGGAACAAACTATATTTAATTTTACATGCCATGCTCCATAAAGAGAAAAAACTTGGAGAGCGTTCAGAGAACAGCAACTGATTAAAGGCTTGTGAAATTAGATCTATGAGAAATTGTTAAAAGAACTGGGCATGTTCAGTCAAATGCAAGACATTGAGGCAGGATGAACAATGAACAAGTATGTGAAGAGATGGTTCCCAAGTCTGGAGTTTAGGTTAAACAAAAGTTAAATCAAGGGACTAAGAGCACAAAACAAAAAACCAGAGCAACAAAAGTAGAAACTAAATATTGTGAAAACATTAAACTAAAAAGCTTTTAAGAGTTGATGAATGGAGCTATCTATAATCTGGAATTATGCATATGTGACTATTAAAACAATTAAATTCAATTTTGTACTTAAATAGAAATAATTTAGAAAATAGAAAAGGCATTTGATGGATTGCATTTGAAAAGTAAAAATCATCAGGTCAAGTATGAAGAATGTCTGTAAGAAAAAATGGTGTATTTGGAGACCTTCTTTGGGACCCTGGTTAGCGAGAACAGAAAGGAGCCCTGATATTAAATTTCTTCTCTACTGAACAGGGTAATTCCTCCATGTGTGTAAGGGAGGGGGCGGCGTGGTGAGCGGCTTTTCCGGCCTCTTGGGATTCACCAGGAATCCCCACCCTGAGATATGTGATTCTCTCCAGAATGGCCCTGAACTACTAAATATTCTCCTTTGTCCAATGTCTCTGAATTATCTTCTGCTTTTTACAAATCTTGGTGGGCAAAGCATGATACAAATATTTATTCTCTAGTTCACACTTTTTACCACTTAAATACAGAGGGCAAAAGATGAAACCACACAGTCTGACCACTTTTGCTTTAAAGTTTTTCTATTAGCCTGATGATAATTTGTTTTTAACTTAGATATTCTAACAGAAATCTCATTTAAGTGTTCTTGTTCTTTGAACAGGATAAACTTCCCTTTGCTTAAGTTAGCTTAAATTGGCACCTGAACCCATGCATCCAATTTGCTTATTATGATCCCGACCTCAATTACAATGTGTGAGTTTTCCCACCCATACCAAGTAATTCTCAGACACCAGCTGGGTGTCCTAAAATTCAGCTTAATTCTGACACTATCCACCTGGAGACAGCACAGCAGATTCCAGAGTTAAAGGCTCGGTCCCACAAGACTACTTCCCATGCAGATCGAATCACCAGTTCTGGTTGTTACCTGTGCTTCTGACCAACTGGCTATAAATTAGAGGTTCCCACAATCCCCTCCTTGGGTTTGATTAGTTTGCTATAAACTAATTCATAGAACTCAAACATTTTTCTTACTATATCATTAGTGTATTATAAATAGATATAATTTGTCCATGGAGCTTTAATTCTCTCCTTATTCCAGTTCTACAGCACCTCCCTACAACACACCTGACAAAAGTTGATGATCAATTCAATTCAGTTAATGCCGAATTCTCTTGAATTCTCTTGAAGCACGGGTTGCACCCTTAGGTCTGCAGTATCTTTGAGGTTACCACTACCAATAGCTCTGGTGATAGGAGAATAATATGCTGTGGGGTTTCACAGGGCAAAATCCTGGCAGGACATCTTGATGAAGATGTTAACAAGGTAAAATAAAATCCCAGACAGCACTAGGATCTGTTGGACCTAATGAGCAGCAACACATACTAGTGATAAAGCAAATGCAGTATCTTATCTGTAACATATTTAACTGGTGAAATCTAGGTGAAGAGTGTTAATATGGATATTTATTGACTAATCTTTCCATTTTTTAAATTTATATTTTTCAATTAGACATTCAATATTATTTTATATTAAGTCCAGGTATACAGCATAGTGCTTAGACACTTCTTAAAATAAAAAGCTGGGATACTCTGAGTCTTAGTTTCTTGTTTAGGCACCTTTTTGCTAATCTGGCTTCATTATACCATTTCGATGTCTTCCTGTCAGTAATTTTCTTGTTGCCATTATGTTACTATTTTGTATGCTTGTTGGATAAATCTTTAAAAACTAGAGAAATGTTTTAATGATCAAAAACCAAAATAACTACATATTATTACAATTCTGGCAAGCAAGGTTTTTTAAAAGTTATTACATAATCAAACTCTTATTTTTAAAATTGTATTTTAAATTTTAATGTGCAATGTATTCACATGGCTTAAAATTCAATGGATACGAGAGGATAATATAATAAATGTTTTCATCCCACACCATCCCAGCCACTTAGTTCCCCTTCCCAGAGGCAACTAAATGCTATTAGTTTCCTGTGGATCCATCCTTCCAGAGAGAATAGAAACTTATTTTAAATTTAATTAAAAGATATTGTGAGGTGAAAGGTGATATAGGAGAGATTGTTTTTAAAGATATGCCATGAGCATTTTAAATTTCAGCAAATCTATATAAATGCATGTGTTCCATTTTTCACTAGCAAAAAATGGTCAGGACAATCCTATTCACAAAAAATGCTACACAACGCTAGGCTTCTTATTTTCAAGGGAAAACTACTAAACAACCACAGTCAGTTCAATTCGCCACACTGCTGGGGTACAGTGTGCAACTAACATGTCCCACAGACATACAGAGTGCACAGAGGTCAGAATGACACTTGTCTGCATATGCAAAAAAAAATCATCTCATTCACATGGCATGGCAAAGAACTGAGTCTCAACCATGTGCTTGTTCAAATTCTTGAGCAGATTCGAAGCTTTTTTGAGAAAAATACAGGCCAAATACCAACCCTATCTAGTGGTATCATTCCATAGTAAAGTGAAATGGAATTTATCTGACCAAAAACATACATCAGATTGTAAATTTAAAAAGACTATTGTTTTAAATATCAATATTTACAATAAGAAATTAAATTCTCAGTGTCAACTTTAAATTATATAATGTGCATAGTTTTTCAAATTCTCTTGGAGAGACATAAAACAAATTTTTTGAGAACTATTGTTCTAACCTGTAAATATTGGAATCCCAACCATTTCTGTCTCTGTAGGGGACTCTGAGTGCTCCACTCTAGGCTGTAAAGGGGAGGAACAATTGACTGGGAGGGTGACACTGGAAAATTGGGCAGGATCAGACAAGAGATGAATATCTCTGATTGATGTGGCCACATGATTATCCTTTGGTGCCTAGGCCTGGTGCTGCTCTGTCCTTTATTACAACTCACCTCAAGATCAATGAAGGATGAGGAAGCCCATGAAGCTGAGGGGCCTTCAACTTCCACCTGAATTACTCCCACATGACTAGAGCAGCTCAGTTCTGCATCATGACTGAGAAAGTCAGACCTCCTGGGGAAGTCTTTGCTTTCTTTTTTTCCTTTCCCCCCTTTCCCTTCTCCATTGCCTCTAAGCCTATTAGAGTGTACGTGGGCATTGCTGTGTTGTGATTTCACTCATGTTTAAAATGAGCGGTTAGTACCAGGTAAAGAAATTGTTAAATTGGTCTGCCACAGTTGGGGAATATGGTAGAAAGAATATCTTCCCACCCCTAGTAGGCTGCACGTACATTCTCTTCTCAGGTGGATGTTGAGGCGGAGGCAGGGGTAGTGGGCGGGGGGACTTGCTTTGCAGCAAAGATTCTGAGCTTATCTCTGTTATTTCACTCTCTTATTGTGAAGGTCAGTCTCAAACACTAATGCAACATAATTCATTTCTGTGCAGAGAGCTTAATTTTATTTTTTGGAGAGTCTTCTCACACCTTATTGATTTTATTTTAATAACCATCGTTCATGTTCCATGGTCTGCATTATTATTTGAGTCTCTACGCAGTTGTATATTTCTCAGCAGCCAGGACTATATAGATGTAGCAGATTGTCTGAGGTCTCTAAAGCTTGCTCTGCAGGCAGTTTGCAGGGGTCTTATCTTGGAGTAGTGGGGTTCTATGGGGTCTGCTGGGCTTGGCCTGGCTGTTTCTGGCTCAGTCTAGGGTAATGGCTGAAACTTGTTGGCTCTTCTCACTCTCTTCTGCCTTTTTGAAGTTGTTATAGCTTTAGGAGAGTATTTTTTCCTTGAAGTCATATGAAATAATCTTTTTGTCTTCTTATTTATCTTCAGAACCTGGTAAGGCAACAAGGTGAGCTTTGGGTGGAAAGAAGAAATGCGGGCTGGGTGGGAAGTGGGGAGCTGAGGAGGCTCGTGCCAGGCAGAGGCGGGATTATTTGGGGCAGGGGCTGCCAGGAGAAGACATAAATGGGGAAGAAGAGGAACTTAGGTAGGGTCATCTGACCTTGCTATTGCGTCTTGATTCAGGTTGAGAGCAGGTCTTCTTCTTCCACTGCCTGCTGCTTGTGGTTTGTGGCTCCCATGATTTCTTAGTCACTTTTTTCATGTTGAAGCCTCTCAGTTGTCTACCCCAGGAGTCCTGTCCTCTGTATCTATTCCCCTCCCCAGGACAATGAGGAGTCACACCCCTTCAGCTTTGTTTGGTCATCAGGTCACTCCTGACAGCCAATGGTGGCTATGGGGAGCTCACACATCACAAAGGGTGATTTCTGAGGGATGGGGATGCTGAGGAGGCCAAGATACCATGGTTGGAAAAAGTACCCATTAAAGAGCCTTTCATACTGACCTCCCACCCCTCTTTGCCTCTCCATGTTTGAATCCAGTTATGCACATGGCAGAGAGGGGTGTTTCCTCCAAGCCATTACCACATGGTCCATTCTACTGTCTCCCACCATTCACTGTTACCGAGTATTATAGATAGCGTACCTAAAATCAGCCAGATACAGAAATGGCAGCTTCATTTGAAAAACCTAGGAAACAGACTCAGGGGAAAGTGTTTTGAGGCATGCCCTCATTGTCAGTTCAGACAGAAGGCTTTGAAATATAACTCAGGGCAAGGTGGGTGTGTATGCAAGTATGTGCTCTAAGGTTACTCATTCACAAAAAATTAGATAAAGACATGAAATAAAATCAAAATTAGTCTCTTGATAACGTCATCTTGGCCCCCCCTGGAGTTCTAGGATTTTGGTGCTTATTAATACCTCGTTTGTAGGTAGCTAAATGCTTTATGTGCGAGTTGATTGGGAACATTTGTAACCACCAGAATGCCATATGGTTTGGGAAATGAAGTGCTTCACTTAGTAAACATTGACTGTCTGCAGAGTACTGGGAAGGAAGTCCTACTTTCAAGGAGCTGCCAGTTCAGCTTCCCATTAATGCTATGACACAAGTTTTAAAAAATAAAGATGAACAAAATGCACTTTGAGGAAAAAAGAAAATTACAAAGGTCACTGATGCTCAGAAAAAAAAAAGGTCAAATTTAGGTGAGTGTATAATACGTATATATATATGTTTATAGATAAATATGAATATCTTTTGGAGATCAGATGGAAATCCTTGGAAGAAAATCTTCAAAGGGGCAAGGAGTTTTAACTTCAGATTTGGGAGATAGAAGATAGAGTCAAAAATAGAAGCTCACCTCCAGACCAGAACTCACCTTTCTCCCATCTATACCTATCCCTTCTACAAACAGCAAAAATGACAAATCTATGGAGACGAAGAGTAGATTAATGATTGACTAGGGCTGGCAGGAAAGTAGGGAAAATATGGAGTGACTGCAAGTGATTATGTGGTTTGTTTCTTTCTGGGATGAGGAAAATATTCTAAAATTAGGTTGTGGCGATGTTGCACAGCTTTCTAAATATACTAAAACCCATTACATTATAAAGAAATTAGTGGAGTATGATTTAGTTATAGTAAAATATGATTTAACTACAAAGAGAGCAGAAACCAGGCAAAGGCCAAAGCTATAGACCTCAAATGGAAGCCTGAGGCTATAAAATTTGTACAACAAATAAGGGATAAAATGGACTACGCTTTCACTTTTAATGAGGGGAGAGATGGCATTGAGGAAAAAAAATTTTTTGTGTGAAAATCAGGATTCTGGAAGGGGAAGGGGTAGAAAAAGAGAGCTACGAGAAATGATGGAAGAAGAGTTGAGTTAGGAGATGAGAAAACATGCACAGGATCAGCCTCTTATGGACTAGATCATGAGATCTCTGTCATCTGCTGTGCAGGCTGAACTGTAAGAGACTAAAGTAGCTGAAGCAGGGTGCAAGAGCTGATTCTATCTCAAGACTGATGCCAATTCTGCCTCACCAGCCATTTTGATAAGAGTGAGCTCTGTCAGCTCTGGCACCCTTGCTGACTGCTGGGCAGTGAGGAGCACCTATCTACCCATAGCTGATGACTCAGTTTAAGGTGGAGAAACAGTACAGCTAGAGACAGGCTCTGTGAAGCAGAAAAGGAACAGGGCCTGCTATATAAATTATAGAACAGTAGTATACTCCAGACTCAGGTTAAAAATAACATAATCTGAAACCCATATGACTTTATTAACCCATGTCACCCCAATAAATTTAATTAAAAAAGAAAAAATAATAACATTATTCCTGATGGCCAAGAATCTAGAATAAACAGCTTTGCCCCTCTTTTGTCATTCCCACTGTGCTGTAAGTTAAAAATAAAATAACATAAGACTGAATACAGTGTAACTCCAATATATTAAAAAACTATAACATTGGAATTCAATAAAAACATACTATAATATTAACTATAACATTGGAATTCAATAAAAACATACTATAATATTATTAGTGATTATTTCTACTTGGCTCCAATTCCCTTACTATACTTCAATTCCCTTGGAGGCATGCTAATTAAACCATAATAAGTATTTAGTCTATGGCCATGCCACCATGAACACACCCAATCCCTTCTGATCTCAGAAGCTAAGCAGGGTTGGGCCTAATTAGTAGTAGTTGGATGGGAGACCACCTAGGAAGACCAGGTGCTGTAGGCATAAAAAAAAAAAATTAGTAAATATCTAGTGACTTGAGTGAATAAATAAATGTATAAATAAGCAAATAAATGAATTTTGTTAGTGTGGTACAACTAAAGATTTTTACTTTTCTGTTTTCCAAATTTCTTTAATATGCTTGTGCAATTGACTATACATGTTATGTTGCTGTTTCTGGTTCAAGTTGGCTGACAGACAGTGCATATTATCTCTTCTCCCTCGAGATGCCTGATTACAATGATAATAAAGAAATTTATTTAAAAAGGTGTAAAACCACAACATGAGGAGAATGGCAGGGAGGCCATTCATGGCTGAGAGATTACATTTCTGGATTATAAAACTGGTGAGAAAACAGCTACTGAAGAAAGAGGGCAAGGGACAGTGTGAATTAGAATAATTAGAGAGGAAGAGTGTGGGTGAGGGGACAGCCACTTCTTTCTGCAGAACCTGAGAGTATCTCAGGAATGGGAAGCATCAGGCCTTACGTAGAACAAGGTATTAAGAGGATGGGTGTGCTAAAACGAAGGAAGGATCTTGATACTATTTTACCAGTTATGTAAATGACTTAGAAATGGGGGAAGGGAAAGGGAATAAGGCAGTCTTCTGGCTTTAATAATTGTGTTTTTTATTATTATTATTATTATTCCAGCAGAGGCCTGCTCACCTTAAAGGAAGCTGGGATTCCTTAAAGATCAAGAAGAATAACTGTGGTAGTTATGCAGGCATAGACTACTGAGTTGCCTCATTAAAAAAGCTGCAGTGACTAGTAAATACTGAGACAAAACTTGCCTTCAATATGGAGTACTTGGCCTACTGCATCTAATAAATGTAACTCCTGACAGTGCTTCATTTTCTCTTGAAACCTATTAAAAGAGTAAAAGCCCTACAACATTCCAAAATAAATTAAATCTTATAATTCCAACAAAAGGGATTACCTTATTTTCTAGAGAGTAAAACAACATACAATGAATGGGAATAAGAGGGGGAAAATGTTTAGCTCAGTGAAAGAAATAATTTTCTAACAACTAGGACAATACAAAAGTGGAACAGGCTACTCTGTGAGGTAGCAAATTCCCATTCATTGAGAACCTGTGTGCTAATCAACGTCATAAAACTGTCAGCCTTGCCGCTTATTTTTAGCATATCTTGCGAAAAAGAGAATGTTGTCTTAATGGCAATTCAGCTTCCCAGACACTTCTCTGGCAATCCTTGGGATAAAGTTTGCTAGTCACTGCCTAGAATAACAGACATAGTCTCCATGAAAAGAAACTATCTCTTAAAATAGTGCTAGAGGTAGCTGGGGGGAGGGGCGGGGGGAGCCGGCGCAAGACTTCTATAAGAATAACTGTTAGTTTTATGGCTTTATTTAGCTAAACAATATTTTTTAATGATTTTCTCTTGCTTTTGCTTTTATATGGGTAGCACTCATGGTGTATGATTCTGTCTTTTTGTCCGTACATTGACTTCTTTCAAGAACAAGTCAGTCAGTTACCTCATAGTATAAGCCACGTTCTTGATGTCACCTGTGACTTCATTTAAGATGGTCACTTCCTTAAGTACACAAAGACCCAGAAGAAACTTTGAAATAACTTAAAGGGTTTGAATTCTTCGTAAAAAGTTAATTTCTTTCTAGGCTTGGTCCAGGGGTTAAGGAGCTGTGGCAGTCCCAGGTGTACAAAAATAAACTAGACATAATCACTTTGCTAAGCTGCTAAAGAGGTGACTCAGTTGAGAAGTTAAACACACTCACCTTGGCTCTAACAGTTAGTTATTTAGTAATTTTTTGGTCCCCTTGTCTCCACATCCACTGCACCATGTACCTGGGTTTCCCTTCTTCCATTTTTGATATCCACTAAATAATTTCTTATACAGCTGTGATTATTATAAAATATAAATTAGATTCCCCAATTTCCCCAATTTTTAATAGAGCTTGGCATGGTCTAGTCCTTGCTTACTTCTCTAACCTCAATTTACACTCATTAAATTCTATGTATACAGATAGTCATTGAGTCACAAATATTTCTGTAGTGCTTATTATGTAACATACATTATTCTCGCTAAAGGAGAAAATCTTTTTTTCATTGAACTTAATGCCCTTCTTGTTCCTTAAAGAAGCCCAGGGCTTTTGCACAAGCTAATCTCTTTGCCTAGAATACTTTTCACTTCTCATTTCTTTTCTAACTGTTATATTTAAAGTAGCTTCTGCTGATGTAGAAAGAATTCTGTTTATTTCCTTTATAATTTATATCATAGAGTACCTATATATCTCTATATAATTTATATATATAATTATATATAAAAAATTTTTGTGTGTAATGTATCTATCCCATGAGGCTGGGACTGTGTCCATGTATACTTAAAATTCAGCATGATCACTGTTAGCACATGGTAGGGACTCAATAAACATTTACTAAAAGAATAAAGATTCAAGAGAGAAAAAAATGGCATAGATAGAGGCTCTGTTCATCCTTCTTGTGACCAAATCAATGTTGTGACAAAAAGGAGCAAACAGCGAGGAAAATCACCTGGGATCTAGATGAACAAGCTCTACACTAGGGAGAGAAATAAGAAATCACCCTGCAATTGGAGGAGGTAGGACCAGGCAAGGATATGAGGCTGCCTGGTCTGGAGCAGCTGAGTGTGATGGAGGCTGTGGCAGCGGCAGCTGGCAGCTCCAGACACCTCTTAAAGGAGCTGTGTCTGTGAGTGAACTTTTGCAGTGGAGGAGCTTGCTTTGAGCACCAGTGCCAGTTCAGCTGCGCCGGGGGCACCAGGGACTTATGGGGCAGGGGGACACTGAGTTGTCAGAGTGAGGGCCAGAGACAAGACACAATCTGTACAGAAGTGCCAGTGGTATTCATTTTTCTTCTGCTGAGCCCTCTCTCCTCCCAGTGTGGGACTGAGTACCACCATAGCTGAGACTCATCAGACTGGATGACAGAGATCCTTCCACCCAGATGATTCCCTGAAACTAAACCTCCACCAACTCACGGTCCCATCCAAGTTACATGCAGGTGTGTTCTCGGCCAGTCAGGTTCCCCTTAATGAGCAATGCCTACACTCACATTGGTGGTGGCTGACCTCAGTTTATGGCATAGCCTTTTTTTCTTTTTAACTTATTTTAATCAGTTTCAAGTATACAGTACATTGGTTAGAAATCTATATAGTTCGTTAAACAATCCCAATTGCTCCCTCCCTTCTCTGACCCTCGACCTAGCCAACGTATTAATGCTAACTGCATTCCCTGTGCTGTTCTCTCCATCCCTGTGACCATCCATCAGCTACTAATTTGTACTTCTTTAATCCTTCACCTCATTCTCTCAGTCCCTGAAACCCCCTTCCCTCTGTCCATTCCCAAATTGTCCACTATATATGTGAGTCTGCTTTTGATTAGTTTGTTCTTTTTATTTCGTAGATTCCTCATATAAGTGAAATCACATATGGTTTATTGTTCTCTGTCTGACTTAAATACCTTCAAGGTCCATCAAAGCAATATCTTTTTCCATCCCCTTCCTTTTAGTCTGTGTGTGTCTTTTAATCTGAAATGAGTCTCTTGTAGGCAGCATATGGAAGGGGCTTGTTTTTCATCTTTTCAGCCACTGTCTTTTGGTTGGAGCACTTAATTCTTTTCTGTTTGAGGTACTTATTGATAGGAATGTAGTTGTTACCATTCTTTACTCCTGTTTTTTATACATGTTTTTTCATCTTAAAGAAGTCCCTTCAACATTTCCTGTAATGCTGGCTTGATGCTGATAAATTCCTTTAGCTTATTTTTGTCTGGGAAGCTCTTTATCTGTCCTTCAACTCTAAATGATAGCTTTGCTAGACAAAGTATTCTTGGTTGTAGACCCTGGGTTTTCATCATGTCTAATATTTGTTGCCAAGCCCTTCTGTCCTACATAGTTTCTTTTGAGAAATCAGCTGCCAGTCTTATGGGTGTTCCCTTGTAAGTAACTATCTGTTTTTCTCTTGCTGCTTTTAAGATTTTTTTCTATTTAACCTTTGGCATTTTAATGATGATATGTCTTAGTGTGGGCCTCTTTGGATTCCTGGTTTTGGGGATTCTCTGAGCTTCCTGGGGTAGTATGTCTATTTCCTTCACCAGGTTAGGGAAGTTTTCCATCATTATTTCTTCAAACAGCTGTTCAACATCTTGATTTTCTTTAGGTACATTGATCACATGGATATTTGGATCCTTAATAGTGTCTCATATGCTCCTTAGATTATTTTTATACTCTTGGCATCTTATCTCTTGCCATTCTGCTTGTGTGTCCTTGGCTTTTCCATCCTCTAGATAGAGTATTTGATCTTTTTATTCACTTTATTCCTTTATTTATTCTATTTAATATACTTCTCATCTCAGATAATGTGTTCTTCAATTAAGACTGGTTCCCTTTTATAATTTCCATTTTTGTTTTCTTGTCTCTTTGTTGAAGTTCTCACTGAATTTATCTACACTTCCCAAAAGTTCATTGAGCATCTTTATAAACAGTGATTTTAACTCTGCATCTGTTAGATTACTTGACTCCATTATATCTGGATCTCTGTTCTGTTCTCTCATATAATTTTTTCTTCTTTGTCTTCCCATTTTGGCTGCTGTTCTGTGTCTATTTCCATGTACTAAGCAAAGCTCCTAAGTCTCTCCATCTTATTAGTGTGGATTTGTGAAGTAGATGTCCAGTGGTACCGTCCTAAGAGGGGTTCAGCTGCAGGCCATATATAGCCTAAGCCTGTACCCCTCCGGGGCTACCTGTTGAAATTCAGCAATCAATCCATGAATGCTGTGCTTATAGTTACTTGAAAAGGCCACATCAGAAACCAAGGCCAGCTGCCTCCAGTGTGAGTCTAGGCGCTGCACAGCAAGGAGCACCTGACTCACGAGGATACATCTGGATGTGGCTTGGGTGGGGCCATGAGTTGGGGGAGGCGGGGTTTCAGGAAATCCTTTTAGCAGAGCAACCTCTGTTATCCAGTTTGATGACGTCATGGCTATGGCGGTGCTGTGTCTGCATAGGGAGAGCAGGGAGGGCTCAACAGAGAACAATGGATACTCGCAGCACTTCTGTACAAACTGAGTTTCGCTTCGGCCATCACTGTGACAATGTCTCCTTGTAAGTCTCTGGTGCCCCCTGCGTGCAGCCAAACTGGCACTGGTGCTCAGAATGAGCAGATCTGTCACTGTGAAAATCTGCTTGCAGATGCAGCCTCTTTAAGAGGCTTCTGCCACTGCCTCCATCTCACTCAGCTGCTAGAGACCAGTCAGCCCCATGTCCTCACCCTGTCCTACCTTCTGCCATTGCAAGGTGATTTCTTGGATTTCTCCCTAGTTGTATGGCTTGTTCATCTAGATCCCAGGTGATTTTTCCTTGCTGCTGTTCCTTGTTTCCATCACAACTTTGATTTGGTCGCCAGGAAGATGAACAGAGCCTCTATCATCTATGCCATTTTTTTCCTCCCCCTCTGGTATGGCCTTTTGAAGCAAATAGAAGCACAGCACCTGCAGATTGCTTGCTGAATCTTAACAGGTGGCCTCAGAGGGGCATAGGCTGGGGCTAAACTTGGCCTGTAGCTGAATCCCTCTCAGGAATATGCCACTGGACACCTACTTCACAAATTTGCACAAATAAGACTGGGAGACTTAGGAGCTTTGCTTAGTACATAAAAACAGACACAGAAAGGCAGCTTAAAAGGAAAAACAAAGAAGCAGAAACCATATGAGAGAACAGAACAGATATTCAGAAATAATGGAGTCAAGCAATCTAATAGATGCGGAGTTCAAAACAGTGGTTATAAAGATGTTCAATGAACTTTTGGTTAGTATAGATAAAATCAGTGAGAACTTCAACGAAGAGATAAAAAAACATAAAAATGGAAATGGAAATTATAAAAGGGAACCAGTCAGAAATGAAGAACACATTATCTAGATGAAAAGTATATTAAATAGAATAAACAAAATGAATAAAGAAGAGGATTGAATGACCTATTATAGAGGATGAAGAAGCCTAGGACATTCAATCAGAATGGCAAGAAAAAAGAAGCCAAGACTATCATAATTTAAGAAGCCTATGGGACACTATTAAATGTAAAAATATCCATGTCATAGGGGTACCAGAAGAAAAACAAAAAGTTGAAGAGCTATTTGAAGAAATAATGATGGGAGACTTCCCTAGCCTGGTGAAGAAAATAGACATACAACCTCAAGAAACTCAGAGAATCCCAAAACCCAGGAATCCAAAGAGGCCCACACTAAGACATATCATCATTAAAATGCCAAAGGTTAACTACAAAGAAAGAATCTTAAAAGCAGCAAGAGTAAAACAGATAGTTACCTACAAGGTAACCTACAAGCATTAATAAGACTGGCAGCTGATTTCTCAAAAGAAACTATGTAAGACAGAAGGGGTTGGCACACAATATTTGATGTGATGAAAACCCAGGGTCTACAACCAAGAATACTTTGTCTAGCAAAGCTATCATTTAGAGTTGAAGGACAGATAAAGAGCTTCCCAGACAAAAATAAGCTAAAGGAATTTATCAGCATCAAGCCAGCATTACAGGAAATGTTGAAGGGACTTCTTTAAGATGAAAAAACATGTATAAAAAACAGGAGTAAAGAATGGTAACAACTACATTCCTATCAATAAGTACCTCAAATGGAAAAGAATTAAGTGCTCCAACCAAAATATGGAGTGGCTGAAAGGATGAAAAACAAGACCCCTCCATATGCTGCCTACAAGAGACTCATTTCAGATTAAAAGACACACACAGACTAAAAGGAAGGGGATGGAAAAAGATATTGCCTTAATGAACCTAGAGGGTACTGCACTGCATTAAATGGGTCAGATAGAGAAAGACAAATATTGCTGGATTTCATATACACGTGGAATCTAAAGAACAAAATAAACAACAACAAAAGTGGAAATAAACTCATAGATACAGAGAATATTTTGAGAGCCACTTGTTGGGAAGGGGGTTGGGAGGGTGGCACAAAAAGTCAAAGGGATTAAGAGGTACAAATGAATAGTTGCAGAATAGACATGGAGATGTAGAATGTAGCATGGGGAATATGGTTAATAATGTTGTAATATGTAAGGGGGAAGAGGAGTACTAGATTTAGTACAGTGATCACTTTGTGAGTTATGTGGCTCTCTGATCACTATACTATACAACTGAAACTGGTATATTATTATATGCCAACTACAATTGAAAAAAAACTCATTGAATTGTACAATATAAATATAAGCAACTAATTGTCTATTGTATTTCAATAAAGCCAGAAAAACATTTGAGAAAAAGAGAATAAAGATTCCAGGTAAATTTTTGTGGAAAAGATTACTGATGACCAAATTATCTGAATAGCCTGTGATTCATATCTTTTTACACGTACACTTCAGAAAAAGGTAGAAAAGTCTCTGAATTGTGATTTACGGGCTGCCAGATTGGCCACCTGAACTATCTTAAATCTTAGAAAAATGAGCCATATGGTCAATACCATAGGTATTTATCTGAAAGACTGCATTGCTATCCCCCATCCTCTCTGTATAGTGCTAGTTTTTATAATAATCTACACACATAAAATGTATATATACTTCCAAATATTTATCAACTTACAGCAATATGATTATAAATCATGGGTAGGGGAAAAATAACAATGTATTAAACTGGATAAACCAGTTTTTGAGTCTATTAGAGTCCAAAGGTAGCAAGAGTGTAGTAAAATGAATAAAGCAGTAATAAAAATTGTTAAAAGAACACTGATGAAAGCAGGGAAATGTGTTTCTGTGGAGCAGTAAACATTATACTCTTTAAGAAATAGCTGAAGGTCACAGACTGCTGTGTTGGTCACAAAGGGGAACAAATCAGAGACAATGATGGATTCTTATAAACCCAATCCCACTATTGAAAAGCAACTCCAAGCATAAGCCCTATAAGATCATAGGTCAGTAGCACATTTATTATCCTCCTCCATGTAAATTCCTCTTCATTCTTATAGATTACACAGTGACTATATAATCATAGAATATAGAACTTCCAGGCTAGATGTAAGAAATAAAGCTTTAACATATCAAGGTATAGTCCTCAATGATGGGGTAAACTGCATAATATAGTTATTGCATATAGGGCTTCCACACAAGAGTTTATTTAAAAGATGGGTACTATTACTTTTAAAAAGTCTGAAAATTACTTGTTTAATGGATGGCAGAACTATTACAAATACATGTGGATTTTTTTTAAAGTAGTAGTTCAAAATGCTTTAGTAGATTTACACAAATAAGGTAAAAAATGATTGAATATTCCATGGCCTGCAAAGATAAAAAAAGTCCAAAATATAATACACAAAAATATTTTGTATTAATACATTAATTAATTAATGCATTGCTGACTTCTGGATTGTGTTCACCTACAAACAGGCTTAAAAGAGGTACATCTGAGTTTAGAGTATTATCCCTGGCCTTGAA
This sequence comes from Macroglossus sobrinus, assembly GCA_004027375.1. Lineage (NCBI taxonomy): Eukaryota > Metazoa > Chordata > Mammalia > Chiroptera > Pteropodidae > Macroglossus > Macroglossus sobrinus. The sequence goes on along the minus strand of PVKZ01001548.1, from coordinate 159,444 downwards.
AACTCTCTAACTCATTGTTTTGGAAACCCAAGAACATAACTAATGTACAACATACGTAAAAAGGACTAGTTGTCCTTAACACTTGTATGTAGCTAGAATAAAGCACACTTTGCCTACAGTCCTCCCTGCAGTGATGATATGCTATTAAACTCTTCACAGCTATGACTCTGTTGGTAGGACCCTATTTCTGATGTTGACTCCATTTCTACCTGGGGTTGATATTTCTTCTTAAATGTAAATTCTTCCCCCTAAATCTGCTGCATATTTAAGCTGTCTGTTTTAAGCTAAAAGTCAAATATTTCCTAATGTCTTCTTCCTTTAACATAAAATATATCAAACAAAAAAGTGAACAAATTGTTTTCCCACTATAATGACTTTAAGAAGTAGGGTACTAAGAAGTCAAGAAATCACGCCAAGTTAATTACTAAATACAGAGACTGAAAAAGAACAGGACATAAATAATTTGGACTCTTAAACATAAACTAATTACTCTATGGCTCCCTAGCATCTAATCAGGATCACCAAACTTTCTGACCACACACCGTATATTAGGGCTGCTGTAACAAAATACCAAAAAGTGGGTGGTCTAAACAACAGAAAATCATGTCTCAGTTTTGGAAACTAGTAGTCTGCAATCGAGTGTCGGCAGGGCTAGTTCCTTCTGAGGGCTCTTTGAGGAAAGGATCTGTTCCAGGCCTCTTCCCTGGCTTCTCATGGCTTGCTGGCAATCTTAAAGTTGCTTGGCTTGTAGAAGTATCACCCCAATCTCTACCTTTATCTTCATGTGGTGTTAACTTTTTTACAAGAACATGGGTCATAGAGGATTGGGGGACTTCTCTATTCTGGTATGACCTCATCTTAACAAATTACATCTGCAATGACTTTATTTACAAATAAGGTCACATTTTCAGATACTACAGGTTAAGACTTCAACACAAATGTTTTTTGGGCGGGCACAAATCAACCCATAACACACCATAATACATGTATATTTATTTATAAATTATTTCATCCAGTACTGCAATAAGAATTATATGCACTGTGACCCCTAAACAACAAAGGTAAATATACACAGTAGTAGTATTTTCTCTCTGAATCCTAACAGATTGCCTTGCACACTCCCTGGATTATACATACTTCACCAGTCTTAAGGATAGAGTCAAGTTCTTTGGCTTGATGCATCCCATCTTCTAGATCTGCCCTCTGCTTACTTTGCCTGTCTTGTCTCCTGCCACTCTCAATATATTCTTCATTCCAACTAGTCTTAACTGTTTGCAATTTCCCATTTGCTAGGCTCTTTCTTGGTTCAACAACTCTGTACATGCTTTTTCTTATTTCTGGAACGCCCTCATTCTTTGTTTCCTGTGAACACACGATGAATTTCCAATCATTTTTTGAAACTCTGTTCAAATGTCTTCTCTGGGAAGCCTTCATGGACTGCTCTCAGCAGCATGAAGCACTTCTCAGTGTAAGTAGCACCTTGTTCATATCACTATTATTGCAAATATCTGTTTACATATATGTTAGGCTAAACTGATATGTAACCATATTTGACCTAAAAAAAGGTGCAATTTCATGTAGTTCAACTTAATATTCACTAGACAAGTCTATTGAGAGGAATTATATTTTATTCATTTTTATATTTCCAGTGACTAAAATGGAGTTTAGCATAAAGATCTTAACACCTGCTTCCTGAAATTAAGGAATGGCTTACTGTAATACCACAAACATTTCACTTTCAGATTTCCCTTTTCAAGAATAGGCTAAGTATTGATTTGACCCCTCCTTTAAGAATAACCATTGGTTTAAGCTTCATTGGCTTTAGTTAGGTCCACAGTATTTAAAAGTATTTTTCCTTGCTTTCGATTTCTTCAAAAGACATTAATTTTTTAAGAATAGAGAAAAAGCAGAAGGAAGCTACCTATTTTTTTAAACCAGTAACAAAATATTTCACTATTTTACTGTTTTATTTTCAAAACAAAATTTTTTCCTTTGAAACAAAAAATGTGAGTGATAATAAATAGGAATATAAACAGGAGGGCTAAATAAAGAGATGAGCTATATAAAATGAACATTACATTTTTAATTCCAACAATTCTTAGTAAGAACAACAGTAAATCTAATTTCAGAATGTCAATACTTTCCTAATATTAGTCAGTTTTAGAGGAGCTGTGATCACTGAAATAGTGTTTAAGTGTTACATGGCAGTTAAAAGGCAAGTGGGTCCGGCCTGGCGTGAAGTATTCAGCTAAAGTTAGGAAGCTGCACCTGTTGAAGCCTATGGGCAATTACCAGGAAGTGAAACATGGTTATGTGAACATTTTTCACTCTTCCTCATTAAAGCCATTAACAAATGTGTTCACTGACTCTTCAGCATGCTGAGGCAGTCCTGAGCAAACACTTTTCACAACCTGGCTCTAGTGCATTTTATTTTTATTAATTTATTTGTGTTTTTTTGCTTTTCTAGTCCATTTTAGAGACTCCTCTCCTTTTATGGCACTTCATGTTTTTGGACTTGAACTACAACAAACTTGTCACAGAGAACACCACATTGAATGTGTCTTTATTCCATATCTTCTTCCCAATGCTCTTTCCTTGGCTTCAAAAGTCCTTCTCTATCTTCTTTGCCTACTAATTTTTAAGATTCAGCTCAAATATCATCTTCTCTGGGATGCTTCTTCTCATCGCTCGAGCTAGAGTTGTTGATCTGCCTTTTGTATTTTTATCGCATATTGTTCATGCCACCATTACATTATTTTAACGATAGTGTTATGATTTATCTGTTGAGGTCTATTTTCTCAGTTATATCATCACACAGTGCTGAATACACTACAAATGCTCAATACTGTTTGTTGTATGAATAAATGAATAAGAAATGAGGTGAGAGTCTTGAATAACTAAGCTCCAATGCTTAGTTATTGGAAACAGGTACTGCAACCTCAAAGTAGGGTCTGCTCTGTGAGGATGGGAACTATGTCTGCCTTGTCTATGGCTATATTCCTAGCACTTAGCCTACTGCCTGGCACCATGTGGGTGCTTTATAAGTAGTACTAATTAAATACTTAATGTATGTGTAAAAGAAGAAAAAGCAGACTAATAATCACTTGAAGATAAATTGAACAAGGGGATATATAAGTATGTAGTAATAGAAGCACCTCTAGCATAAGTGATAGTATATCAAGGAATAAAAAAACTGTAGAACAAAAATAACATCGTTCATTATCAAAAAAATTTTTTTTAATTTACCGAATATGTCATTATAAACATGAAAGATTATCTGGGGAAGGAGGCAATGTAAGTTGATGTAAATATGAATTATGCTTTCAATTAGTCATAGAGTGGTCATATTAGTCTGTCGATAGAAATAAATATAATGATGCCCTTCACACCTGAAAAAAAAATCTGTATCATTTCACTAATGTATGTTTTTTTGTTTAATGCCTCTACCTGGGCATCAGAAGTATTTAATCCCTAAACCGAGTTATTTACTCATTTATAAGCACACCACATTATGACTGCATACCTGTGGTTTATATTGGTGCTGCATTATTTTAGGCTTGTTTTCCTATGATAATCTTTGATGCACTTCACTTGGTATCATCATCAAACGATATTTGAGAAAACCTGTGTGCCTTTAATATCTCTATTCCTATTTAATGACAGTTCACCATGAAGAAGATGAAAAGACTGAATGGCCACATTACTCAGACTTTTGACCTAAATTAAGATGATGGATAAAGTATACTGGTAGTACTTGTAAACTCAAATGGCAAGATTAAGACTTCAGGGCAAACTCCACCCAAAGTTACAAGAACTTTACAAATAGAAAGGTTATACCCTCTTTGCTTGGTACTTGGGCTTGTTCATCTATGTTGGCGAGGCTGGACTTGGCAAATCTTGACCTCAGGTTTCATGCCTTGGTATTCAAAGTTTCCATGTATCAGATTTGTACCTCTTTTTTTCTGTCCTCTTTAACAAAAAATGTAAAAATTTCTGGTGACATTAATCTAAAACTTAACATTTTCCATTTACTTAAATCAAATGTCGGGATTAAATAGGGAAAAGATGAGGACCCAAATCCTAACAATAGGAATTACAATGAAAACAAATTTAACCATAGTTTGGTTTAGATTTAAAAGTTAACTAAAAGAATGGTTATTTATTAGATGGTCCTTTAGTTTAGCTGTTTTAATTATACATATATTTTTCAATCTAATGGTACAGAAGTAGTTATTCATCCGAGGGAAATAAAGAAGAGCCAGCACTTGAATCTGAGGCAAGACAATTACTTTGTGACACTGTGCATAAATTATACAGACAAGCTTTTCAAAGTAGAATCTGTGAAACTAAAATAATAAAATGATAACTTTGTGATAGTCATAGTTTATAATTTCCCATCTCTACTGACGTGTGGTATTTGCAGAAAACTACTCTTTTCCAAATGCGGTCATTCCTCCTTGGAACGTTAGACTTGCTTCAGGATGTTCAGGTTACCCAGACTTTCTCTAAGCAACTGAATTATAAAGTGTCTCAAGAAGTTCAAGCCACTGTTTATACAGGTCTGTCTGTCCCTATTCTTTTCCACTCTCACTCCTTCCCATAACTCCTGGCCTATTCTTTTCTATGAGTTAAAAGTAATTGTCTCTACCAGTGAACTAAGAAACACTGTATATTTCCTGATTATAACAATTTAATTAACTGAAACTTCTAAAAAGACCTGATCAAAGTTTGGATTTAAAATTCTGATGCTTCAGACTTTTGCTTCCTTTTATAAGATAGGATGAGTTAGAAATCTGGTCGAGTCAGAACGAAAATGGAATTCCAGCTCAGTTTTAAAAAGGGCCTTTGAAGACTTTCAAAGCTTGGGATGAAGCGAAATATCCACAAATGTGAGGCTTATATGAGGCACTCAATAAACATTGTCCCCTACCCATAGTGATGGTCTGATAGTATGGCTCAAACTATGAGGAGAAAATAGTTATTCTGGAAGTAGTTTTCTTGTTCAAGAAGAAAGTGAAGGATATCTGGTAAAGGAAATTCACAAATTTGGTACAGGGTTGGTGTTTCAATCCAGACATTTTTTGAGTTTATTATTTTCCTTTACCTTTTTGTCATATCTAGGTTTTACTCTCTATCAGCTAGTTCTTAGGTAAAATCATTTCTTCCTCCCAGAGAACTGACTACACCTATAAAACTCAAATTAAAAAAAAAAATTATAACATTGATTAAGGCTCCCATCACACATTTTGTAGGCTTCCTATTCCTTTCTTAAAATAAATATCAAAACGACCTGATGTCCTTCCATATAAAAATTCTGGCAGAAAAACTAATCCCAAAAGATATTTATGGATGGTTTCTATTTATTCTAATTGGCTCCTTTCACTCTTTCTACCTCCTTCCTGCTTTGTGGTTGCTACTGAATCTCCAATGCAGCCTTTAAAGAGGGGCTGCTGCCTCACCCACAATTTTTAAGTTCACTTTCTCCTAGTTTGCTCTCCCTCCCTTAAACTTGAATATAAACTCAACTTGGAAAGAAAAGACTGTCTGTGGTTAGGCCATATCTGTTGTAAAATGATATTACCAGTTAAGAGCTGAGAATTCGACTTACCTAAAATGTTGAAGAAAAATATAAGCCAAAAGAAAGCTTTCTGATCTTGGTAATTACTGCCTTTTTTTTTTTTTTCCCCTTTATCTAAATTTCTATCAGGAAAGAAAGGGAAAAGGGCAAATAGGCTACCCACCCCTTCCACCCTTCAAGGAACTGTCCTGAAGGCCTCAGGCAAAGACTCCCATTATATATCACTGCTTTCCCTAACAGCAAATGTATTTTTTTTAGCTAGACACATTGCAACCCCAATGAAATAAGGAAGAAGGTGGAAAATAGATTCTGGCCATCTCTGACACAGACATGTTGAGTCAGAGGTGCTTTTGACAGATCTGTGGACAATGCTGAGTGGTTAGATCACAAACACACAGCAGCAGTCAGGTTTACAGATGGACATTGGGAGTTGTTACTATAAAAGTAGTTTATTGAAGTTATGAGCATGTTTGAGATAGGCCAGGAAAAAGAATAATGTGAGGGGGGAAAAAAGGACCTTGAATTGAAAGTTGAGGGCCTCCACTATCTAATGTTTGACAAGAGGCGGAGCCTGTGAAATATCATAAGAGTTGATGTGACAAGTCTGAAATGTTTTTGAGATATCCAAGCAAACTGATACTGACAACTGAATTTAATAATTCTCTTCCAATGTCCCCACATTCATCTTTATATATTTAAAAATATTTTTATTTTAAATTCTACATGGCTAAACAAACACTACTTGGGTATTTTCATTTATCTCTTACAACCCAATCTCATAACTGCCTTTTATTTTTTTAACCAGAGTTAGTTATTTCTGTAGGTAATACCTCTATTTACAACATATAGTATATTTTTCAACCCTTGGACATCAAATATGTTTCTACTTCTTAAATTTAATAATGAATATAATCAGGGAAAGGATTTACATAATCATTACAGAACCCAGCATTGGTGATGCTAGAGAAATTAATGATGAATCTATTGTTCATTGGGTTCTCTTCTCATTTACATATACATGAATTTTAAACTTAATAGAAATTTTATTTGTCAATAGAAAGGGCAATAATGAATGTTATGCCAATAATGAATGTTAATTTTGACACTCCTTTTAATAGGTTAGGTGTGAATATATATAAATTTGGTCTATAGGCTTTTTTACTTCATTAGTACAACAGTAAGTTTTTCAGTTGAATACAAAGAAACCAACCTTTGATAATGTTTTATTCTAGTTTAATAGAATTCTTTTTGAAGTTTATTCAGAGTTGTTTAACTTCAAGTTTCCGAAGACAGCTACTGAAGATCAAAATTGACCCTCTTTTGTCATTACTTCATCTGTTATCCAAATCTTTCTTCCTAAAGGATAAGATTATGTCAGTATTTTTCTTATAGCTGTAATCATCCCTATTTGAGGCATAACACCACATAAAATCTCATGCTAGAAACTTGGTATTATTTCACCTAACAAATCTGCAGCTAGAGCTATTCTGCCCCTTTGGAAAAGAGTTATAGAAAAGCATTCTGAGTTGTGTCACTATATTAATACATTAATAAAGAGTGAAACTAATACATTAAGAAATAATCACTATGACTGAAACATACATGTAGGTACAAACTGACTTACCAGAAAGCTAAAATTTTGACTTTTTTTGTGGATATACCTTGAGTCTACTACAGAACTATCAGTTTCTGGCAAAAACAATTAAATTAGCCAATCAGAATTCAGGCAGAGCAACTGATTATCCACTCAGTAAACATTTGGTGAGTGCTTAATGTACAGAAGGCAGTTTGCTAGATTCTAGAGATACACAGTGAATAAGAGTGAATAAGAAAGATATGGTCTCTGTCCTTATGGATCTTATAGTTTACTAAGGAAGACAAATGATTAGAAGTAAAGAAATAGTTGTAAAATAATTACAAGCTGTTAAAGAAAGAGAATGCTGTGATAGAGACTAAAGAAAAGAGAGCCACCTTAAACTGAGGTCTGACGACATCTGCAAGAAGAGAGCATTGGGTGTGGGAGGGCGGAAGCATTCCAGGTTGGGGAAACGGCCTGGGCAAAGGGTCTGAGACAGGAATGGGCATGATCAAGGAAAAGAAAGCTAGTGTGGCTAAAGCAGCATAAGCAAAGGGGAGTATGACATGAGATGTTTAATTATCTTTTCACATAGAATAAAGGCAGAAATCAAAATCTTACAACAAGAGTCAGCAAACTATATCTTACAGGACAAATCTATCCTGCCTCCTATTTTTATAGAGTTCTACTGGAACACGGCCACACCCTTCATTTATATTTCATCTATGGCTGCTTTTTTGTTACAAGCAATAGTTGCTACAGAGACCATATGGTCTCCAAAGCCTAAAATATTTACTAACTGGCTCTTTACAGAACAAGTTTGTTGGGCCTTGTACTAGCTGTAAACTAAATTAGAACTTCCAAGATGAAAGCTGAAAAGCCAGGCTTTCCTAAATGTAATAGAGGCAGTACTTTGAGATGTCCATGACAAAAGAGTATAAAAGATGTCTTGAAGGTTAATACGGGGTCTCGTAAAGTACAAGGACCTTTATCCAAGAGGGTCAGGAACCTGGTCAAGGCCAGAAGACAGTACACCTGCAGAGTGAATATGCAATTCAGCTCAGGAATATTGGAGGAAATCATGTACAGAAAAACCAGGTTCTAAAAGGTACAGAGGACAGTTCTAAGCACTGTTAACACACATTTACTATGGTTGGAAGTTTAAGTATATTTGCTTAGCATCTGTTCCAGTAGTTGACAAAGGTAGGGCTTGGATTAACAAACAAAACTCTCAAAAGCTACCTTAGCCAAACTAAGCCATTCTTGTCTAGATCAGAAGTCAGATCAGTTAATTTGACCCACAGATGTTTTGTTTGACTTGCCCAGTTTTTCAGGAAACATAATATTTAAAAAGTCTAGATATTTAGGAAGTAGTCCCACTTCATGTCCATATGGGAATAACCAGCTAGAGTAGAGAAGCAAATGTACCTTGTAGATAAGGCATTTATTCCCAGTTTTCCACAGTCCTCACCACTATTATATTACATTCAATCTCTTATTATATTATTTTTTAATGTATCAAGACCATTTGGCATTTAAGTTTGGAAACTTTGGTCCTCCTCTTATCATAAAGATCACAAATCTGTACTTTATATACTTCTTTTCAACAATTTATTTATTGAGCACTGACCATGTCCCAGCTACAATGTGTACAAAAATAAACGGTGTGTTATACCTGCCCTTGAGGAGCTCACAGGCTAGATACAGAGATCAATGTGTTAAATGATCCTAGGCAGCAGAATGATGATGGAGGAAGACATGATCAACTCTGATGTGGCAGGTCAAGAAGCATGGTACTAGGTAGATGCTTGAACCAAATCATAAGGATAAGTATAACTTTGTTAGGGTATTCCGGGCAGAGGAAACAATGTACAGAGGAACAGAGAATGCAACTCTTTTGGCAGTTATACATAGTTCAGAATAGATGAAACAGATAAAAGCTGTAGGAGCATGAGAGAGAAAGAAGTGCTGGGGTTATATCAAGAATAGCTAGTTTCTACATGAAAAATATGACATTTATTCAATATACAAAATGGAAATATTGAAGGGGCTGAAGCACAACCAGGTCTGTATTTTAGAAATATAATTTTGGTAACAGCATGTAGAATAGTTTAAGAAGATGGAATACTAGAAGCAGACAGATCCAGTCAGGAAGGAAATCATTGACAAAATGCAAGTTGACTTGAGGCCTAAAGGCAAGAAGTAATGGTGGAAATGCCTCCGTTATGCTCACTACCTACACCATCACATAAGCATTAGGTAAAGAGGAAAGCATTCCGGGAAGAGGGAACAACATATACAATATTCCTATGCTAAAAGATTGCATGGTGCATTCTGGTAATTAAAGACTTTTTTCACTTGATATAGAAGAGGAAGGGGCTAGATCATGATGGGTCTTGTAGGTCATATTAAGGATTTTATTCTTTATCTTAAGAGTAATGGAAGCCATTGATGGGTCTTAAGCAAGAAAAGTGACATGATCAGATTTAAGCTTTGACAAGAGCGTTTGGGTAGAATGGAGAACAGATTTCGGAAAACTATAATATAAGGATGACACTAAAAAAGGCTAGTGTAGTGATTCAAGTCAGAGGGGGTGGTACTTGGAGTAGAGTTCCAACCGTGGACATGGAGGGAAGTGGAAGGTTTTAGTGCTGGTAGAGATGAAGCCAGTAGAAACTGGTGATATTGGTGAGAATTCTCTGCCAGTTCAATGTTGTTAGAAATGACCTAGTTGAAAGGGAATGCTGAACACATGGGAGAGAAAACAGATAATTGAGTATGTTTTATAACAATACTGCCCTTAGACTTGGGTAAGGACCCTCCTTCTGCTACAAATGGTCAAGGGGGCATGCCTGCTCAGAGCCTGCATTCCTCTTTTAGACTGCCTAGATCTGAGGTCAGACCCAGTTACCGATTACACATTACTATTTGTAGGGGTGAGGGGTATGAACGTAAGTTTGGACATGGTGAGTGCATGCCTGCACGGTCCCTTTTGGTGTGGTGGGTGAAGAAGCTGGGAATGGAAAGAGAATAGGATCAGTCTGATGACTTTAAAGTCTTAGAATTTGAAATCTAAATCTGGACATCCAGATTATTATTAATATAGATTTGTCAAGGTAATAGAGTTGAATTTTTTTTATAAGTTCATCATATTTTTTTAAAACCTAAATATTTATAGACACATGGTATGTGAGCCTCCATAGCCACATTCTTGCCCAGGTTCCACAAATTTAGAATCAGGCCTGATAAGAGTATGTAACCAATTCCTGCAGGTGAGAGTTCACTTTAGCTGGGCCCTCCTGTCAGATTTTCCGACATCTGTGTAACAGATGAAAAAATAAATGATGCAAGTTTCCAGGCACTACATTAATATATAGGAGAAACATTCTTTACATCTGGAGGAGGGTCAACAATCAAGAAGCTATTTTAATTGTACTTGTTTCAGTGTGATTTTGAAAAGCTTCTTGAATAAGGCAGGCAGAAGTTTAAAGAATGAATAATCATGTAATCAAATTTACTCACTTAAAAATAAAAGAGGTTCTGACAGATGGATGAAACACAGACTGAGGTCACAAAGCTAGTTAGTAGCAGATGATTTCCAGCCCTATACTCTCTACTCTTCCACCAATGCTACTTTTCATGAAGACATCTGCTGCCAGTCAATTCCAACTACAAGGTTTTCCTTTACTTCCATTTTTATGTATTAAAGGAAGCCAATACTTTCATTATCTTAAGATTCTGAGGTACCTTAAAAGTCTATAAAACAATATTAAGGTTACTAGAGAGGAGGTGGGAAGGGAATGGGGGAAAAATAAAAAGTAAAATGTTAAAAAAAATTCTTGCTGATAAAAGCAAATTCATAATTCAAGCAGTGACTCTAACAACAAACATTAAAGCTAGCAGAAAGGTTAAAAGGCAAAACCAGAAAGATCCTGAGTAATTACAACAGTAAATTAAGGGATACACACAAACACACACTGACAAAATGAGTAAAAGAAATAATGACAAAAACATAAACATTAAGGGAGTGAATGAAAACGGTAGTGATTTTAGAATGTGTTTAAATTTAAGTGACCATCAACTTAAAATACTGCTATAAACATAGCTTTGGATTTATGAATCACATGATACATATACACACAAATCTACAAGTGGTATACAAGAAATAAAGAGAAAAGAACTCAAAAAACACCACAGAAAGTCATCAACATCAAGAGGGCAAGAGAATAAGAAAGGAACAGAGAACTACAAAAACAATCATAAAAAAATTAATAAAATGACAATAACTAAATACCAATCAATAACTTTAAATATAAATTGATGAAATACTCCAATTAAAAGACAAATGAATAAAGTGATACATATACATAATGGAATATTACTCAGCCATAAAAAAGAATAAAATCTTATCACTTGTGACAACATGAATGGACCTAGAGGTATTATACTAAGTAAAATAAGTCACACAGAAACGAACACTGTATATTTTCACTTATATTTGAAATCTAAAAACTAAAATAAACAAAATAGAAACAAACATAGAGAACAAATTGATGATCATCAAATGGGAAGAGGATTGGAAAGCTGGGTGAAAAATCTGAAGGGATAAGAAGTGCAAATTGGCAGTTACAAAATAGTCATGGAGATGTAAAGTACAGAATGAGGAATATAGGCAATAACTATGTGTGGTGTTAGGTGGGTGCAAGGCTATTGAGGGATCACTTTGTAAGTTATATAATTGTCTAAATACTATGCTGTACATTGAAATTAATATAATATTGAATCTCAACTGTACTTGAACATTTTTTAATTAATAAAAATAAAAATATTAATTTTTGATTCTAAAATAGTCTTCAAAAAATAAAAAAATAAAAAAGGGGTGGGGACAAAATCTAACTTCACAAAGTCACAAGTACTGGAAATCCTGGAAAGTTACTTTTAATAGTTTTCCATAAAGTTACAGGCAATTTAGGGCTCCTTTTAGGACTCAAAATGTCCTCTGATTCGCCATGTCCTAATTTGACTATTTTTACATCTATTCTTTTTACATTTTGATCTCATGTGAGACCTTAAGAGTTCAATTAAAATTGTGCTCCTCGCTTTGGTTGCAACTGTATTACTGTAACCCATCTCTCCAAATTCCTTATCTTCTAAGCTAGAAATCAAAGCACACGCTGACAAAGCATCCAACACTCAGGGTGCTAACTAAACGCTAAAATAGATTAAAAAAAAAAACACCTTGCTTTTCAAACATCTATAAATATCGCTAACGGATTTTTCTTAGCGAGCCTGTTTTAATAATTATAATACATTTTAAATCTTTAAGGGTCCAATCACAAAAGTTAAAAAAAATTCTCCACGAAGACTCTTACCTTCAAACTCAGAAGTAATCCAGAAGTCTAGATTTGCAGGAAGTTATCTCCCTCAAAGAATAACAGTTGACGATTTTAGAAACAGAAACAAATCTTGTCAAAACACCAAGTAATTTTTAGTCCCTCCCATCAAATCGACTACTGACAAGGACTTAATTCCCTGCAAAATTTTCTCCTTTGACCTGAGAATCTGCGGAATTCGGCTCTCTGCACGCGAAGAGGAAAGAAGGGACCAAAGGGACCCAAGAGAAAAATGAAGAGAAAGTGATAAAGACAAAGTTAACGAAGCGGATACGAGCGCGATGCGGGCTGGGACATTTTGGGGGTCCGGACTGGATGTTCTTTCCGGACACTCACGGGCCACCCGAGTTCACGCTGGCGACATTTGGAGGACCCACCCCTCGCAGCTCCCCTGGCCACTGGCCGCGGCCCGCGGAGCTGTGACCTCCAAAGCGGGTCCGCTTGGCGGTCCCGCCTCTTCGGCTCAAGATTTGGGGCTTTGATTGGCTTCGAGAGGGATCCTTCGGCGTGGCTCGCCCAATGGAGGGCCCGGCCGGCGGCCCGGACGCCCCACGCTCCCCGCCCCTCGCGGAGGGCCCGCCCCCGCCCCGCGCCCGGGAGCGGAGGAGAGTAAATACAACAGGAGCGCAAAATGGCGGAGCCGCCGAGCTCAGTTCGCTACGCTGCCGCCGCCGCTGCAGTCTCGGAGAAAGACCTGTTTGGCAAGCTGCAGCCCGCCTCCCGGGACCCACCGGGTCCTCTGTCCGCCAAGAAGGTGCGGACTGAGGAGAAGAAGGCGCCGCGGAGACTGAACGGAGAAGGGAGCAGCGGCGGGAATAGCAGGCAGCTGCAGCCGACGGCGGCACCTTCCCCGCAAAGCTATGGCAGCTCCATGTCTTGGAGCTTCGCCGCTCTGTCTGCTGCCCCCTCCCCGTCCTCTGCTCGGAGCAGTTTTTCTTTCTCCGCGGGCACAGCCGTCCCCTCCCCAGCCTCCGCTTCCTCGTCTCAGCCAGTGCCGCGCAAACTGCTGGTCCCTCCTACGCTGCTGCATGCTCAACCTCACCGTCTCCTGCCACCGGCCGCCGCCTCCTCGGCCAGCGCCAGGCCGCGCAGACCCAAGGAGAAGCGAGAGAAGGAGAGGCGGAGGCACGGCCTCGGTGGGGCGGGCGAGGCCGGCGGGGCCGCCCGGGAGGAGAACGGGGAGGTGAAGCCGCTGCCGCGAGGTGGGTGCCGGCGCCGGGATGGGGGAGGGGAGGGCGCCCCGGCTCCCGCCACCCCCTCGCGCTGGTGGGGCCCAGACGGCGAGAGCGGGGGCCGAGTGCGCCAGCCTGGAGGGGGCTGGAGCTGTCCCATTCTCAGCAGGAGATTTTGCAGTCCACATGGGTACAGGAAACGGAGCCTGTAATTTCGGCGGCAACGACGGGAGTGGCTGAAACTCTTTATTTTCTCTACCGTTTCTGCCTCCCAGTTAATGCAGTGCAGGATTGGTAGAATTCGGGGTAAAGAACCCGCCTCTATGTGTTTGGCTGCGGAGGAAGATGGAAGGGAACGGGGTCGGGAAGGGTTTGGTCTTGTATTATTAGATCGTTTAGACTTGATCATGGAATTCCTATTTGTGACAGGCTCCACCGCCAGAAAACCTTGTCAAAAAAAAAAAAAAAAAAAAGGGGTGTGGAGAGCTTTGGCGTCAGCTGGAAGCTACCAGAGGCCTGAGCTTTTCATCCCTATTAGGGAAATGAGGTAGTAGTGTGCAGGGCCCGAAGTGTGCTGTTTCATAAGGTACCTTCCCTCCACCCTTCTTTCCGCTCCGTAGTCTTAAGTGTTTTTAGTGGTCCTGTCTGAAATACCACTCTTCAGAATGAATTTTCAGCCATATTCTTTTTTTCCTGGAGCAAACGACAAAATCAGGAACGTTGACGTTTTGGGGCCAGAGCAAGTGGTTGCAAAATGTTTTAGCATCAGTGGAAAGCAAAATTTCAAGCGTCCTTTTCAGACATGGCTAGACATTTTTGAAGTCAGGCTAGTCGTAACATTTTCAGAAAATATTTCTTTAAAATAAATGGTCCTACCTATTTATTAATAACATTAGGATCTGACAGTGGCACAACGTGGTGTCTGGTTGAAAATCACATCTTTATGTGATCAAAAAGAAATCAATGATCGTTGTTATAAATGTACATTAATATACAGTTTTGTCAAAGTACTTTTGCTTTTAAAGGAAAAATGAAATGTCAAATGGTTTTAGCATTGCTGATTTAATGGTAGTAGTTTAGGTCATAAAAAGTTCTCTATATTTGAGTTAGCATGGCTGTTTTCACAATCTTCAAAAATTCTGTATGTAACAACAGTTAACTTTCTTGATTTTTTTTTTTTTTTGCCTGTAGCAAATCTTTGACATCTAAGCATAGCCATCAGGTATTCTGGGACAAGGTAAAGGACCTATCAGCTCTGGAGAGTGTTGCTTTTAGGAAATTGGTTTTGAGGATGGAATTTATACTGCTTTAAGTCTGGATTTTAGGTGGTTAGTATTTTAAAGTAAGCTATTTATTAATGGTTATATTTAAGAGTTATGTCTGGAAGTCTGCCTTTGCAGCTGGGTGTCAGTCTTACTTGTGATTTAAGTTTTTTGAATCAGAAAATGATTGTTGGTATAACATTGCCAGTGTATTGGAATGTCTGAAAATAAATAAGTATTCTTTAACAATTCTGGCTTAATATATGGAGTACATAAATGGCCCTTAAAGTGAAATGGCTGTTAAAGAGAGATTTTTCGAGTCTTTTAAATTACATTTAAAATTATCTTTTTGAAGGCTACCGCTTCCTTACATTGTTAAACCTGTTTATAAGCAGTGATAGCTTTACATTAAGATGTGGGGAAGATGTTTTTCTGTGACCTAGTTTCTTTATTTTTTTAGTGACTAGATATCTCTCTTTCTCTCTCTCTCTCTTTTCTTTTATTTTCTCTTTCTTTTTTTTGACAGAAGGGATTGCTTTTCAGTGTCTTGATAGTAAATTTAATGGAGAAAATCTTTCCCTCTTAATTTGGGAAGTACTAATCCTTCTAAAGTTCAGGTTTAACTGAATTGAGATTCTGTTTTAATTAAGAAGCTTCTCAAGCAACAGTGGTATTAAAATAGCAAGATTACATACATGCATTCAATATAGATATAATTGCAAGTGTTAAAGTCCTGATTTGTAATACAGTTCTTACCGGGCTTTTTGTAAAAATCTTAGTGAATGGATAACCAGGTGTCTGTTGTTTTATGCAGGGGTGCCTGACCCCCCGGGGCCGTAGACCATTACTGGTTCGTGACCTATTAAATACTGGGCCACACAGCAGGATGTGAACGGCAGGCCAGCAAGCTAAGCTTCATCTGTATTTGCAGCCACTCTCCAGTACTAGCATCACCGCTTCAGCTCCACCTCATATTATCAGGAATTATATTGTCATAGGAGCACCAGTCACTGGTGCCAAAAAAGTTGCGTACCTCTGCTTTTAGGTATTTACCTCTTTTTAGTGTTGTTCTAAGTTGGATAGTTCAGAGGACAGCACATAGAATAGTTTAGTGACCCCCTCAATTATCCCCTAGCCGATTGATTGAACAGTCTGAATCAGTACCAGAAGTTAGCTATAAAGACACCTAAGTAAGGAAAATAGATCCTTCAGCAAACAAAACATCTAGCCTTCCGACTTCTTAAAGCAGTTAAGCTTCTCTATTTATTTGTAGTAGGTTTTAAAAAATATCTTTAGTAAGAACTGCTAAATTTTTACACTGGCTACCATCCTAATAAATTTGTATTAAATGAAAGTGTGTGTAAAAGGGCTGGCAGGGCTTTAGTAAATGTTATTTGAGTCAGAAGCTTGATTGTTTTTTTTTTAACCCCATAACAAATTAAAGGGTCAGTTTAGATAGAGGAAGGATCATTGGTAGAAGGTTTGAAAATTAAGAGTGATGAACTAGAGAATTATAAACATACCAGTCTAGGTCATTTAGTGTAAGGGCTGATGCCTTAAACACCTAAAACCTCTGAGGCCATCTAGTCATAGTGCTATAGCTGACTCCCATGATATCCTGAGTCATCAAGTAAAAGTTACATTATATTTTATTTAAAAAAATGTGCAAAACATCTTAGATTTTTAAAACTTGAAAATGACCAGGCTTTGGTGCTTACAGAGGTAATCTACTGAAGAGTTCAAAGACCATTTTTCTGTGGGACTGGATAAATTACTGAAATGGTATATATGGAATTATATCGTAACAACAGCAGAACACTTTATTAGATAACAAAATACCTTAACTGATTCCAGTAACCAATAAAACTTGTGTAAATCTAATTTTTGTTAGTGTCTTCACTTTGCATTTATTATTATTTTTATTTCCTTTAGAATGACCCAAGACAAAACCAAGGCATTTCACTGAATTTTTGCCTTGAGAGTGTAGTTACGGAATTTAACCTTAATGAAAATAGAGGGTTTGCTTAAAAGTGAATAATTTGACGTATAAATACCAGTGCTTTTAAAGGGATAGATGTTTAAAGATTTTTCAAACTAGACTTTCTCCCATCTTTCTAATATTGTTATTCCACAATTTTACATTAAATTCATATTCAGAGTTGTTATGACCAGATATTTGTCTCTGCTTGGATAGTTTACTGTGTAATTTTTTCTTTTCCTTGTGTAATCTTTTGTTTTTAATGCATTGTTTTTTCATT
Source organism: Macroglossus sobrinus (assembly GCA_004027375.1). Taxonomy (NCBI): domain Eukaryota; kingdom Metazoa; phylum Chordata; class Mammalia; order Chiroptera; family Pteropodidae; genus Macroglossus; species Macroglossus sobrinus. The sequence continues at coordinate 142,205 of PVKZ01001548.1, read as the reverse complement.
TGGTTAGTTTTGTCTGGCAAAGCCTTTCTGTACCCTCCAGCAGCTTCATAAAATAATTCTCATTACAATTTTCCACATGGTCAGATCTGTCAGATAAACTTATCAGTTCCATTTTTTTCTGTAGTCATCCATCCCTTATATAGCTGTCCTTCCTGCTTTAGTCTAGATGATTTCCTTCTAGGCCTGCTGCAAAGCTGTCATCTTGGGACTTCCCTTAGCTGACGTTCTGAGAATTTCTTTCACTTTTGTAGTCCCTTTTTCTGGATCCCATGCCTTCCTTTTGGTTTATTCTTCACATTGCATTCTTTTACTATTACTGCAAAACAGTGAATGGGAATTTTTGGGGGAATTTATTTTTTACTCTTACACTTGACTTTGGCTGTTGAGAGATTTCTGTATTGGAAACCATTTTCTTTCAGAAGTTTGGAGGTGTCCCATTATTGCCTGGCTTCCAGTGTTGCTGTTGCAAAATTTGATCCCCCCCAAATTTGTTTTTTGTTCTGCTATCTAGGAGATTTTAACCCTTTCAATAAATTTTAAAATTTCAGGTACCTTTTTGAAAAATGTTCTATGAGTTTGTTTTTGTTCATTGTTCCTGTATGTTGTTCCTTTTTCATTGGTGCAACATAATTTCTTTGACATGTTCTTCTGTTCCTTGTGTTGTTTTTTGGTTCCTCTAACTTTTTTTCTGTTTGTTATGGTCTGTGTTTCTTTTGGTTGGAGACTATCTTCAAATCTGTGTGATCTTTAGCAGTTCTTTCATATTAAGTAGAAAGTTCCAGAGGTGATAGAAAGCTCACTGGGCATGCATGAGCATGGTTTAGTGACTAATGAACTCCCATATTTTTACCTTTATTTCTTTTCTCTGGGTGGTGGATAAGAAGGCTTTCATTTTCTTTTGATAAAAGTCCTTTATTTTTCTGTTTGTGTAATGGAATAATGGAGAGAGGAGAGCATTGGCACAGGTAAAGCATTTAGATGGGAGGGTTCTAGTGCTGAGTAGGGGAAGAAAGCTGCAAGGCCCACCATTTCACTTCTTTGTGAGACACCCCTGAGTCTGAATCAGTTTTTGCTGGATACCATACCTCTCTCAGTCCCTTGGGAGGGGGAGGGGGGGAGAGAGGCGGGGGG
>PVKZ01001548.1:0-140974 GCA_004027375.1 Macroglossus sobrinus | reverse complement strand
TTCCAGGTTTCTGTGTTTCCTATTTACATCAAAGATAAAATTTATGTTTGTTTCTTTTTCTCCCTATTGTTTGGGTCTGTTTTTCAAAAAGAGATCTTAAATTTTAGCCTTATTTTGATTTGTTCCTATTTGTCTGACATTGGTGAAGTCACTTAATCCTTTTGTGCCCACACTCACGTGTTGCATAGGGATACTTATTTCACAGCATGGTTAGAAGTATATGAACCTGGCATATAGTAGACATTCAAAAGGGATGTTAGTTCCTAACCCTGTTTTCCTGCTTAACACAGTGGAGACATTTAGTTTCACTGAATTCGTGGATTGGTATAACCTGTACAGTTTTTGCTTTTTTTATCCTGGTTTCTCGGAATTTCTGTTGCGTATTAGTATGAACCATACTAACTTTTTGAAAGAAATTTATATTTCAGATGTTTAGTTATTATAGTAAATGACATTAGTTTTTCACCATCCTCAAATGAATTAAACTTTCAAATTATGGATAAACTGTTTAAAATAGAAAATTGGAAAAATAGTGATACTTAATTTGTGTTAGAGTAAAAAGAATTATGACAATATTATGGCTTATATAAAATTTTACGTGATTAAGGAGGATCAGTAATAACAGTGCATTCTTACCAATTTAATATTTTTAAAACTAGTATTTTTTTAATTTCAAATATTTTTATGTATGAAGGTACATTACACTTATGTTGTACCTACTATTTTTCTTAAATCATAGATTGAAAATATTTAACTTTTTATCATGAAAATTTTTAATTACTAAAAATGAAACCAAAATCATATAATGAATTTTGGGTCTACCCATCATCCTTCTTCAACAATTATTAACATTTTACAATTCATGTTTTGTTTCCCCTCCTCCACTTATTTTTATTTTTGCTCTAGTATTTCAAAGCATATGTCCAACATTTTCACCCCCAAATAACTAGGATTGAAATTTTTTCCATTACAGAACTAAAAATGGCCATAAAATTTCAAGAACACATGTGTATCCTTTAAAGAGTGAAATTCTCCCCCACTTCCAGTCATTAACAGTTTGACATCTCTTCTGGAATAGATGTGCTTGTATATTTTTTAGATTGACTCTTTATTAAAAAATTATTGTTTACATTTTTGATAAAATACATAAATTTTACTGTTTTACCTGTTTTAAGCGTATAGTTTAGTGGCATTAACTGAATTCACATTTTTGTGCAACCATCATCACTATCCATCTCTGGAACTGTTTTCATCTTCCTAAACTGAAACTCCATACCTATAAAAGAATAACTCCTTTTTTTCTCTCCCCCCAACCTCCCAGCTTCTGATAATGACCACTCTACTTTCAGTCTCTATGAATTTGACTACTTGAAGTACCTCATATGAGTGGAATCATAAAGTATTTGTCCTTTTGTGACAGGCTTATTTCACTTAACATAAGTGAAGGTTCATCCATGTTGTAGCATGTGTCATAATTTCCTTTTTAAGGCTGAATAATATTCCATTGTATGTATATGCCACATTTTGTTTTTCCTTCATCCCTTGATGAACACTCGGGTTCTTCTGCCTCTTGACTATTGTGAATAATTCTGCTATGAACGTGGGTGTGCAAATATCTGTTTAGTATTAGAAAAGTAAATCAAGCAAACAAAAAAACTCATAATAGCTAAGTGAAGCAGATACTTGTGAAGTCAGTGTGCTGTTCAGCCACATCAGCATAGTAAATAAAATATTGGGGTTCGGTAGGAGAAAGAAAAGGCATTTATTGAGTGTTTGCCATGCCATGGTATTATCTCAGTATTTTTAGATTAAAATTCTGAAATTTTCTAGCTTGCTTAGAGTTACATAGCTAATTTGTGAAGAATTTGGATCAACCACCATCTCTGCCAGGGTCTGAGCCTAAACGTCACAGTGCTACAGTTAACTTATTTTTTTTTTCTTTAGACTGTGATAAACAGGAAGAAGAGGGTAAAGATGAACCTAAAAATTTTCCCAAGTTACTTATTTTTGTATAACTGTTTATTATCATTTTAAGCATATAGAAAAGTTGAAAGAATAATACAGTGATCCTGTGTAGATTTTCCTGCTAGATTCAACAGCTGTTCATATTTTATTATAGATACATACTGAATAATTTGAAAGTAAATAGTAGATATCACGATATTGCACTCTTATTTCAGCCTTAATTTCCTAAAAGTAATCTCATAATCTCAATGACATTAAAACATTTAGGAAAATAACCATATTGCCTGTCCCAATGCAGATTCTTCTAGTTCCCCCCCATTTCCCCTTTGTATCCCAACCATACTACATCTCATTATTTTAATCTAGAGCTTTTTTTTTAAATGTAGAGCTTTTTTTAATATGACATTGACTTTCGAAGATAATAATTTAATAAAGCTGTTATCTTCTAGATGTTTCTATATTCATGATTTTTAAACAGTTGTGATATTGTGGTGGTATTTAACTTGATTCTTTGTATTTCTTATAAACTAGTGTTTGATATGAACCTTGGTTAAATTCAGTTTAAATAGTTTTGGTATGATTATTTTATAGGTGTACATCATATTACATTCCATCAAGAGAAGTATAGTATTGATTGTGCCATTAGTAATTATGCTAAATTTGGCCACTTGGTTGAACCGGCCATTCTCAACATTGTGATAGTTCATTTTCTATTTGAATTTAGTGTACAGTCTTTGGTGTTTTGTGGTGCTTTGGGAATATCCAGTTCCCCTACCATCTTTTGCCTCATTGCTTTACTATCAGTTAACGATCCTTGCCTTAGTTACCTATTTCACTGGGGGTTAAAGAATGATGCCAAACTACTTCTAATTAAAAAATGAATTGCTTTTGAAGATAGGGAATTGAAAAGAAATTGTTACGCATATCTAGATTAAAACTTGACAATCTGTTTTGATTTTGATACCAAAGTAAATACTATAAATTCGTTGGTATGACTAGAATCTTATGGTAAGCACTTTTCTTCAGTTCTTAATTAACCACAGTTTGAAAATTTATTCACAGTAGTTTGGATTTTGGAAAGCTGCTTGCAGAATGCTGGTAGTTAAAGGTTGATTGTATTAGGTCAGTTACAATTGATAATTATTACAATATTGGTGACATGCCAAAAATTTTTTAAAAACTTTTTTAAAAAATATATTATCTCTATTCCACCATGCCCTCTGTTGACTAATATAAATTAACTATAAACCTATATGAATTCCCATTTAATTAGATTATATTAGTTCCTTCAGAGCAGGCATTTGTTTAGCCATTTTATGATCTTTGCCATGCACTCAATGATTGATATGAAGAAAAAAGCAGTACTTTTTATTAAAAAATTAATTTTATATGCCCTCTTTGCATTACAAATTTAAGTAGCTTTTCTTTTTAGCTTTTTTATAGAAAGGATATACATTTTCTTTAGATATAATTCAGAACCATTTTCACTGGTTTGATATCTGCAGCAATATTCTGGAAGACAGGGTCCATTCTCTGGCTGAATCAATGATGAATTTTATATCTTAAAAAAATAAATATTCACCATTTTTTTCAATTTTCTCCTTTGATGATAGTGAAAATATCAGAATTATAAATTCTGTCAAGCTTTTTTGAGATGGGTGACAGGCTTATGCAGTGAGTACAAGTACCTGGGTGCAACTTGAATTAGAATATGAGCTTTTTGAGAACAGACACAAGAAGTTAATTTTCATAGAACTGTACTCCACTTTATGTATTTTTATATGATTTTCACAACTTTTTAAGAGTTCAATTAGATATTAACCTTTTATAAGTGCTATAGGGAAGCTCAGAAGATTTAAGTAACTTGCCCAAGGGTATACAATAAGTAGTAAACATGGGTTTCAGATCTTTAGATAGTTTGACTTTATAACTCTGTAGCTATAAGCTACGATGCAAATTGTGTTAATGTTTTAAACCTCCTCCTTCCAGAAATGTCACCTTTCTTTGTGAGACAATTTGCCAAATAAATTAATTGGGCTTTGATGGAAAAGTAAGACTTAGGTAGATGGAGATGATGGAGACTGGCTTGTTAGGCAAGGGGCTGAAGTGAGCAAATTTGTGGAGTCTGAATTGTGCATGGTATGTATGTATGTTCAGTGGTCTGTGAATTGAACCATTTGGCTCAATTCACAGCATATAGAGAAGTTTGGTGATTTTGTAGAAAGTTAGGAGACAGGACAGCATGGCATTTGAAGGTCTTCCACAATCTACCTTTTATTCTCCTGGAAGAGGAGTTCAGACTTTGTTCTGTGGGCAGAACATCAAGACACAGTTGTTTTAGTAAGGCGATAGTATATTCAGATTGGTATTTTTGATAGCATTGTGTAAGATGAATTGTCTGAGAGAAAAATTAGAGACAGGGCTGTTGGAAACTACTATAGTAGTAAAATTGAGTGATTTTAGTGATAATATGATTGGTACTCCTAGACACAAAAAGGAAAAAGTTTCAAATGGGAGTATGTGATAGGGCATCATGATTATCAAATATTCATGTACCAAGGAAGGTGGGTTTGTAATTTCATGGTTTCAGGTGGATAAAGTAAGCATATAATTGAAAAAGTGTGGGTAGGCCTTCAGGAGAACTGGTTCTAAAAGATGGCTGTGCATTTGAGATGCAGGCAAGTCCCTTATATGAGAGTTCTGTTACCAGATGCAAGTCAAATTAATGGTGAGTCAATGTAGGTAAGGTTTAAAAATGTTCTGTTCAGTTAAGTGTCTGTGTGTTTCAGTATGCATATGTGTAGGAAACCCTTTTAAGTCTCCTTACAGTGGCAGTTAGCAATGGCTGCTTTTTCTCTGAGGAGCAGATAGTCTTGTATTTTCTTAGTTCTTAGGTAACTGCTGTTCACAGCTGTTAAAAGGACTATAAAAAATAAAAAAACTCAAAATGAGGCAAGGACCCTTAACCTTTACTCTGGTCTAACAATTTAACAATTTATCTTCCATTTGTCCTCCTCCTCCTGAACTCCCTTGCCATTTTCCTTATCTCTGCTTCTACTTATTTTAGCATTTGGTTTAAGTTTGGGCCCATTTACAGTACTCTTCTCATCTGGGTTGCTAATCTTGTTATTTTCTAGTGTCTGTTGTTAGCACTCCCAAAATCTTAGCTTAGTCCAGAGTTTGATACACTTGTTTAACTGCCGCCTTAACATAACCAATATTAGATATCCCTTAGAACTGTAAAATTAACATTAAAATTAAAGTTAACATTAACAAAACTCATAGTCTTCCTTACCCAAATTTGTCTTGCTATGTGTGTTCCTTATCTCAGTGCCATTGTATATCCAGTGGCTCAAGCTTAGAAACTGGATTCTATACTTTACCTTCATCTAGCCTATAGCCAGGTCTTGTCACTATCTTTCATATGTTCACTATCTTTCATATGTAACTACTTTCACTACATTCTTTCTACTAGTCTTAGTTCAAATTACCATTATCTCTAGCTTGATTATTGTGTAACTGCCTCATTATTGGGCTCCCTGCTTCAATTCAGATCTGTGATCTTTCAATTCATTCTTCATACCAGAACATAAATAATAACTAGAGATCTAAATTTATATTTGATTTGTCACTTTTCTGTTAATGTGATTATACTCAAATTTAAAATGTCTAATAGAGCTCTGGGCAGTCATTTCCTTGTTCAGCTTTTCAGCTTCTCCTCAGTGCTCCTTGCTACCTAGAACCTTCCTGTACCCATTATCTTTCCATCCCTAGTTCCACACTTCTACTACACCTAGCTAATGGCTACTCACCTTCTAGGATTCAGCTTGAAGGGGAGATCTTTGTTACTCTTTGGATTAGGTTAGGTCCTCTTACGGTTTCTTCCCATATCACTTTGCACTTCTATCTTGACTTTCTTCATTTCATTTTAATCACGTTTGTCTTTAATCACTTCGTTGTCTTCACTAGACTGTAATCTCTGTAAACGCTGGAGCTATGATAATCTTGTTTCAGTTTAGGCCCTCATCCTCTGGGTCAGGGGTTCCCAGCCCCTAGGCTGCAGACCACTACCATCAGTGGCTAGTTAGGTAGGTATCAGGTTACACAGCAGGAGGTGAGCAGCAGGTCAACGAGTAATGCTTCATCTCTTTTTGCAGCTGCACTGGCATCACGGCCTCTGCTCCACCTCACATCATCAAGGTATTAGTTTTTCATAGCACTGGTCCCAAAAAGGTTGGGGACTGCTGCTCTAGGTACTCGATAACTTTTGGAAAATGGATGAGTTGCACTACATTTCAGCTCTTTTTGCCTTCTCAGAAGAGATGTCTGATTATTATATTCAGGAAAATTTTTGCAGATATCTCAGTGAGAACCCCAGAAAGGTAATATCGAGATGAGAAGTTGATCAGCCACTCGCAGACAGTGGGTAAATTGTCAGGTGAGCGAAAGAGGCAGGTGTTAACTAGAAAGAATTAACTGGGTGGATAATGCTAATTGAATTATGTTTGACCAACCTTGAGCTATCAGAATTGCCATTTTGTATATTCTTAACCTCAAAAAAAAAAAAAAAAGAAAGAAACTTATTGGTGCATTGCACAAAGAGGATATTTTGTGTTTTTAATCTGAGTTTTCTGTCACCTCAAAAAGTTTCCTCTTGCCACTCAGTGCTCTCCCACTATTTCCAGTCTCAGAGGTGACTTTTTTCTGTCCCAATAGTTTTGCCTTTTCCAGAATATTATATAAGTCAGATATACTCTCTAGCTTTTTTGGGTTTGGTTTCTTTCACGGCATATTGCATTTGAGATTCATCAGTGTTGTTGCATTAATTAATTCTTTTTTTTTTTTTTTTCTTCCCTGAGAGGTAGTTTATATGGTATGGAGATACCACAGTTTGTTTTTCCATTTGCCGGTTGGTGGACATATGGATTGTTTCTAGTTTGGTGGTTATAATAAGCCTGCCTCAGACATTCATGTACAAATCCTGGTGTAGACATATGTTTTCATTACTCTTGAATAGAGACTTCCAAGTGGAATTGCTGGGTTTTATGTTAAGATTATGTTTAACTTTATAATAAACTGCCAAACTTTTCTACAGTGGCTATACCAATTTTCATTCTCACCAGTTCTTCATGTTGTGTTTACTAAATTTTAGTTATCCTAGTGGATATATAGTAGTATTTCAATGAGGTTTTTAATGTGAAATTCCCTAATAACTGGTTATGTTGAGCATCTTTTCTTGTATTTATTTTCCATGCCTCTCTTCTTTGGCAAAGTGTCTATCCGTCTGTTATTGGATGTGTTATTAAATTGTGGAAGTTCTATAAATATTGTATGCACAAGTTCTTTATCAGATATGTATTTTGTAAATGTTTTCTCCAATCCTGTTGCTTTTCTTTCTCTTAATATGGCCCTTCACACTTTTTCATAGTAGAAACTGTAATTTTGATGAAGTCTACTTTATAATTTCTTTTATGGTTTGTGCTTTTTATGTCTTAACCAAGAGAGTTTTGCCTAACCCAAGGTCACACACAGGTTTTTCTCTTATATTTACTTTTAGATACTTTATAATTTTAGATTTAAGTCTATGGTGCACTTTGAAAATTTTTGTATGTGAGGTTTGGATTAGGGTTTTCTTACTCTTACTTTTCCTTTTTGATTAATTTGAGAATTATTTTGTAAAGTTATTCCACCCTCCACAATCTCATAGGGGATTTTTATTAAATTTAATGATTAAAATTAGAGGCAGATTATCATCTTTACAGAATCATCTTTATACTTAAAAGCTACATGTATCTCTACCTATTCTTATATTCTTTTATATCTCCAAAAAATTTATTGGTATTTATTACAGATTATCAGTTTTCTTCTGGTATTTTGTTTTATTTTGGGGAGGTGTGTTTTTGGAGATTATTACTGATGTATAAGCAAGCTTTTGGTTTTTCTCCATATACTTGATTATTGGTCTATAATTTTATAACAGTAAAGGTCATCAATTACTTATAATCAGGAACAGATTGAATTATGGTAAGATATTTAGTAATATTCAGGAAGTGATTTCTTTCTTTCTTTTTTTTTTTTTTTTAAGGAAAAGCCAGATTTAAGGAAAAGCAAGAGAGAAATGGGCTATACCAGAGAGGGTGTAGGAAGTGATTTCTTTGTGGTACTTTAGGTGTGTTTGTCTTTGAAATCTGAGGTCTCTCTTAGCAGCTTGGCATTTTTATTACTTAGATGCTCTGTTAGATTTTAACAAAAATGACAATATCATTAAATACAGTTGCTGCCTTCATGTAGCTTAGATATACTAGCAGGATACTGGAAAAGTAATAATAACATTTAGTGCAGTAAATTAAATATAAAACAAATGGAAAGTACCAATGGTTCTACTGGAAGTAGGGGCAGGCAGATATTAAGAAAGGGAGGGGGAAATGATGGAAGGAGGAGAGGGGATGTTTGAGAGAAACTTCAAAGGACAGTGTAGTAGGATTTCAATAAAGGAGTTCTAGGTAGAGAGGTTATATGATGTTTAACATTCGTAGGAACTAGATGGGAAAACAGCTATGCAATGTCACAGAAGCTAAGGGAGGATATCATTTTGATATTTTTGATTCTCTATAGGTCTGACATTATTATGTATTGCTGAGCATCTTTATTCTAGCCCTTCACTCTTAGATTTTCAAATAGCGGTTTGTTTTATAAGACAGATTCTATTTTAACATTTCTCTGAAGTCGTTGCATGTCTGTCTTGTATGTACATAACTTGCCCAAAACAACTTTTTCGTTAACTATAAGAAGAGTTTGTAAAGATTTTATCTGTTGCTATGTAACAAAGTATCTTAAAATGTGGTGGCTTAAAACTACACCATTTTATTTATATCTGATGATTTTGTGGGTCAGGAATTCCTGCAGGATTGGCTAGGTGACTCTGCTTCACTTTGAGTTGCTTAGTGGTGTTCACTTGGTGGCTTGGCTTATCTGATAGGTCCACGATGACTTTACTCGTGTGTGTTGCCTTATAAGGGATGACTAGATGTTGAGGTGAGTCCTTCTCTCTTCATGTAGTTTCAGAGCCTTTCCATATGATCTCTTCATCAGGATGGTTAGATATCTTACATTACAGCTCAGGACTCCAAGAGACCTGGATGGGAACAGCAAAAATTCTTATAACCTAGCTTTGGCAGTCTTAACCAGTTCCTTCCTTTGCACATATTGGGGCCTTAGGCCTTAATAGATATATTTGTTTTATAAAATTTCATTAAAATAAAGCATCTATAGGAGAGTTATTTGGTGATATTATCCAAATACATAACTTTTTTCATTTACAACTTTAATTGGTTGTGTGAAAAAATTTAATTAGGGGTATAAAACAAGAGCAATGGTTCCCACATACGTATCATTAACCAGAAAGAATTATATATTTCCATTAAATAGTATAATTTTAATTAAATTATTTAATCATATAATGTTGATTTAGAGGTCTAGAATGCCCCAGGTTATATATGAGTCATGTTTTATATGACAGCTATAAGACTCAGTGACTAAAGTGATTTAATTCTGTAACCTACGTACCAAGAAAAATGTCTCTCTACTTCATGTCTTGGTTTTACAATAAATTGAAAAGAGAGGGAGTAATTGTACACATTTTGGAGGCAAATCTTTCTTTTTAGGTCAGTAAAGAAAACTTGACCTGAAATTTTTCATTATTTTAGGAGAGGGAGCCCAAACTGCTTTTTCATGTTATGGCTGGCTTGGCTTTCTTGTAGATATTTATGTATGTATGTATGTATGTATGTATGTATTTTGTTTTCCTATTACTCTTCTTTCTGTGTTCATGTGACTACTATTGCTCTACTGTTTTGTCACTCTATGCATGTTACTAAATGCTTTTCTAATAATGTATTTAATAGTAATGCCTACATTTGTCAAGTGCTTGTTATATACTGGGCAATTTTGGAAATGCACACGTTGCCTTTAATCCTCACAAAAAATCTTTCTGTTATTTTTGACAGATAAGACTACTGAGGCACAACACATTTAAGTAACTTGTTTTTTGTCACTTGGTCAGTGGCAAAGGTGGAATTTGAACTTAAACATATCTAACTAAAAAGCCTCAGTTATTTCCACTGTATTACAATACATTTAGGGTTTCTTAATCCCCAACTGTCTTAAACTGTTCCATTTTCAACATTCTTTATTCTTTTTTTTTTTTTTTTTTGGTTGGGACTGTGGCCATTGCTATGTTAGCCATAGCAATCTATTCCTGAATCAAAATGTAAATATTTTACATTTTGAACTTCCTTATAATATCTTCAGGCAGAAACATATTTTGCATTACTGTACAAAACAGTGGGAAGTTGTTACTGTATGAAGTTGTTACTGTATTAAATTTTCCCCTTTGTTGAAAAATAGAAACATAGAATCAGGGAATACTAGGAAAGAAAGAGCGTCTTCAGAGATCAGTTAGTATAAGCCCCTCATTTTATAAGTAACTGGAGTATAAGTACAAGCCCCCAGTATGGTAAGTACAAGCAGCTCCACAACTCTCTCGGTTCAGTAATCATAAGTCTTTATATTCTTGGTTGACAAGATCTGCACAGGTCTTTTGGATCTCAGCGTTCTTAACATGTACCCATTTTTACAGTTCCATAAGGACCATTCACCCTTTTAGCAGTTTCTCTCAATATGGATGGGGAAACAATTTTAGAGGGGGAGGAGTCAGGTATTTTAAATAACATCTGACTCCTGTTTGTCAGGTCTCAGCCATCCTTTAATGAAAGGATTTTCTTCTTTTCTTTCCAAGTTTCTGGAATCCATTTCTCCATTATTCCTTCCCCTGTTAGAGAACTATATTCACTGGGAAAGACTTGGTGTGCAGAAGAGCTAGAAGTAGTGCTTATGTGTGCAGGTATAAGTTAGGAACTATTATTAGTCAAATACCATAAAACATTTGTGGTAAAAATAATTCTCATTCTATTTATTGATTTTCTTTCCTCAAGTGTGGTATAAGAGCTTTTAACTATAAACTAGGGGACCTGTTAGGAGTTGTCCTGGTTCTCAGTCTCTGTCCCTTGGAAAATCTTTTAAATGCTCTGGGCTCCAACTTTTTCCTTTTTAAGATGAGAGTAGGTGAAATCTCTAAGTTGCTGTTATGAGAAAACTAATTCTGTGGAAACTTTTCTGGCAACTGCCCCTCTTCAAACACTATCTTACTTATTTTTTTCTCATGCCTCAATATATCTTATTTATTTCTAGAGTCTTTTGAAAGCATCTTTTTTCATATATTACATCACGGTTTTTCTAATTTGTCCTCTGCTTGTTTCTTATGTGGATTCAACATTTATCTACTGAATGTTGTGTGCTTGTCACTGGGAGGAATGCAAAGAGGAAAACTTTATATTTCTTGTTTTTAGAGGATTTATAATTTAATTGAAGAGATAATTACCTGCAATGTAAGAGACACTGTATTGATGCTTTTCTTTTTTTCTTTTCTGCATATTGCTCTTTATTTTTTAATTTATTTTTTTGTCTTCTATGATTGCTGGCCCTACACATGTTTATCACTAGTAATTTGTTTCTGTTTACTTTAACCCTTTTCTTATTTTGCCCCCTTTAAACTATTCATATTGAGCATCAGTTATGTGCAAAACATTATTCTATAGAAGATTCTATAGAAGAAACAAAAGATGAGTAAAATATGATAACTGCAAAAGAATTTATAATCCAGTAGGGCAGATAAAACAGCTATACAAATAATCAGGATTTACATCATGAGAAAGAGAAGAGGCCATGATCATTTCTAGTTGTGGAGACCAGGGAATGCTTAATGGAAGAAGCTGAATTCAGCCAGCTCTTGGAGGATGTGTAGGATGTAAGTAGGCAGAATTGTGATGAACAAAGACATTCTAGCTAAATGATATTAGCAAAAATATTGAAGTAAGACATTTGAGTAATGCTGAATCAAACAATGTAGAATCTTGTGTATGTACACATTGTTATGTAGTAGGAGAAATAAGGATAGGTGAGTCTTGACCCTTGAAGATTTTTTAATGGCATACTGTGCAAATTTTCTTTTTATTTTTTGTTTAAAGGAGAGGGGAGTGATGTGATAAATTGTACTTTTAAGTAATGTTTATTGGTCACTCTATGCTTAGTGGATTGGTGGAGAGGAGAGAAATTATAGTTGTGGTTGTTGAAAGGGAAAAGAAGACAGATGAACATATTTCAATGAAAAAATAGACTAAACTGAGCAAGTGATTAAATGTTAAGGGAAAACATTATAAAGGAAGTATTATAAAGGATGTTGAGAATTTTTTGAATTGGGATGTTGGAGGATGTTATGCCAACATAAGTAGGGAATTAGAAGGAGAGCCTGAACTTTATTTATGTGAGAAAGGTGATAATTTTGGTGTTAAACGTTTCTTAAGGAGGTGAAGGTATGGAGATTGGCAGAGAGGTTGGGTTGTTAGATTAGTTTGGGGATTCATTTGCCTAAAAATTATAGTTTAAACCATAGGAATGCATTTTTAGAGTCAATACAGAGAGAGAAGTGAGAAAGGTGCTTAAGATAGATCCTAGGGGAATATGCAAGTTTTAATGAGAAGATCATGAATTATTTATTAGTCAGGTAGGAGAGTGCAGTTTACCTTACACTTACAAGTTTTGGGGAAGAGGTCAGTGATGTCTGCTGCAGTGAGGACCAAGAAAAAAGGGCTGAGAAGACATTGGATTTGATAGTCATGGTTAGGTTTATTGGAGAGGGGCTGTAATAAGTCTGTTCATTCCCTATTCACTGTATGTGTTGTCCTTTCTCTTCTTTTTCCTGTCTCCTTCACTTTTTACTTTCCATTTATATTCTTACCATTTTTGTAATGGTATTTTCCCTTCCTGCCTCCTCACTTCTGTATTATTACTCTTTCCCATGCTTCCTGCTAATTCTCAGACCTGTTTCCAGTCATACTTATTCCTGGATGGGGAGAAAGTAATGGGGAAGAAGATTCGTGTTGTTGCTCAGACTGACTGATTTTATGGACTGCATTATTATAATGTGAATTATGGTACATATCCAAAGCAGGCAAAACTGTGATAGCATGAAGCCTATTTGAGGATTGTGCTACAATAATGTGTTGTGGCTGAAAGCTGTGGCATGAAATTGTGCCAGCATTTCTTAAGAACTGCCCGTGTGGACTTCTTTTAAAAAATAAAATCTAATGAACCTGTATGAAAGTATGATTTTATACCAAAATATGGGGTTAAATGAGTCATACTATAGAATGAGATTTCTGTCTTTTTCTTAAAAGCTTTTAAACCTTACATTCTGTGTGTATGAATATTCAGAATATATATGTAATTGAGTCATATTTTCTTTTGTTCCCTCTCTTTGTTAACAATGACATAACCTTGAGATAATGTATATAAAGTGAGGTAGAGATGCACTTGAACAATTTTAATGAAGGGAGCACTTTGGAAAAAGATAATTTGTGTGTATGTGTGTTAGGTTATATATTAATTTGGCATTATATTTTGAAGTGCTTTTTCTTTTATCTTTTCTTATAATATACAATAAGTGATTCTAAATCTTTTAAGAAATACTTGTCTGATTATAATTGTCAGTTATTTTTTTAGGAAAGAGATTTAGACTAACAACTTAATTAGAAAGTAATATGTAAATATAAGTCTCTTCTGTTGTAGAAATTTCAAATACTTTAGAAGTACATGAAACAAAAAACAAGAGTTTGTTTTGTTCCTCCCATAGGAGTAAACTCTTGTTAGATGTTTGTATTTGTCCTTCCAGATGTGTATATGTAATGTCTTTGCATTAACATATATACATATGTACACATACACACTCACAAAAACTATATTCTTAAAAGCTTAAAAACTACCCATTTTTCTATAACTTGCTCTTTTTACTTAACAGCTCTATTACATAGTGTTAAATTTATACACATATGTATGCACTTGTGTGAGTCTGTGTGTATTTCTTTTAAGTTTTGCCTTTATAAACATAAATATAAATTTTAGTAAGTTTTAATTTTAGAATAGTAATAGATTTACAGAAAAACTTCAAAGATAGTACAGAGCTCCCATTTATACTCAGTTTTTTTCTGTTATTAAAATCTTAACATTTGTATAGTACATTTGACACAATTAATGAACCAATATTGATACTTTATCATTAACTTAAAATCCATGTTTTATTCAGATTTCCTTAGATTTTACCTAAAGTTCTGTTTTTGGTTCAAGGATCCCATTCAGGACACTATATTACATTTAGTCAACCTTTCTATTTAGGCTCATGTTGGCTGTGGCAGTTTCTTGGACCTGTCTTGCTTTTGGTAACTTCAACTGATGAGTCAGGTATTTTGAAAAATGTTCCTCAACTGGGATTAGTCTAATTATTTTTTCTTGTGATTTGACTGGGATTATAGGTTTTTGAGAGGAAGACCATGACTTTGTAAATTTCTAAAAAAAAAGTAATAATAATATTTAGTTTTAAAAAATCAATACTGAAGGGTTCGTAATGAGAAATGGTCTTAATGCTCTCCATCCCCTGCCCCTTTAACTCTTTTAGTTCTCATCTTTTAATTCCAAATTTCTAAATAACATGCTCGTACTACCTTTTATTTTTTGATCAATCGGTTCTAGACTTAGGTATTGCATTCTTAAGATAAATAAAAGTTTAGCAATTTTATAACCTTGCTTTTGTCTCTCTCTGATAATTTCATAAACCTCTAACTAACTAGAATGCAGTGTGAAATTTGCTGTAATAGAGCTAGAGAACCTGCTTATTGTATTACCCAGTATAGTTCTAATGGACCTGGTCTAGTGTCTTAGCACAGAACAAATGAGAATGAGCCTATTGCTGGCTGCCAGAGATTACAGCTGTCACTTCTCTGTAATGAAAAATGACAGCTAGACAATAGAAATGATATGACACTCAATTACTGTTTTTTAGTTTTGACCAGTTAAAAATTTTTTTCTTTGTTTTCGATGTCATCAAATATGAGTATTTTTTGTCATAATAAAAAGACTTTTATTTCTTATATTTTTATAGCAGTATATAGTACATTTTTAAAACTTATTAGAATGGTTTTAAAAAATGACAGTCTTTTGTTATGTGGAAGTCTGTGAATTATTCTGAAAATTCCAGATAAGTGAGTTGTTGATGTATTATTAAATAAATCTCTTAAAAGGATTCTTAATGCTTTTTATGTTTTCCTGTAGTGATTCATCTAATATTTTATATATGTGTATATATTTTTATCTCTGCATTATTATAACGACTTTAATACTAGTGGAAACTAGTGAATTTTATTATAACCAGATGAAAAAAAGGTTTTATTGTTAAGAACTGGTTTTCCAAAATGGTACTTATATAATAAGAATGAACTAATAGCTTATTGATTGTAAGATTCTTTAGTACAGCGGTATTATTTATTTTTCTCTCTTTTGCATAAGTGCTCAATAGAAATTTATTTGGTAAATAAAATACATGTTACACTGATGATATACTGCTAAATCATAACTTGACAATGTGTTTGAAAATCTCATATTTTGTTTTAAAGTATATATTTTTTAATTTTATTTTTTCTTGGTAACACTGGTTAATGAAATTCACTAAGTTTCAAGTGTACAATTTAACAATGAGGCATATATATTGCATTGTATCTTCACCTCCCATAGTTAACTTTCTGTCACCACATATTTGACCCCCTTTTCTTCATCTAACTTCCCCCTGCCCCACCTCCCGGCTGTCCCCTCTGATAACCACTAGTCTGTTGTCTGTGTCTGTAAGTTTGTTTGTTTGTCCTGTTCATTTGTTGCTTTTAGGATTATATCCCACATATAAGTGATATCATGTGATTTTCAACTTTTTCTGTCTGGCTTATTTCATTTAGAATGATTATCTCAAGGTCCAAACCATGTTGTCGCAAATGGAGGTATTTTATCTCTTCTTATGGCTGAGTAATAGTCCATTGTATATATGTACCACAGCTTCTTTAGCCAATCATCTATCGTAGGACACTTTGGTTGCTTCCATGTCTTGGCCACTGTGAATAATGCTGCTATGAACATCGGTGTGAAAATATCTTTTTGGATATAAGTTTTCAAGTCTTTGGGATAAATACCCAGTAGAGAGATTTCTGGATCACATGGTAGGTCAGCTCTTCGTTTTTTTGAGGAATCTCCAAATTGGTTTTCATAGTGGCTGTACCAATTTGCAGTCCCCACCAGCAATGTATGAGGGTTCCTTTTTCTCTGCATCCTCGTCAACATTTGTTATTACTTGTCCAGTTGATCATAGCCATTTGAACAGGTGTGAGATGGTATCTCATTGTGGTTTTGATTTGCATTTCCCTGGTAGCTAGCAATGTTGAGCATCTTTTTATATATTTGTTGGCAATTTGTATGTCCTCTGAGGGAGAAGTGTCTGTTCAGATCCTCTGCCTATTTTTTGATTGGATCATTTTGTTTTTTGTTATTGAGTTGTATATTTTGGATATTAGGTCCTTAATTGGAGGTGTTGCTTGTAAATATATTTTCCCATTTGGATGGTTGTCTTTTTACCTTGTTGATGATTTCTTTTGCTGTGCAGAAGCTTTTTAGTTTAATGTAGTCCCATTCATTTATTTTAGCTTTTACTTCCCTTGCCTTTGAGATTAAATTCATAAAATCCTCTTTAAATCCAAGGTCCATTAATTTAGTTCTTATGTTTTCTTCTATGCATTGTCTTGTTTCAGGTCTTATATTTAGGTCCTCAGTCCATTTTGAGTTAATTTTGGTGTGTAGTGATAGACAACAATCTAGTTTCATTCTTTTGCAGGTAGCTTCCCTGTTTTCCCAGCATCATTTATTGAAGAGGCTTTCCTTTTTCCATTGTATGTTTTTGTGTTTTTTTGTTGAAAATTATTTGCCCATATAAACATGAGTTTATTTCTGGACTCTCGATTCTGTTCCACTGGTCTCTGTGTCTTTTTTTCTGCCAGTACCATGTCATTTTGATTATTGTTACTTTGTAGTATAATTTGAGGCAGAGTGGTGCCTCCAGCCTTGTTTTTTTTTTTTTTTTTTCCTCAGGATGGCTTTGGCAACTTGGGATCTTTTGTGCTTCCATACGAATCTGATGATTTTTTTTGTTCTATTTCTTTAAAAATGCCGATGGGATTTTGATGAGAATTGCATTAAATCTGTAGAATGCTTTAGGTAATAAGGTCATTTGAACTATGTTGATTCTTCCAATCCAAGAACATAGAATATCTTTCCATTTCTTTGTATCTTCCATTTCTTTTAATAGGATCTGATAGTCTTCATAATATAAGTTCTTCATTGTTTCATTAGGTTTATTCCTAAGTATTTTATTCTTTTTCTTGCAATTGCAAAAGGAATTGTTTTTTCCACTTTTCTGACACTTCATTTTTAGAATATAGGAATGCTATGGATTTTTAAATGTTGATTTGTATCCAGAAACTTTACTGTATTTGCTTATTGTTTCTAGTACTGTTCTTGTGGAGTCTTTAGGGTTTTCTATATAGAGAGTCATGTCATCTGACCCTCTCATTCTTCAATAGCATGTTGTTTAATCTTCATGTATTTGTGGTTCTTCCCGCTTTCGTTTTGCAGTTGATCTACAGCTTCAGAGGCTATCTGCGTGACCTAGTATGTAGTCAATCCTTGAGAATGTTCCATGCGCACTAGAGAAGAATGTATAAGCAGCTGTTTTGGGATGAAAGGCTCTGTATGTAATGTCAGTTATGTCCAGTTGGTCTAATGTGTCATTTAGGATGTTATTTTCTTACTGATTTTCTGTTTGGATGATCTGTCCATATCCAACAATGGCATGTTTAGGTCCCCTAGTACGATATTGTTTTGGTCTGTTTCTCCCTTTCTGTTAGTACTTGCTTTACATGTTTCGAGGCTCCCTGATTGGGAGCATAGATATTAATAAGTGTTATGTCTTCTTAGTACATGATTCTCTTTATCATTATGAAGTGTCCTCTAGTATCTTTCTTTACCCTTTTTATTTTGAAGTCTGTTTTGTCCGATATTAGTACCACTACTCCTATTTTTCTCTAAATGTCATTTGCTTGAATTATCATTTTCCATCCTTTCACTTTGAGTCTATATTTGTCTTTGGAACTGAAATGTGTCTCCTGGAGGCAGCATGTAGGTTATATTTTTTAAATCCAATTTACTACTCTGTGCCTTTTTATTGATGAGTTCAGTCCATTTACATTTAGAAAGATTATTGAAATATGAAGTTTTGCTATGACCATCTTATGTTTTGCTTTCTCATAATTCAGCATTTCCATTGCTTTCTTGTCTTTGTGTGTCTTTTTGTTTGTTTGTTTTTTTTTTGTTGTTGTTGTTGTTTGGCTTTTGTGGATTTTCCCTCTGCTCCTTTTTGTTTTATGTTATATACTTCAGTTCTGAATCTTTGGTGTGTGGTTACCATTATGAATATGTAGAGGACACACAGACACGTGTGTGTGTGTGTGTGTGTGTGTGTGTGTGTGTGTGTATTCCATTTTCGTCTTCTGCCTTAATTCCATTCCTC
This sequence comes from Macroglossus sobrinus, assembly GCA_004027375.1. Taxonomy (NCBI): domain Eukaryota; kingdom Metazoa; phylum Chordata; class Mammalia; order Chiroptera; family Pteropodidae; genus Macroglossus; species Macroglossus sobrinus. The sequence goes on along the minus strand of PVKZ01001548.1, from coordinate 122,457 downwards.
TTTGAGAATTTGGATTCTTCCCTTTTCAGTCATTGTTTTCTCATTTTGTCCCTATGTATGCTGAACATTCATTACTATCTTGCTATAGCAATTCTCTTATTGTTTAAGCTTATAATGCCCTGTTCTTAGTAAGGGTTGCACTCTTCTGCTTCTGTTTGCCTGATAGTCACTTTACTTGTAATTATGTTTTTTTTTTTTTTTTTTTTGTCATTTTGTTTTAGATGAGCTGACTCCTTTCGGTATTTCTTGTAGTACAGGCTTCGTAGTGGAGAATTCCCTCAATTTTTGTATGTCTGGAAAGGTATTTTTTTTTCCTTTATATCTAAAGGGGTGCTTAACTGGATACATTATTCTTGGCTGGTAGTTCCTTTCATTTAATAGTTTTTGTATTTGATTCCACTCCTTTCTGGCTTAATAGGTTTGTGCTGAGATGTCCGATGGTAATCTAATGGGTTTTCCTTTATAAGTTACCATCTTCTTTTCCTTGGCTGCCCTGAGAATTCTTTCTTTGTCATTGATTTTGGAAAATTTTAATACAGTGTGTCTTGGAGAAGAAAGCCTTTTTGGGTTGAGATAATTGGGTGTTCTGTTGACTTCTTGAATTCATTTCTTAGATTTGGTAAATTCTTGTCAGCTCATTCCTTAGATTTGGTCAATTCTTGTCAACTATTTGTCTGAAAATGCTTTCTAATCCCTGCTCCTTTTCCTCGCCTTCCGTAATGCCCATGATTATGTTTCCTCTCATGATGGTATCAGCTAGTTTTTGTATTTCTCTTTTATTATTTTTTATTCTTCTGTTTCTTCTTCCTTCTGATTTATTTGTAGATTTCTGCCTTCGATATCACCGATTCTTTCTTTCATTTGGTTGACTCTATTTCTCAAGCTTGCTATTTCATTTTTCATCTCTTTAAGTGTGTTCTTCATCTCCAGAAGTTCTATTTGGTTCTTTTTGAGTGTTTCAGTCTCCTTGCTCTGCTCATCTAGTTGTTTTTTCAATTCCCAAAATTGTTGATTTGAATTGTTTTGGATCTCACTGTTTTTTCAGAAGTACCATCCTCAATTCTCTGTCACTTAAGTCACATATTTTAATGCCTTTAAGCTTATTTTCTGGAGATTTTTCTCTTTCTTTTTGAGCTGCCTTGTCACCTTGGTTGTTCATGGTGTTTAATGGACTGTTTCTCCGCCTGGGCAATAATGAAGATGCATTCTGCCCTCCCTCCCCCTGCCTCGAAATATTTATTATATAAAAATCTCTCTTTAGCCTGTTACAAAGAAGGTGTTTTTCTTTTGGTTTTCTGTAGGTGGCATGTAAACCTCTTGGATCCCTGCTTAATATAAAGTCTTTGAAATGCCTTTTTTTTTTTTTTAATATTCAATCATGCTCACTATCTTGAGTCTCAGCCCCTTTCAGTATTAGTGATGGTTTCAATAGCATTTGCTTGGATTCCCCTGGGCCTCTGCAAAGTTAGTTCTTGGAGGAAATGGGAGGAGGTGCCCTCTGGGTTGAGGTATAGGGGCTGCAGCTCAGCCTCGGTTTTGCAACCATGGCTGGGTAATAATCATCTGTTGTTTTTCTGCCATCCCTGCTTCTCTGCCCTCCTCATTTCTCTGATTTCTGCCATGATCCCTGAGCAGTGCCGTAGGCCACATGGAGCTCTCAGCTCTCCCATGTAGCGTTGTTCAGGGAACTGTGGCACTTCCTTTCCTCTCCCTCCTCCTGCTGGAAGCTCTAGCTGCAAAAGGCAGCTTCTTTACCCTGACACACACAGGGGTTCTGACCTGTGGTAGCTCTTACGTGTAGATTCCATGCTTAGACGTGCTCGTGTGAAGGTTGGGTGTTTTTTGTTGAGTTTTAGATGTTCAGCCTATTGTTTCAAGGGGAGACATCTGGAGATGTCTCTTACTGTCTCATGTTTTGACATCCTTTGTTTTAAGGTATTTTAAGTAACTTACTTTTTTTATATATTAACTTTATGTATAAGGTATGTTTTTAGCCTATGTGTATTTTTCTACATATATAACTTATAGTTTGTTTTGTGTTGATAGTGAATTAGTCGTTTGTTTCTTTTGCTTCTTCAGATTCAAACTATCATGTTTCTGTTTGCATTTGTTCTCCCTCTGTGCCCCTTTTTATTTTTAAATAAAACTTTTACTCCTTAAGTTGGACTTTTCAAAGTAGATATTTTTTGTTCTTGTGGAGAAATAACTTTTTTATTGTAAGAATTGTGATGAAAGGCAAGCTAGAAATTCTTTCCAAGCCTTTGATTAGAACGTGAAAGATAAAACTATACAAATTCTTGGTTATGAAAATAAATGAATAAAAACTAAGAATGACAGTTTTTAGAAGAATAATGTATTATAATAACCATGCCAGGTAGCCATTTTTCTTGTGAAAAGGTCTAGAAGTGATGTTTATAAATATGATAGCATATAATATAAATGTGATAGCAGCAGCCTTGAGATTTTTTGGACAGTGAGTAGTGTTTATTATGTTTTGCTTTTATAGGTAGGTATCTTTGTCTAGATGGAGATGATAATTTTTTACATTTATAAAGCTTATATATTTATAAAGTCCTTTTTTATATATTTCCTATTTAATCTTTACGTAAACTTCATTTTACAGCTGAAACTGGAGATTTGAAAGTTTTTTAGTTATCAAAGTTGCAGTGTTTAAACTTGAACCTAGGTCATTAGTTATCAAGGTTGCAGAGTTTAAACTTGAACCTAGGTCTTCTGGACTTGTAGGCTTCCCACTTTCTTGTAGACGTAACATATTTACCTGTAATATAACATTTTTATGTTTTCTGTAACATGATTACAGAAAATTTAATGGAGGAATTTAAAGTTGGATTTTCAAAAAGTATATGCTCTGACAAGCAAAAAATTCCAGGAAGAGCGAAAGGTAAGTCAGAAGTTTGAGACAGGTGTGTAGTTCAGGACAACAGTTCTGTCACAAAAATGCTTTTATTTGTGCTTATATAATGGTTTGTGTTTGCTTTGTTTGCTTGGAATGTTTGGATGTGGAGTGATAGGTAATTACATTTATGTTGTCAGTCACTGTTGTCTTGGCTGTGAGATTGTTTTTGTTTCTGTAGATGTTTTATATGACTTCACACCTTCAACTTTATAATATTTTATTGGGATGTGTAAGGGCAGGAGATATATATGGGAAATCTCTGTTCAACTACTTTAAAAAAGTCTATGAAGTAAGTCTACAAGTAAATATAGTTAGGAATAAAGTGTAAAAACTTGAATTATACTATATTAGTTTTATTTCCATCAGAAGCTAATATAATTTTATCCTGAAAAATATTTATATTTTGCAACCGTAATAGATTTATAGTATATCACATTCTTTATATGTGCCATTAAAATTCTGCAGTTATTTTAATCTATGTGGTTAGAAGTCAGGATCATGGTTACCCTGAGTAACCATGTGCTGCATAAGGTCTGGAAGGAAGCACAGAGGGATTTTGAGGTGCTGTTCATTTTGTTAAAAATTGAGCTTTTTACTTACGTTTTTTGGGTATGTATATTCTACTTTAATAAACTTCAGTTGTGATTTTAAATGATATATAAATAGTTTATTTTTAATGATGTGTGGTTACTTAGAAAATAATAGCTTATTATGTGTCTAAGCTCCAGCTATTTGGAGTAACATTTCATGGCTGAATGACAGCCTATAATAGGATTATAAGGACTTTAAACATCAAAACATAAGATTAGCAAACTAATTTTTAAAGTACGAGAACAGCTTAATTTATTCTATAAGTTATATGTGAACATATGAAGACCTTATTTAGCTTATTCACCTCTACTCTAAACCTTTCCTTATATTCAGCAACACATATTTATTTGTCAGTGAATCCCTGTTTAGTTTGCTCTACCATCAACTGTCCTCTCATCTGCTTTCAGTATTAATCACTTTTAAAAAATCACTTTGTCAGTTGGGTAGGTGCAAATGTTTTATTTAAATTTATATATTTTTTTATTATTGAGTGTAAGTTGTTAAATACATGTGTTTAATATTTTTGAGAATTATCTATTTAAGTAGTCTAGACTTGAGTTGTTATGAGTATGGTAGCCACTAGTGTCATGTGGCTATTGAATACTTAAAGTGGAGCTACTTTGAATTGTGCTGTTAAGTGTAAAATATACACCGAATTTTGAAATCTTATTATAAAAAAATGTAAAATATCAGTTATTTCATAGTATTCATTGCATTTTGAAATGATGTTTGGATATATTGGTTAAATAAAGTATATCGTTAAAATTAATTTAACCCATTTCTTTTTGTTTGTAACGTGACTGCAAGAAAAATTTAAATTTACAAATGTGGTGAACATACTTTTATTTGTCAATGATGATCTAAACAGTAATATAATCATTAGGTGTTTAGGACCTGAATGAGGGTAGTATTTATACTTAGAAAGGAAAGTAAGGAGGGATTTTAAGAAATTATGCAGTATGCATATATACTATATAATCTTTGTTAAATCGAAGCATATCTTACGGTTTTCTATGTTTCTGTCATGGCTTTGTAATCAATTGTATGCTTCTGGAGGGCAAGGACTACATCACTATTTGAAAATCCTCCTCTACAATTTTTTGCTGGGTGCATGATTGAACAAATAAGAATTAATAAGACATCAAATAATTTTATAAACTCAAAGTTTGAATTTTTAGAATTCAGAGTTCTTATACCATGTGTTTTAATATAATATCAGCTAGCCACATCAGTCATACACTTTTTAGAAGGTACAAGGTTAAGGGAACTAACATTTAGTCTTATGTATAATAGGCACTGGCAGTCATTTAATATTTCATTGAATCTTTATAGTAACCCGTGAGAACGATATCAACCACCATTTTACAGATTAGGAAACTGAAACTGAGTAATTTTTCCATTGTTATGTTACCAATCTAGATATGCCCAACTTCAAAGCTTGCACTTTTTCTCCTGTAGTTTACTGTATCAATTAAAGTTAGCTAAGTATTTTAAGTGATTTGAAGTTAGTCTAATATTGTGGTTGAATTGAAGTGAAAAATAATCTTTAGAATGAAATACGTGATAAATTTTGACAGTTTATGACGTGATTATGTATTTTATGTTCAATATGTGAAAGGAAATTTAAAAATGTTTCTCAGAACCTGAGAGGAAGAAAAAAGTCATTTTTTCTCATTCTGATTTTCTTGGTGTATTATAATTCTAGACATTGCACTATAGTTCATGGGGAAAAAATCATAAAATAGGTTAAAACATTTTCTTTATTTTATTTTTTTAGATAAACTCAAAGACAAAGTTAAAGACAGGGATAAGGAAAAAGAGAGAGAAAAAAAGAAGCATAAAGTTATGAATGAGATCAAGAAAGAAAATGGTGAAGTAAAGATTTTGCTGAAAAGTAAGTTTATCAAATTCAATGATTTTAGTTCTACTGTATTATATTCAGTATACTCATTGGCTTAGTGATTAAAATATGAAATGTTAGTAATTAAACTAAGAAATAAGGTGCTGAATTTTGCTGAGAATAAATATTAATGGTCAGGATACAAAAAGTAAATGTAATAGTGGGGAGTTGGAATTTGAATAGTAATATATCTTTATATTTAGTCATTAAAAAGTAGTAAAGGTTAAGTTTCATTGAATGGTTAGGTTCCTTAAGTTATTTAAAAATAGGTGTCTAATTCTGTGTTTTACTAGTCTTCATATTTAGATAATCTAAAATAAAAGGCTAATGCAAATTTTATCATGATAAGAGATGGTGGAGGAAGTGATCTTACAATTTTTGACAGTAATCTTATCATAGTCTGGAATGTAAATTTTACTTAGATCTAAATTATCTGTTTTATTGTTTCTTACATGCTTAAGAATATCTCCTTTTTGTTTCCTGTTTTTTCTCTATTGTTACTGTTGTTTTTAGTTGCTGATTATACATGAGAATAGGCCTTTGGGCAATAATACAAATCCTGTCAGCAACTCTGAACTATTTCAGAGAGAATTTGTGGTAGAATAGAAGTAAAGGCAGTTTTAAATTCACTTAGCAAGATAAGAACAATCAATGGCATTTGGTTGCTAGACAGCTAATAAATTCATTAGCCTAACCTATCAAGTTGACAATTTGCAGGGCAGAACATGTTGACTTTGATTAATTTCATATTGAATTTGTGTTGATAAGCCTTTGTATCTCCATAAGGGAGAGAAGGCCTCGCACCGCATTTGCAGCAAAACAACTGGTTATTTCATATTATTTTGGAGAAACAGAGTTTTAGATTCTGTGTTTTCATTTCATTTTATGTCATGTTTCCAGTTGTTCTTTGGTAGCAGTTTATTTAAACTTCATTTTCTACTTGTCATAATTTTATTTTCTGTAAAGTTGTTAGACCTTGAAGAAATATGTCGGGTTAAATTGATGGCCACTTAGTTAATGCTCATGTTTCTTTTGTTCTCTTTTGCCAGTGTGTGTTATCTGTATTGTTTAATTAGATTGTAAGCCTTTGAGGCAGGAACTGAATCTAACCACACCAGTGCTGTACAGCAGCTAATGATTAATGCTCGAAATGTTTATTTTACCCTTGGTTAAAGGGTTTGGTTTAGTAAATACTCATTTTTTTTTACTGGTTTAGTCATTTTCTTATCCATTTGAATGTACAGTGATGTAAATTGCTTTCACTTGGTTGAATGTTAGATTCCTACCAAACCATTACTGTAAAATGTGTGTGTGAATCTAGAGATTACATATGCAAACAAAATTTAAAATAGCCTAAGAAATGGAGATTTCAAAAGTAATATTCAATAGTAACCTTGACTTTAAAGTAGATGAAAAATTTAGGAGATATTTTGAATCGAGTTAAACTGAAACCTAGTGTTAAGGAAAAGAAAACCAGGCAGATTTGGAAATGAATTGGTGACCTTTGGGAAGATAATGGGAAAATGTGTATACTGTAAAATGGAGGTAAATAATAATATAATTACTGCTTTACAGGGTTGTGAACATTAAATGAGATTAAGTATGTGGGAAGTGCCAACTACAGTGTTTGGCCCACAGGTATTCAATAAGTAGATGAGAATCTTTCTTGTAAACATGTATGAAAGATTGACTTGTGATTAAAAAATAACAACAAAACTCCTCAGTATGTAGTGTATAGATAATTACATGAATAAAAACATGATTCATTTTGAGAAGCATTGCCTGTCCCATTGTGAGCACTGTGTTAAGTTGTTGTTAATATCCAGCAAAAACAATTTGCTCTGCTTGTGGCCATTTCCCAAGTGAGACTGTATGTTAGAGAAAGGCATCCTTCGCTATTGGTGTCTTTGAGCAACGCCAAAATCAATTTGGTGGGGGCAGTTCACTGTTATTTACTAACTACTGTATGTCCTGTTTTCCTTTATGGCCTTAGACTTTTATTCTCTCCTTAAAGTCTTCTTCTTGATAATGCTAATGTCACAAGCTGTGGCACACGCAAGCATTGATTGATTGATGATGGCACTTGAATATCTAAAATAGATGCTAACTCTTACTTCGCAACAGTCTCATTTCCTACAGGTTTTCATTCAAAACTGCATCAAGTTGAATATGATCAGAGGTATATATAAACACATAATTATATATATGCTAAAAGTTTTTATTAATGCAGAAATCTTATAAATGTCTATCACTGACAAAATAGGATTATTTGTTTTATTAAAAATAGTTCAAAGGAACGAATTTGAAAAATAAGCTTATTTAGCTCATCCTTTTGTGTCTAACATTTACCAGTTCCTTTTTTCTGAGAACACTTACATGTTCCAGCCATTTTTTTTGTTATTAATAAGTTTTAAGAACATAGATGTTATGATTATAGTATGTTTGAGAATACATTTTATAGTTATAGCATATCAGAGAAGCTTGCCAGTGAGCAGGTGGAATGAGGGTTAAAGAAGTTAATGTCTAAGGTTATTGGTAGTGTACTAAAGGTCACAGGTAGGCATTTCATGGCAGGAAGAATGAAAATATTGTGCTGTGAAAAAAGCAGTCATTCTCCAACGACTAAAGGTTAAAAATAGCTAAGCTAATTGCTATTTTTTCTATTTATGATAATAGAGTTATATGTATTAATTCCCATATTAGATATGAAATCAGATCCAATTTTTCTGGGCAACTTTTATTATTTTTTTTTATTAACACAAAGTATAATAAGGTTAATGGTGGAAATTAATGCCAGTGAATTTGTGATTTTTTAAGTTGTTTGTTTTTAATATATTTAGCCATTAACAACATATGCTGTTTTGTATCTTTGTGTATGTGATTGGTTTTTTCCTGTCTCTGTGTCTTTCCGGCTACGTGTGTGTCTGCATCTCTCTCTCTGTCCGATTTTCTCTCTGACTCACTCTCTCTGTGTGTCTGTTGTGCTCTGAGTATGCGTATCTTGGGGTCCACTGTGTGCATGTGTCTGGCTCTGTGGGAGGAAGGTCCCCCATCAGCATTTTACATTTATATTTTTTGAGGGCCCAACTTACTTAGCAATTCTATTCCTTCTGTTATGGATACTTATCAGAATACTTTTAAAAAAACCATAGGTCTGGTTTATTGGGCTCTTTTTGAAGGATTATAAATTTAGGATAATGTGTACTTGAAATATCTTTTAGTATAAGAGAAGACCATTGATACTCAAAATGGTCTTATTTTTAAAGTATTTAATAATTTCCTACATATACATTTGTACTCTGTCATTCCAAGACAGGAAATGAAAAGGTTATATAAAACTTTAAAAAGTTTTCTAGTGAATACAGGTGCCTCTGTTTAGTTTAAATATAACGAATGAATTTTACCTGTGTTCATCAGGGGTCTTCAAGCCTACTCCTAGCTTTGATTATTTTCTAGAATTCACAGGACTTATTATATAGTTGACTTGTAGCTATGATTTATTATAGCGGAGAATACAAAGGAAAATCATTAAAGAGAAAAAGCACATGGGGCAATGTCTGGAGGAAACCAGGCAAAAGCTTCCAAGAGTCCTCTCTGCTAGTAAAGTCACACTTGATGCACTTAATTCTTCTGGCTGTAAATTATACAACACGTGTGAAATATTGTCTACCAGGGAATCCCATTAGAGACTAAATGCCCAGGGTTTCTATTGGGGTTGGTCACATAGGCTTCCTCTCTATAGCATATAACAAAATTCCAGACTTCTAGAAGGAAAACAAGTATTCAAAATAAACCACATTGTTTGCACAAACAGTTTAGGCACAGTGAGCCACTCTTATTGGGATGGCGGGTGACCCTTTCCAACATACAAGTTCTCAGATACCAGCTAAGGGCCCACCTTGCAAGCAGGCCTTTCTATAAGGATAGCAGTCTTGGGAATGTTATGAAACTCTTTCTACATACTGTGTTCACTTTAGTATTTAATTACAGAGTAGTTTGTCATGGCAATTTAATTCCTTGATGCTCAGTATAAGAATATCTTGACTGATTTCTTATTAGTTTGCATTTTTCAGTGTCTATTATATTACCTTTTCCATCCATTCTTATTAAGAAATACACTGTTGTGCCTATTTTATTTCAGAGTAACATGTAGTAATGACTAGGTATTTTCAAACTTCAAAAAAATGTGTTAGGCATATATGTAATAGAATATTAAGCATATATTTTCATTCAAATGAAATTTTATTTATTTTGGCAAACTATTTAATTTATGCATTATTACATGTATTTTCAATTTAGTAATTACACCTAAGTCCTTTACATTTTTTTTTCTGTTTCTTAATTGAACACTGTCTTTTGTCCTTAACTCATTTAGATTTTGCTTACATATATAAACCTCTTTTATCTTTCATTTTAATTCACTCCCTGTTTTATTTTTTTTATTATTTGTTATGAAGATATTAACCTGACTGATGTTTTAATAGTTCATACCAAGGTGGCAAGTATAAATTTGTTAATATATTTCTTAACTTGTTGCATATAAACCTATTAGAGAATTAACACTTACATTTAATGACATTACAAATATATAATCAGTAATGTTGACAGATTTTTATTTTTGCTATTTATGATGATACCAATTTGGTCTTCATTGCATACTAACAAATTTTTAGAAGTCGTAATTTATTAACATTAAACTTCCCTTTTTTAGAATTGCCATCAACTTGATTTTGTGGTGGTGGTTTTCGGGGTTAGGATTTAGTGGTATTCATTTGATAGAAACTGACTGAAAAGGAGAACATGGGAAAAAACCTATAAATATCACAGGTAGTCTGTTGGTGAGGGAAGTCTTTTCATTCATAGATTCATTAACTGTTCATTTGTAGCAAAATTCTAGATGCATGATTGGGGGAAAAAGTATCATTTCACTCTGAATTAATTTAAAAGTTATTTGTTCCACCCATACAGTGTCCCAAAGGACATATGATATACAGGTATCATATGAGTGAAGAAATAATAACTTTATGTGACTATATCACATATTCATATATGTGGAATAAGTAACAACTTAGTATGAATTTAGAGTGAAGCGATTTCAGTTCCAGCTAGAGAGAAAAATGAAAGCAAATGAAGTAAAGTATTGGACAGGGCAGATGTATTTTAGGGACAGGAGATGTCTTTGTCAGTAGTAGAAAGGTAAGATCGAATTAGGTATATCTTATAAGAAATTATCAGTAGTGCAGATTGACCAGAGTATTAGGTACTAGAGGGCATTGTTTTTGGATTCCAGACTAGAGAGGTTATATTTTATTTAGTAGGCATTGAGAGCCCTTGAAAGCTGTTGAGTCAAGGGATGAATGTGATCAAAACAATATGTAAAATTTATAGAAAGATTTAATATGGCTCCAGCATTCATTATGAGAGACAATCATGAGGCAATTGACCAAAAATTAAGGCAATAGTATTAAGCAAGTTGGAAGTCAAAAGTAATCAAGGATGAGCTGGATAATTTTGTCAAACCTTCTGAAGATCAGAAAGAATAATTTGAGAGAATGTCATTGATATTTGAACATTCTGGAAAAGAAAATTTTAGTAGACTAGAAGCAGACCCAGAACTTAAGAAATAAGAATGATAAGGTAAAAAAGAAAAGGCACTGGTTGTAGACTGTTTTTTTTTTTAATAAGTTTGATGGTCTAAGAAGAGAAGAGGAAAGAGAACTATTAAGCAAGTGTTTTTGGAGTTGGTGGGAGGGACTTATTTTGGAGTTGGTGGGAGGGAAAGTAGGCAGGAGACAGAAAGGAATGAAAGAAATACATGGAGATGGAAATAAGTAGGTTGGGAAGATTTAATTCATGGCAGGCTATCTATAAAAGTAAAATAACAGGTAAAGACAGCAAATGCTTTATTTTCTCAACTCTTAGTTTAATGACTTTTTCTTATTATCTTAGGAAGCATAATTTCTTATGAGAATGTTTACTTTTTTCTACTTATTGTATAGAAATATACTATGATAATATATGTAATATATGTTTATATGTACACTTAGATTCTATAGCTATAGAGTCTCTCTGGATTAATCTTTTATTCTTTGGAGTTCTTAATTTCTGAGTCCAGAATCTATTTTCCTTTGGTTACAGAAGGTCATTAATAAATGCCCCATATCATTTTTCCTTTTTAGTTTTTAGTTCACCCCTTTATCAGTACATTGGTATCACTTGTGCTTAAGAAATGAGAAATTATTCTAATTTTGTCATCTCCTTTATGGTATCTTGTGAGGTCTTCAGTGGGAATTTTGTAAATTCTGTGTTTGTTGCTGTTATATTATGTAAGTATTTCCCCCCTTTATGATTTATAAATCTTGACATTATATGTGCCATTTTTAAGAACTTAGATAAATTAAAAAAGATGATATCTATCTGTATCTATATATATCAGTGGAAAACATTTGGAAGCCGTTGTTCATATTGACCTTTGTTCAACTTTTCATTTCTGATTTTCTACATTTAAAATTTGAAGACGATGCTTTCAGAAACATTCATTACTTCAGTAAACACTGAATGAGCATCTGCTGCATGTCAGAAAGGTGTAACTTTGTCTTAAGCCTGTGTGTGTGTGTATGCGTAGAAAAGACAAAGAGACTGATTAAATTGTGATTAATAATACCATGTAAAATGGGCCCCAAATATAAACTTGATTCTGGGTAAACTTTATTATAAAACAGTTCCTAAAGCATGTTTTTTAAGTAACCAAAATAAGGAGTTTCAAAAAAAAATTTTTCCCAACAGGTGGAAAGGAGAAGCCAAAAACAAATGTAGAAGACTTACAAATTAAAAAGGTAAAGAAGAAAAAGAAAAAGAAACACAAAGAGAATGAAAAACGGAAGCGTCCAAAAATGTATAGCAAATCTATTCAAACCATCTGCTCAGGATTGCTATCTGATGTTGAAGATCGTGAAACCAAAGGCATCCTAAATGATAACGTAAAGGATTATAGTGGAAAGAATTTGGATACCAAGAGCTATGATTCCAAAATTCCAGAGAACAGTGAGTTTCCATTTGTCTCATTAAAGGAGCCACGGGTTCAGAATAACCTCAAAAGGTTGGACAATTTGGAGTTCAAACAGCTCATTCATATTGAGCACCAGCCTAATGGAGGTGCATCAGTTATCCATGCCTACAGTAATGAACTCTCCCACCTGTCTCCTATGGAGATGGAGAGGTTTGCAGAAGAGTTTGTGGGTCTAGTATTCAGTGAAAATGAAAACTCTGCAGCTTTTTATGTAATGGGTATTGTTCATGGGGCAGCTACCTATTTACCTGACTTTTTAGACTACTTTTCATTTAATTTTCCCAATTCACCAGTGAAAATGGAGATATTGGGAAAGAAGGATATAGAGACAACGACTATGTCCAATTTTCATGCTCAGGTAAGAGGATTTTAGTCTTTTAAAAAATAAACTTTAATTATACATTTTAGACAAGCATCTGTTCTTTGTTTCTCATTTTGCTATAGGTTTGAAATAAAAAGGTAAGACTATAATGAAACCTTGGAGTATTAAGAATAAATTACATTCTTGATGTAACATCATAATTTAAATGTTTCTATTTCTCTTTTTTCTTAAAGGTAATTAAGATTCCGTTGTCCTTTGTTGCAAGGATTTATCTTGGAAATGAAATGAATGAGATGAATTTAGCCATGTAGCTTCCAGTTCTTACAATAGTTCTCTTACCTAAAAATCACCCAAAATTATCTTCTTAGTTTATGTGATAATGCCTTAAAAGTGCTTAGCAGTGGATCCCTCACATAGTAGGTTCTGAATAAATGCTGGCTAGTAAATATATTTTACAAGGGAATCAGTTAATTGTTTGACTGTGAGAAAGTTTACATGTCAGCGCATATATTGAGCTAATTTCCATTACCAGTCTTTCTTTATGGTGTAGAATAGATACTATTTTAGAAAGCAGAGGCAGAATTAGGTCTGCTGGCTTTTGACAGTGAATGCAGGCCCACCTAAATGGCTGGTGCTGTTGTCACCCATTTCAGATCAGGGACTGCTTAGGCCAGGAGATTTGCTAAGTTTTCACATTTATTTTTGTTGCTAAAATGTCTGATTTTCTAAGCAATAATTAACATCATTCTAGTTTGGAGGGAGGAAAAAAGCAAAGAAATTCTCAAAGGGATCTTAGTGATCATCTATCCAACCTTTCTCAACTTATAGTTAAGGAAACATACAGAAGTAGGAGTAACTTACTGTTTAAAGGTTGGCAGCAGTGCCAGGAGTAGAACAAAATCTTAATCTTTATCGAGGAATCTTTTCCTTATTCTAAGTGTGTGTGTAGGTGGGTGTTTGTCCGTGCAGCCTATTATTTGATGTATTCAAGTTACAGTTTCCACCTTAAGTGATAGTTTGGATGTCCAATCACATCCACACATACCAAATCTCCCTTTAATACAGTAGTATTAAAGTTTTAATGTATTATTCCCTAATATAACATTTTGAGAATTGGAATTTAAATATGTTTTTAGAGGAAAGAGAGTATAGAGCATCCATCATTAGCCCTGTTTTCTATGATTCCAGAATGGTTAGTAATTTGTCAGAGATTATACCTGAGTTTAGTGGTAGAACCAGACTGACATCTAGTAATAGTGTCTGCTACTGAGTACTGACTGTGTCAAGAACTGCTCTAAGCACTTTATAATTAATAACTCATTTATTTTTCATTACAGTTTAACTTTAGCAATGAGGAAGCAGTTACAGTGAAAGAAAAATAACTTGTCCACAGTCCTTTGGTACTAGATCATTTGTCGTTTATTATGTCTGCTAAGTGCCAGGTTTTACGGTAGGCCTCTTGACTTCCAATCCCATTCTTTTCCTTTATGTCATACTTTCTCAGTGTCATACTATGCAAGTTTATTTTAGCCATCTTTCAAGTGTTATAATTCTTATATTTGCTTTTATTTTATTTCTTTAAATTTTTTTATTTCATTTTTCTCTATTTTTTTATTTTTTAATTATTTTTAATTTTATTAAGTTAATTGAGTAGCATTTACTTTTCAATAGCTTTTAAGGTTAAGAATTGTTATTTATTAAATGATAAGATTTTTCATCTTAACTATGTAATAAGTACAACATGAAAACCATGCTTTTGTTATTAAATGAAACTACCTGGTGGAACTCCTTAATTGTACCAGTATGTGGATAGGTGGGTCTCAAGTCCTTCAGAGAACTGCCCACCCTGGTTGCTATCACATGTTCACGGTGCTTAGCTAATGCGTACTGTAGCACAGAGGAAAACCTAGGCAGATATATCGTCTTTGTTAACAGCTGTGGCTCTGGCCCACTTCTGTGCCACCTGTCAGCTGTAAGAACTGCTTTTACTTCTTGAGCTTTAGACTGAATGGTAGGAAGTTGACCATGCAAGATCTATGTTCCTTTATTCCAAGACCCTTCATTACCCACTCATTCATATAATGTGGGGAAGAATATCTAATGAAAAGCTGTCCTGAACAGCTCATTTGATATTTCCCCCACACTAGATTCTTAATTTGCTTGTTTTTTGTTTGTTTGTTTGTTTGTTTGTTTTAAAGAGCTTAGGAGACTACAAAAGTGTTTTCTGTGACTGGAAGGTAGCTTTGGGTTTGTCCTTAAACACTGGCTTTCTGAAACTAAATGGAATACATAGGACAGCAGTAGGAGAAAAATTAGCATACTTATTGTCTTTTAGTTTTATGTCAAATTTCTTGACTTTTCCACTAAAGCTTCATCTCTTAATTTGTGGTATCCCCTTAAGAAAGTGATTTTTTTTTTTTTTGGTTATCTTTCTCTTCATATTTTAAAAAATTTATTTAAATTAGTTTCAAGTATACAGTACCTTGGTTAGACATCTATATAGTTTATAAAATGATTTCTCCAGTTGTTCCTTCCCTCCTTCCCCTGGCCCTCCACCTAGCCATCATATTAATGCTAACTACATTCCCTGTGCTGTGCTCCCAATCCCTGTGACCATCCATCAGGTACTAATTTATACTTATTTAACCCATCACCCCATTCTCCTATCCCCCCAACCAACCACTCCCCACTGTCCATCACCAAATTGTCCACTATATTTGTGAGTCTGTTTTTGATTAGTTTGTTCTTTTTATTCTGTAGATTCCACATATAAGTGAAATCATATAGTGTTTATCTTTCTCTGTCTGACAATATCTTGTAGGTCTATTAAAGCAGTATCTTTCTATTCTTTTCCTTTTAGTTTGTGTGTGTCTTTTAATCTGAAGTAAGTCTTTTGTAGGCAGCATATGTAGGGGTCTTGTTTTCTTACCTTTCAGCCACTCAAGACTTTTGGTTGGAGCACTTAATTCTTTTCCATTTGAGGTATTTACTGATAGGAATGTAGTTGTTACCATTCTTTATTCCTGTTTTTGATACATATTTTTTCTTCTTAAAGAAGTCCCTCCAATATTTTCTGTAATACAGGCTGGGTAGTGATAAATTCCTTCAGCTTATTTTTGTCTGGGAAGCTCTTTATCTGTCCTTCAACTCTAAATGATAGCTTTGCTGGATAAAGTATCCTTGGTTGTAGATCCTGGGTCTTCACTTTGAATATTTTGTACCAAGTCCTTTTGTCCTACATAGTTTCTTTTGAGAAATCAGCTGCCAGTCTTATGGGTGTTCCCTTGTAGGTAACTATCTGCTTTTCTCTTGCTGCTTTTAATATTCTTTTTTTGTAGTTAACCTTTGGCATTTTAATTATGACATGTCTTGGTGTGGGTCTCTTTGGATCTCTGATTGAGTGTCCTTGGCTTTCCTGTCCTCTAGATAGGATGCTTGATCCATTTCTTTATTTACTTCGTTTATTCCTTTGTATATTATATTTAACATATTTCTCATTTCAGATAATGTGTTCTTCATTTCAGACTGGTTCCCTTTTATATTTTCCATTTTCATATTTTTTAATCTCTGTTGAAGTTCTCACTGAATTTATCTACATTTTTCAAAAGTTCATTGAGCATCTTTATAACCAGTGTTTTGAACTCCGCACCTGTTAGATTACTTGACTCCATTATAAATCTGGATCTCTGTTCTGTTCTCTCATATGGTTTCTGCTTCTTTGTCTTCCCATTTTAGCTGCTGTTCTGTGTCTGTTTCTATGTATTAAGCAAAGCTCCTCAATCTCTCAGTCTTATTAGTGTGGATTTGTGAAGTAGGTGTCCAGTGGCACAGTCCTGAGAGGGCTTCAGCTGCAGGCCAAATTTAGCCCAAGCTGTGCCCCTCTGGGGCCACTTGTTAAGATTCATCAGGCAATCCACAGATGCTGTGTTTATGGTTGCCTCAAAAGGCCACACCCGAACCTGAGGCCAGCTGCCTCCAGTGTGAGTCTAGGTGCTGCTCAGCAAGGAACACCTGAATATGGCTTGGGTGAGGCCACATGTTGAGGAAGGTGGGGTTTCAGGGAATCCTCTAGGTGACCTCTGTTATCCAGTTTGTTGATGTCAGGGCTATGGTGGCACTGTGTCTGCACACTGGGAAGGGGGAAGGCTCCACAGAGAACAATGGATACCCCTGGAACTTCTTCACGGAACTAGTCTTGCCTTGGCCCTCACTTCGACAATGTCTCCCTGTACATCCCTGGTGCCCTCTGTGCACAGCTGAACCAGTACTGGTGCTCAGAGCAAGCAGGTCTGTCACCATGGAAATTCGCTCATGGACATGGCCCCTTTAAGAGGCTTCTACTGTTGCTGCTGCTTCCATCTCACTCAGCCGCTCAAGACCAGTCAGCTGTGAGTCCTTGCCCTGTCCTACCTTCTATGTTGCAGGGTGATTTCTTGGATTTCTCCCTAGGTGTATGGCTTGTTTATCTGGATTCCAGAGGGATGAACAGAGCCTCTATCATCTACACCATTTTTTCCTGCTCTCTTGCTCTTCATTTTTTTTTTTGAACTTCAACAGCAGTACATAAGTCAATAACTATGTGTGAGCATTGGCCACAGGAAGATAAAATCAGAAAGTGATTTTGAAAACAATTTATACAGTTTTCTGTTTGGGAAAATGCTTTATTAATTACAAGACTGACATATATATTTAGAGATAAACTAGTTTATAACTTGCTGTTTTTGTCCTGAATGTGAGAACCTTTCTTCCAAATTTAGTTTGTAGAATTATTTTACAATTAAAAAAAAAAGTGAGTTGTGACTGGCGAGTATGGTAGGTGAATGAACTCTGATATGGGATGGATGATAAGGGGAAGGGGTCTAGTCCCGGTTCTGCCATTTACCAGCTGTGACATTGAACAGCTACTACAGTTCTTTATCAGTTTCCTCATCTACAATATAATGATGACAGTACTCAGTCACAGGATGGTGGTTATAAATGCTTGATGGAATATAACAGATTATACACAGAGCGTTGTTATACTGGCTTAGTGCAGTATTACAACAGCTCAACAGCTTTTTGTTTTGTCGAAGATGATAACTATTTTCTGACTGAGGACCCTTAAGAGTGTGAATTGATAGTAGGGAGTTGAGCAAGTATTGAAGATCAGAAATTGCCATAAATACTTCATATATGGATAAAGAATTGATTAAATTGTCATATGTACAGAAAATGGAATACCATTCAGCCAGAAAAAGGAATAAAATACTGATACATGCTACATTGTGGATGAAAAGTGACAGAAGTCGGTCAGAAAAGGTCATATTTTGTATGATTCTGTTTCTATATGAGATAGTGACAATTGGTAAACCTATATAAACAAAGCAGATTAGTGGTTGCCAGGGACTGGGAGAAGGGGGAAATGAGGAATAACTGCTTGATGGGTATGGGGTTTTCTTTCTTTTTTTAAATTGAGATTATTTGAGATACTTGACATACAATACTGTATTAGTTCTAGGTGTGCAGCATAATGATTTCATATATGTATGTATTGTGAAATAATTGCCATGTAAGTTTAGTTAATATATCCATCACCACACATAATTGCAAATTTTTTTCCTTGTAATGAGAACTTTTAAGCTCTACTTTCTTAGCAACTTTCAAAGATACAACACAGTATCGTTAACTGCAGACACCATGCTGAAAATTATATCCCCATGACGTATTTATCTTATTACAAATTTATACCTTTTGACCACCTTCACCCTTTCACCCCCTCATCTCTGACAACTACCAATCTGTTGAATTTGTTTCCCCTCACACAAGATATTGCATGTAAATGAGATTATACAGTATCTGTTGTATTTCACTTAGCATAATGCCCTCATGGTCCCTCCATATTGTTGCAAATGTCAGGATTTCCTCCTTTTTACAGTTGAATAATATTCCTCTGTGTGTGTGTGTGTGTGTGTGTGTGTGTGTGTGTGTGTGTGTATCCATCCAATTCACCCATCAATGGATACTTGGATTATTTCTATTTATGTGTCTTGGCTATTATAAATAATGTTGAAATGAACATGGAGGTTACATATATCTTTTCAAGATAATGTTTTGTTTTCCTTGAAGAAATACCCAGAAGTGGAATTGCTGAATCATATGGCTATTCTATTTTTTATTTAAAATTTTTTTAAAAAGTAAACTTTTTAAAAACTCTTCTAAACTGATTTTTAAGTAATCTTTTTATTGAAGTATAATATATACACAGAACGTACACATTATAAATGTATAGCTTAATGAATCTTTACAAATTGAACACACTCATGATTTTTAAAAGTAGGAAATTACTAGTAGCCCTCCCCAACCCTGTCTTTATCACTACTCAGTTTACCCCTACCACTACATGCATAGAGATACCCCAGCTACCACTTCCTGACTCTGAAAAACAGATAAGTTTTGCCTGTTTTAAACTTTTATATAATAGAATAAAATAGTATGTACATTGTCATGTATGACTTATTTCTTTCAGTACAATGTGAGATTCATTCATCTTGTGCATAGCAACTATATATTTTCTCATTGCTGTATGCTATTCCATTTTATGAATATATCACAATTTATTTATCTTGTTTACTGTGGGTGGATATTTGGATTCTTTCTGGTTTGTGGCTGTTATAACAGAGGTGCTATGAATAGTTTTGTGCAAGTATTTTGGTGAGCGTATGTATTTGTTTCCATTGTGCATATACATAAGATTGGAATTTCAGGATCAAAAGGTATGCAGATGTTTAGGTTTACCAGATACTGCAGGTTTCCCAAAGTTATTGTACTAGTTTACATTCCCACCAGCAGTTTTCTACATCCTTGGTAACAGTAGTATCTGTCTTTTTAATTTTGGCCATTCTGGTTGCTATGTAGTATTATCTCATTGTGGTTTTAAATTACGTTTCTCTGAAGACTAAGGGGGTCAGGCACCTTTTTATATAATCACTGGTCTACTCTTTTGCCCATTTCTCTGTTTTTTTTTTTTTCTAATTGATTTATTGAAATTCTTTACATATTGTTGATAAGAATCTTGTCAGCTATATGTGTTGCTGATACTTCCTTTCAGTTAGTGACTTATCTTTTCACCCTTAAGAATGTCTTTTGATGACTAAACATTCTTAAGTTTGATGTAATCTAATTTATAGGTTTTTCCCCCCTCCACTACAGTTAGTGCTTTTTGTGTCCTATTTCAGAAATTTTTGCCTACCCCAAGGTAATTAATATATTCGCCAAAGTTTTCTTCTTGAAATTTATTGATTTACTTTTCACGTTTAAATCTACAGTTCTTCTGGAATTAATTTTTGTATATAATGTTCAGTAAACACAATCGTTTATTAAAAAGACCTTTATTTCCCATTCACTGCGTAGCATTGTCACCTTAGCCATAAATCAGTTGATCAGGTATGTGTGGATTTCTGGACTCTTTACTTTCATTGTTCTATTTGTCTTAATTGCTGTAGCTTTATAATAACTTTATGTCTAGTAGAATAAATTTGTCAATTTTGCTGTTCTTTAAGATTTTCTTGATTCTTTATATTTTCATATAAATTTTATAGTTAACATGTCAGATTTCATAGGAAAGTCTACTGGGATATTGTTTGGGTAGACCTGTTATCTTTACAATATTGATTCTTAAATCTGTGATCATGGTGTTTCCCTTCGTTTGCCTTTTTATTTTTTCTCAATATATTTTGGTTTTCAGCCTACAGATCTTATACATCTTTTATTAGACCTATTCCTAGTTATTTGAGAACTTCATTTTGTTAATCACTCTCTTTGAGAACTTGGAAGCTCGGAGCACCTTGGAACCTGGAGTCTGACGTTAACACCTTCAGAAATTGAGACTGTACCTTGTACTTCATTTCTCTTCGAGCATCCCTTTTCCCTCTTATCTATGTATGCTTGTTAGTAGAAAACACATAGTGAAGCTGTATATTTTGGTGACGTCAAATGAATTAGCCTAAATACTACTATATGAATTTGTCTTCAAAGAATTGGTTGAGATGATCATATTATTTGAGCTAAAGTGCATTAGTATTCTAGGGGAAGGAAGGGAATTATCAATATTGGAATGTAGTTTGACTTAATATCAACTATAACAAAGACAAGTTGTGAGTAAAATAAAGCCAAATTCATGTTCCGGTGGTTGCCAAGAAAGAAGCTTGATGATTTCATGACTTCTCATTAACTAAGTTCAATAGGTTAGGTTCAGTAGAACCTGCTCTAGTTTTAGGGAAAGCAGACCTGTAGCGAAAAGCTTCAAATTTTAAAATTTTGTAATCTAGTAACTATCTTTTAATTCCTTTTTCTGCCTTCTATATTATGAAATACCTTTGATCCAGTCAAAACCAGTTCAGTAAGGAGTATATAAAGATCCTGAAACATGTGAGAAGGGGTAATAGAGTGAGTCAATAGAGAAGAGTATAAATCTGACTTTTATTCTTTTTATTTAATCTTACTTCGGAGAATACATTTAGCAGCATCAAAGAAAGAATTCATGATTATATGTAATTATCACTATTTTTAATGGATGAAATAGAGTATATAATGTTAAAATATGTATTGTGTGTTTTCTTGTATTCTAATATTGTGAACTGTGCAAATAATGAACCTTGTAATGTTGTAAATAAAAACCCATTAGTTTGAATTTTAAGACAGGTTCTTATTTGTCCAGATTTAAATCAAACTAAAAAGAATCAATACAAAAAGCATGACCACTGTGGTGTATATGATGGCATAAGTTGTTAATGCTATTCAGTAATGTGAATAGCATTCCCCAGATTATGTAACCCAGTGGCCCTGACTACCAATGGCTTGTGAAACCCAAACTTAGTTCATGCTGGATTTGCATCCTGAGGAGACTAGTCTTTTTCTCTCTTTTTTCTTTTTAATATTAAGATCAGAGCGACCAAAATAATGTGCCATAAATTCTATGGAAACAAAAAAACGACAAATTATGTAGCTGTTTCTATCATCTTTATAGTAATGGTGTTTACCTCTGTACTATTTCTCTGTACATAGTTTTTAGAAAAACTTACTTTGTACCTGTTCAGCCTTTATTCTTGAAATATGTTGAGTTTCATGTGTGTACACACACACGACAGTAATTGAGGATCAGGATATACAGTTCTTTTGTTTTCTATCTTCATCTATATCCATGTTGGTTGCCTGAAAATTTTGAAGACCATGTGGAATTATATATTGTGTTAATAGGTCATGTAATTTCTCTAATGTGTGGCCCTGTGGTGAGTGGCATAATGTGTCTTAAACTGTATGATAAAAGTCTCTTTGAGAATAGAAACATACATGATTTTTGCTGAAAGTTTGTGACATATCTGTATCAGTTCTTTTGCTGCAGTAACCAAACAGAAACCCCCAAAGTATAGTGGCTTACAGTTATTTCTCACGATTCTTTGGGCTGAATGGGCACTTCTTTTGTCTTTTTGTCAGCTCTCCTGGGGCTTGAAGGCCTCATTCCCTTGTCTGGTGGTTGGTGCAGTGTCAACTGGGGTGATGATCACTTTTCTCTCATCATCTGGCAGGTTAACCTGGGCTCATACACATGGTGATATTTGCAGGTATACATAGAGTAGAAAGAGAGCAATCTCCAATGTATAAGCCTTTGTTTCTGTTGTACAACGTCCCATTGGTCAAAGGGAGCACATGGCCAAACCCAGACTCAATTCTTGATGATCAGTGGCACACAGTTAAACATCGCTCAGCATACATACTAGAGAAGAATATTTGGCCAAGAATTTTGCACTCTCCTAATACACATCCTAGTTTTCCTACCATGTTTATTTTGTTCAAATATTCATTCAGACATTTGTTATTCTCCTATTTCTTTGATGGTAGAGAAACAAAAAGGCACGTTAGACAAGAATTTTATTTGTTAAGGAATAACTAAGGTTTCTATCTTATCACTCAGTATTTTATCAGCACATCCCTGTAGTAAGGGCTGTGAGAATATGAAAACTGGAGCAGTTCTCTTATAATTATCCTTCCTTCCTACCCAAACTCTAAATCTTATTTTATATTTTAAACTGGTTCTGAGTTGTTTGTATCAAATAACATGTCAGGGTGTTGATTCATAATTAAATGGCCAATATATTAATAGTAAAACAATTATTAAACCTGATCTCATTTGTTAGCCTTGCTTCTCTGCAGAATGAGAAGAAAGGAGTAATATTTATTGAATTCATGCTGGAGTCATTCACTGTGCTAGGCCAATAAAGATGATTTGATATGCTGTCTTTGGACCATTGCCTGCCTTTGCAGTAAATTTTCATTTTGGCCATTTGTGTGCCTGTCACATCCTTGAATGCTTATGAACTGATCTATACAAACTATTATGGCAGGTACCAGATGATGTAATTGAGAAAGGAACCTTTTTCCTTTGTTGTACTAATTTCAAAATGATAATACCTTCATTTTTATTTTAGTTGAGGTTATGTGGATATTTTTGAAATAAAATGTTGATTAAATGCCATTGCCTCTTTTATTTCAATTCCAAAGGACAGCCAGTTATGATGGGGAATGGCTCCCTCTTGTGGCACTCTCATTTTTGTTAGATGTTTAGATTGCCTCTCAGTAAGAATATGATGAGCTGGCCTTGTTTTTAAAAATAAGAGACTCTCTTCTCTCGTCTTCCCCCTGTCCCCCTACCTCACCCCCAAAACTAACAAGCAGAATTGAACTAATAGCCTCTTCTGCCCTTAAAATTTTTGACTCTGATAACTATCCTATTTTTGTATTATCATTAGATTGATGCTGATACTAGCTAGAAATATCTATATTCTGTATTATGGATCACTGTTAAAGCATTTTGTGGAATTTTTAATATCATGGATGTTTATAGTTATACTGAAACAACTATAAGAAAAAAGGGTTTTAAAGTCAAAATAGGTTGTGAAATGCTGGGCCAAGTAAGTTATATTTATTTACTGTGATGTGTCGCAGTAACTTAAACAGCCAGTGTGTGTGTGGTAAACTTCCTAAATAGGAAGAGTTTTCCAAACTTACTGAACTACAGCATCCCCTCTTCAGGGACTGACATATCAGGGAATACATTTTGGGAAACAGTAAGTTGTTTCAAGTGAGTTGTTCATGGTTTTTGAATTATTACCATATTCTGTTGCAGCAGTTTTTTTAAGTAAAATAAGAGAAAGCAGTATTACGTTTTATAGATTTATATTTGGCAATGTGTTTCTTGTCAGGATACTTTTTTTTTGTTTTTGAGCATGCTGACCTCAGAATCATAAGATTATTTTCTTTTTAAAAATTACATGAAAAGTAATGAATTTTAGTTTAAACATAATTAGTTTCTGTTAACTAAAACTTCTGAGATTTTGTTATTGACACTTACTGGCAGTGGGTGCAAGAAGTCTCCTATTTTCTGCTTTTTCCTTTCCCTTTATAACATTTATAGAGAAATATGAGGGGAAAAGTGAAAATGCAGTCACAATGGTGGCAGGATTTTTGAGGGTATAGGGCCTATAGGGGAGGAGATTTAGTTAAAAAATGTCATAGCTGTTCTGAAAGGCACAATCTAAATATAAACTTACTGTTGAAATATAAGCTTTTTAAAATATATAAATATAATTCCCATCTTATTTTGTCATTTTGAGAGTGCTCTACCTATTGGGAGGAACAATATGTGTACTCCTTATAACTCTGTATTTCTCTTACAGGAAGCATATAGGTCATGTTTTAAAGCAGTGACATGTTTCGATATTTTCAGGTTAATTTTTAACTGCCTTAGAAAACTGATAGTTTGATTAATGTTTACTGAACTGAGCAGAAACAAATATAGTGATCTTGTGTCCTGTAATGAAGATGTGAAGTTTTCTAGATAAGTGATTTTTCTAGACAAAGGAAGCATATAATTTTAAATACCAAGATTTTAATGAAGATATCATTTTTACTGAGCATATGCAACTTAGTTTAACTCTTTGTTTTCAGTCTAGGTTTGTTATTATTACATTATAATGCTGATGTCCTAGGGGAGCTGAAACTGTGCTTGCCTCTTGCCTCTCTCCCTCTTCTAAATTTGTAGGTTTCTAATCCTTGATCATATTAGAGACTAGAATTATGCCTAATGTGGAAACAGAGATATCTAAGAAGAGTACCCTTTTATGAGTCATTGTCTTTGTGGAGTGTGGGAGAATTTGGGAGAATTGAGGCTTTTTTTCCTTAAGATATTGTAGATTTGCTTTCATTGGGTTTTTGCTGTAGCAGGGTTCCCCAACCCCTTGGCTGTGGATTCTTACGTCTGTGTCCTGTTAGGAATATGGCCACACAGCAGGAGGTGAGCAGCAAGCCTGCTCCCCAGCACTAGCATCACAGCCTCAGCTCCACATCAGATCAGCAGGAATTAGATTGTTGTGAGAACACTGGTCTCTGGTGCCAAAATGGGTGGGGACAATTGCTATATAATATCATAATAAAGTAGTCACCTAAATCAAGAAGTGAAAAGTGTGTGGATTGTATTCTTATATTTGTTTTAACAGCTTAAGTTCCATCTCAATATTTTATTAAGAGGTATGTACTTTCTGAATTTGAATACATTGTTAATGTAATTTGCCATGTTTAAAATATTAATGGTTCCAACTGATTTAGTATATGTTTGAGGTACTGGGTTATTACATTAGAAAATTGTGTTAAATGGTATGTAATTAAAAGTTATATTACAATGTATTTAAAAATTCAAATTAGTTTTATAAACTAAAATTTAATGACTTCAAGTATAATTTGAATGGGATGACATGGCTAAGTCAATCAACAAAATGATCATTCTAACCTAAGATAACATCTGGTTAAATCAAAGTTAGTGAAGTACTTAAGTTATAAGATGAAACATGTCTTTAATATTACCACCCAAGGAGCTTTACTCATTTTTTGTTATTAAATGATACATGTTTTTACTTAACATTTAAACAGATTTTACTCTAAGAGGGCTGAATGTTAAATTTGTTAATAATTATTTTTGATTTTCTGATTATTGATTGTATTTATTCCTTCTCTGTAGTTTAATAATGTTATAGTAGGGTTGTTTTTTTTTTTTAACTGAAATAGGCCCAGGTAAACTGAGACAATTTTATCTCTCTAAATTTAGTGGCCACAATTAAGTTTTCTTCAGCAATCTGAGGTAAATCATTCCAGTTAAAGAAACTAAAACTCAGGGAATTTGAGTGATTTCTGGTGGTCACACTGCTGGTAGGTAGCAGAAGAATATTTGGGATCTAGGACACCTGGTTCTCAATCTCTGGTGGTTTTTCATCTGAGCTAGAAATGTAAACTGGGTTCTGATTAATGGTAAGATCTAGAAGGGAAAGTCATTCCTGATGACCAATCACTAACAATGATTTAATGGAACGTTTTCAGTGTGTACTTTTGAGAATTCTGATAAAAAGATTTGAACTATTTAGGAAAATGTAGGTATACCTATTTTGAATATAATTTCAGTGATCAAATAATGAACTCATGTATTATAAGAAATTATAGTCAGTTGTCTAGAATTATACTGTTTATCTCAATTGTTTTCATAAGCCATGTGTAAGAATAACTTGATTTATGACAGTTTTTTCTTAACATCTTATTTTTTACTGCTTGTAAAGGTTTTTGTTTTGCTTGCTTCACATTATGTTCTCATATTCTTATATAATATAATTTAGTGTTATACAATGATAGCAAGCGTTATCTTATGTATAACTTTTAATTCCATATCCTTCAGGTAAAAAGAACATATTCTCATGGTACTTACAGAGCTGGCCCAATGCGACAGATCAGCTTGGTAGGAGCGGTTGATGAAGAAGTGGGAGATTACTTCCCTGAGTTCCTTGATATGTTGGAAGATTCACCTTTTTTAAAAGTAAGAGAAAACATTATCAAGCAGTCTAACTTGTGGGTGTTACTTCCATACTACAGGTGATACAGACGGCTGTTTCAAAACTATAAATTTTTAATTTCATTTGAATTGGAAGGAAGGAAAGGAAGAGATGAAAACTAAAAGTAAATTCTAGTGTAGTGTGTGCGTATAACTTTGATATTAATTATAATGGCAAAGCTAAGTGGTGGATTAGAAAATAAGCCTGTTGTTGTCATTTTAGGAAATTAGGTTTCGTCTGTTTATTAGCTTTTTATTAACTGAGCACCAGAGGATTTAATAAGTAAAGGAAGTCTACTAAATTGAAGTGCTTCGGAGAAGGGAATGGCAATTTGGCATTGTGGAAAACTGGCATGGGAAGTTGCACAGTTGTATTTCATTCTTGGCTGGCTTGGGCAAGCCATTTAAACTTTCTGGGCTTCAGTTTCATCATACATAAAAGAAGGCATTTAAACTATGTAGTTTTAAGGCCCATTAAATCTTTAAATGATTTCTACATACGTTTCTTAATTTTTTTCTATAGTCTCTAAATTTCAGAGAACATTTATTTCTTGTGGGCTGCTGGGGCTGCCTCATTGAGAGAGAAGTCTCTGAGCTATGTAGTTAGGTTAATGAATTAGTAATTCAAAGGTCAGAATGCAACAAGATCAGTTTGTCACTAGTATTTACCACTTAATCTGTTGAATTTTTTTTTTTTTTTACTTCTGCTTTTTCGGTTTCTAATCTCTGTGTGTATCTTTTTCTTCCTTTTTCATCCCATTCCCCTTTCATTTTCTTTTTTGTTATTTTTATTTTTTTATTTTTATTTAATTATTTTTTTTAACACCTACAGCAACTGGTATTCCTAGGTGGTCTCCTGTCCAAGTACTAACCAGGCCCAACCCTGCTTAGCCTCTGAGATCAGACGAGATTGGGCACATTAATGGTGGCATGGCTATATCTTTTTTTATTCTTTTAAACTTTTTTTTTCCTTTTCTATTTTTCCTAACTAGTGATATCATGGAATTTAGTTGCATTTATTTTGAATGGTATTTTAAAAACACCCTTCAAATATTTATGTTTCAGATTTTAATTTTAAAAGCAAATGAGCTAAATTAAATGCATTCTTTCTGGAGAAATTTGACAGATTTCCTCTTTTTTGAAAAGGGATATGGGATGAATGCTTTTTAAAAATACCATTCTCACTATTCCATAGACCCTTAGTCATTTCTCTTTTCAAGGAATTATTCTCTGCTTTTAGACCAGCAATCTCTTCAAAACTACTAAACAAATAAATTTTGGTTTTGATTTGGTTTTCCGTTTTTGTTAGATTTTCATTATAACTAATCAAAGAGGTGTCTTTTTTTCTAAGTAGCCATTTTTTAAATCTTAATTGATCATTTTTATAGATTCTCATGGAGAACACTTGCTTATTTTACCAATTTATTAATATCATGTATTTGGTAGAAGGAAGAATAACAATAAATGAATATAGTGAATCATATCTGTTGCAGGGTTGGGGGAGGTAATCATTCAAGAATAATTTTCCTCTTCATGTGTTTGAAATTGAATTTTTTGATGGAGAATGTATGTATATATAGGCATATATTCAAAACAAGTATATATTTTAAATATATAAGTATAAGATATAGATAAAAGATTGTCAAGGGGCAGTATTCTTTAATGTATATTTAAAGATACATTTTGAATATAATTGATTTCTATGTAATTATTTGCCACCAGTGTACACTGCCATGGGGGACACTATCTAGTCTAAAATTAGAGAATCGAAAAGATAGTGATGATGGACCCATCATGTGGGTACGCCCAGGAGAACAAATGATCCCTGTGGCTGATATGCCAAAGTCACCTTTTAAAAGAAAAAGGTATGTTGGATATACATTTTCCTTGTGGAGGATGGGTGTTTGTATGTTGGGTTATGTGTGTATTGAAAATTGGTGGAAGGAGGGGAAAGTTTAGATCATAATCAGAATACAAATTCAAAAATGGCTACATGCTGATAAAATTTTTGAAAAAACATCAAATATGAATAAGACACCAAAAGTGTAGGCAAATAACAACAAACTGTAATTTGGAATGGAAAAAATGTCATTCACAACAGAGGCATTATAAACTGATGTAATTTAATAAGAAATATTCAGAACCCATATTAAGGAAACAGGATATAAAATAAGATCTAAATAAAAGGAAAACCCTATAATGTTCTGGATTGGATAAAAATGATAGTCCTTTGAAACTCAGCATTTCAATTGGACTCACACTTCTAGCACTGGATAAAATGATTTTAAAGTTCATTTGGAAGAATAAATAAAGCTGGCAACTAGCCAAGAAAATTGTGAAAAAGAAGAAAAGTGAGGGGGACCTTGATTTATTAGTAAAAATTATTATAAAGCTCAAAAAGATTAGCATAGGATGGAGTACACAAATAGGTCTAAGTATATTGGGAGCTTAATATATGAGATAGCAAAAGGAAGATTTATTTAATGAATAATGCTGGCATAATTGGCAGTCCATCTGAAAGAAAACAAAGCCATAGCACTTATCCCATACAAGAAGTAAGTTTGAGATTTAAGAAGAGAAAAAAATAAAAATTTTAGAATAAAATTTTTAAGTCTAGGAGAGACCTTCCTCAGCAATATAAATAATATATAATGTCAATAGTATATGAGAGAAAAGAAAACAAAGTTCAAAACTATGAAAGTTTTGACTAAAACATTTGTATCATGTGACAGACTGAAGACAAAGAACACTTCCAAATTGACAAAAAAGGTAAAACAACTCAGTATAAAAATATACAGTACTTAATTACACTGACAAAAATTCTTAATAGAGTAGTAATATTACAGGCTGTTAGGTATGTGAGAAAATAGGTCATTTATATATTGTTGGTAGAAAGGTAAGCTGCCGTAATTATTTTGTGAAACTAATCCAGCAATAGCTTATAAAGTTTAACATATATGTTCTTTGATTTAAACCTTACTTTTGGAATCTGTCCCCAAAATAAAAGTGCTAAAGGCACTAAATAGATAAAAATGTTAATTGCAGCATCATTTGTATTGAGAAAAAAGTTTAAAATGGTCTGAACGCCCATTAACAGAATAGTTGACTACATTTTAATACATTTCTATTTAAGAATACAGTAAAATAATTAAAATAAATGAATCATATGTTTGTGGATCTGGAAGGATATCCATGACACTTGAAAGAGAAAGATGTAAAATAATATGTCCACTATGATTCTTTTTTTATGAGAATAAATGAAAAACATATGCATAAATGTGTATGTGAGCACAGAGAAAAGTGAAATGATGTACACTATGTTAACATTAGTGAGGATGCAGTGAATAATCCTGGGGGAGATAATACCTTTTCTTAGATACCTAAAGATAGTTTTACTGGCCCAGTGATTATTAATCAAAAAAAAAAAAAAAACAGGAAAAATGATGTTTGAGTAAACTGTAGGTTGCATGAGGGTAAAGACCATGTTGTGCTTATTACCAGTGTGTCTCCAGCGCCTAAATGGAGTGCCTAGTGCTTAATAAATTTTAATTGGTTGAATGAAAAATTTTTAAGTGAATTTATAAGTTGGTAATAAATGGTAAAATTGGTGTGTTTTTCAGTGGTTCTTAACTAGGATTTATAAATCATTTTGAGACTCTGAAAGCCTCTCTCCCAGAACAATGCAGATATATACAAACTTTTATATGAAATTTAAAGGAGTTCAGCAGCCCCTTAAAGATTTGCCTACACCTCAGGAATTACAATCCATGGGATACTTTCATATCACGTTATAGTCTGACCAAACTAATAACAATACTACCGCAGGCACTATGCCAAGTGTTTTATATCAGAGACTTGAAAGCCTCTTAGCTTTCCACAGGAAGCAACATCATTATCTAGCTTTCTGACACCTGTAAAACCTTAATTACAAAGAACAAAAAAGTATGTTATCACATCGTGTGTTTTTGTCAGTGTGTAAAGAGACTGTAATGCTGGAGTGCACAAAGAACAATAAATAGTAGAGACTGAGGGTGGGAAATTAGAGAATTTATAAAAGAGTGGTTAGGGGATAGACTAGGATGAGAGGACAAAATTATGGGCAGTCTAGACTTGGCTTTGGAAATAACAGAAAAACCATACTGGAAGATGAATAAGATTATGCCTCCCAAACAGAGAAATTCTTTTCACCCTTTTCCCCTTATACAGCAAAATTGGAGAGGACTTTTGCCACAAGTGAGGCTTAGTATTCAGCAGCTTCTGTATGCGTATGGATTCTAGACAGTAAGCTGTGGAGGAGAGGGCCAGTGGGAGATGACTGTCCTTTAAGAGGGAGCTAAGGTTTAACTTTGTACCTCCAATAAACCATGCATGTTTTATAAAAGCACTTATGCCTGGTGTTTTCTTGCTATTTTTTTTTTTTATCTTCTTCTCACTAGGGTATAAACTCCCACAGAGTAGGGAACTTGTCTGTCTACTCACTACTGTCTTGTTCACTAGCTTCAGTCCCTAGGCATATAGTAGATGGTCTATAAATATTAAATTAATGCATTTTTTAAAGTTACCTGTTTGTTCCAGATATATACCTCATTTTAGCCAGGTGACCTGATTTGGGGGTATCAGGTAAAGATTCTGGGTACAGGGAACCCTGGGTAAACCACAACCACCCATAATTTAGTTTCTTATCCAAGTATATATTGCTTTAAACCTGCCACTTTTATGAAGGGTATGTTAAGAAAAGGAGTGGATTATATATGTGTTCTTGTTTGTACTTACTAATTTTTAAAAATAAAACTTGATTTGGAAGCAGGCGATTTAAAATTTCCTTCAATCTGAATTATGTGATTACTAAATGCTTGATGACAGTTAAGCCTTAATACAAATGTTAGAGGGCAATTAAACCTTACTATATAAGCCTCTCTCTTACCCTTGCCCTTTCCTCACTCTCCCTCCCTTCTCTCTACAATATATATAAAATATAAATGTAATTTTTTAAAACAGAACTACCAATGAAATAAAAAACTTGCAGTACCTACCTCGGACTAGTGAGCCACGTGAAATGCTCTTTGAGGACAGGACCAGAGCTCATGCCGATCACATAGGACAAGGTTTTGAACGACAGACGACAGCTGCTGTTGGAGTGTTGAAGGCTGTGCACTGTGGAGAGTGGTATATATATATTAACTTGCTATTTTAATGAAAGATTTTCTCGGCCTCTGAAATTTTTTTGGGGGGGGAAGTTGCTCAGTAATTCTTACTGTGGGTAAAAAAGTTTCATTTTTCCTGTATTTGGATATTGTAATTATATCACTGCAGTAAGGATTTTCAGTTGCTAAAATCTAGTTTTTGTCTTTTGGGTTTGACTGAAATAATTTCATTTTCTAAGTGACTAGAGGTGACAATAATTGTCTTATCCAAGGTAAAAGAACTAAGATTCACTTGGTGCTTACTGTATGAACATTTACAAATGTTCATTGAATTTTCTCATCTACTTTTAGGTTCATATACATCACACAAGGAAACTGAGGCTCACGGTTGTTAGAGAACATTATCATAATTATATTGTTAATAATTGGTAGAGCTGAATTTAATTTCTGATCTTGTGTTTTTTCTTTATACTGTTCTACCTTGCTGTTCTCTGTATCCAAGTATATAAAGAACTCTTGTATCCAAGTATATAAAGAACTCTTACAAGACTAAGAAAACAAACAATACAGTTAAAATTGGGCAAAATATTTAAACAGGAATTATACAAAGGATACACAAATGGCCAATAAGCACATTAAAATTTGTTCAGTATAATTGTACCATAAGGGAAATGGCAAATTAAAACCACTATGAAGTAGCATTACATGCCCACTAAAATTGCTAATAATTTTTTAAAAGACCATACCAATAGCTAGTGAAGATACGGATTAACCAGAACTTTTATACAGTGCTCTGGAAACTGTAGAAGTTTGGCAGTTTCTTATAAAATTAAACATAACTTACCCTAAGGTCCTGTAATTCCATAATTTTATTTTTGTTCCTGGGATTAAAAACTTCTCTTGATTATTCTGTATTATCATACAGAATATCACATCTGTATATATAATTATATACATATATGACAGTATGGAATAACCAAGAAAAATATGTATGTATATCTGAAATATACAAGGTTTTATACATGATTATATATGGTACATCATATGATATAATACAGGTGATAATATTTAAGATAACACTAAATAGTGCTGGATTCAATTTGCTAATATTGTTAATGATTTTTATATTTATATTGTCTTGCCAGAATTTATTAATTTTAATTGTTTTTTTAATGAATCAGCCATTTTATTGATTTTCCCCCCTATTTTATTATTTCTGCTCTTTATTTTTCTTTTAAGGAAAGAATTTACTCTTTTTCTAGCTTAAATTAGAAGCTTAGATTATTGATTTGAGACCTTTCGTCTTTTCTGCTATTGTATTTAAAACTAAATTTTTAAGCACTCTATTAGGTATATTCCACAAATGTTGATACTGTGTTTTCATTATTACACAGTTCGGAACTTTTCTAATTTCTTGTTTGGTGTCTTTTTTTCCCCAATCACAGAATATTGAGAAGACTGTTGTTTACTTTTCATTATTTGAGAATTTTTTCCAGATTTTGTTGGAGGGTTTTTGATTTCCAATTTAATTTCCTTGTAGTCAGAGAATATACTCTGTTATTTCCCTTTTTAATTTCCTGGGGTTTGTTTTGTGGACTATCTTGGTGAATGTTCTATGTGTACTTAAAAGAATGTATTTTCTTTTGTTGGAGGATATAGTGCTTTCTTAATGCCAATTAAGTCACCTTTATTGATAGTATGGTACAAGGCTTCTATAGTCTTCTTGATTTGTGTCTGTTTACTAATCTCTAACTGTAACACTGAATTTGTTTCTCCTTTCAGTTTTGCTAGTTGTATTTTTTCTTCATGGATTGTTCTTTGGTAACAGCTTTATTGGGATATAATTCACATGACATATAATTCACCCATTTAAAGGGTATATACTGTAGTGGTTTTTAGTATATTTACAGAGTTGTGCAACTATCAGCACAATTATAGACTTATTTTCATCACCTTGAAAAGAGATGGACCTTGTTTATGGATTGGACTTTGTAGCTATTACTCCCCAATTCTACCAAGAGGTTACTACACATTTTCTGACTACACATTTTAGAATTATTATTTCCTCTTGATGAATTGACCTCTCTATCATTATAAAATACTCTTTTTATTTTTGGTGTTCCTTGTCCTGAAATCTACTTTATTTGCTATTAATATAGCAAGTCTTCTTTCTTATGATTAGTGTTTGCATGTTATATCTTTTTCCATTCTCTGGCTTTTCAGTTGTGTGTCTATATTATTGTTTCATGTGGATACCATATATCTTCCAATTCCAGTGATAATCTGTCTTTTAACTAGAGTATTTAGACCATTTACATATAAAGGGACCGTCAGTAAATTTAAATTTACCATCTTTTTGTCATTTGCTTCTGGTTTTTTTGTTCCTTTTTCCCTTGTCTTTTTAAGCATTCCATTATACCTCTTCTATTTGCTTATTAATAGTTGCTCTGAAGTTATCACAGTCTCCCTTCAAATAATAATATACTTTATGTGATGTGTAAAAACCTTTCAACAGTATACTGCCATTTTTCCCCTCCCCCACCTGTCAATTCTGGCCTTGGTACTAATTATTGTCATACATTTTACTTTATATATACTGTAAACGCCCCAGTATGCTACTTTTGCTATAAGGAATTATTTCTAAAGAGATTTTTAAAATGATAATAAAGTACCTTTTATATTTTCTATTGTGTTCTACAATTCTTTGAATAGATCTAAGTATCATTTTTCATCTAAGTATCATTTTCCTTCAGTCTGAGGATGTTCCTTTAGCCTTTTTTGTTGTGCCGGTCTTTTGGCACAACAAAAAGCTGATTTTCTCAGCTTTTGTTTTTCTGAAAATGTTTATTTCACATTTTTGTAAGGTATTTTTGGTGGATATAGAATTCTAAAATGATTTTTTTCTTCCATTTTTTTTTTAAAGATGTTCTGTTTTCTCCTGGCTTGCATTATTTCTGATGAGATAATCATTCTTATTCTTCTTTCTCTGTATATTAATATAATGCATGAGTTTTAGATTTTTTTCTTTATCACTGGTTTTTTAAAAATTGGTTACAATTTGCCTTGGTATTTTTTTTCTTTTTTTCTTTGTTGTATTTAGTTGCTTGTAATTTCATTCCAAAATACATTTTAGAGCACCTGTAAAAATATATGTTCCTAATTAACTGAAGAATCAGAGATGTTTTAGAATTGTATTTAAAGACAAGCAAATAGAGTGGTCACAGTTTTTATTTTAGTACTTTTTATTCAATTCAGCAAAGAGTGGTAATAGTTTATTTTATCAGTACTTTTTAAATGAATGTCTCTTAGTTTATTAAGAATTATTTAAAGGAGTTAGGTACCATTGCTGTTACATATGTCTTTATTGAAAGAAAATATTCCCTTCCTCCATATTTAACTCTAATTTTTATGTAGTATTTTTCAGCTTTAGCACTTAATTTGTTGAAGTAGTGACCTTAACTTTAAGATAGAACACTTCATTTCTTTTTGATTTGCATAATTTACCAATTCAAATCATTTTAGCTTTTCAAAATATGTTTACCACATAGCTATAATAAAATGAGGTGAGTTGTTTTTATCTGTTTAGGTCAAAACTCATGGCATTATCCCTTTGTTTAAATATTTAAAGTGGTCTTCTAATTACAATTTAACTTTATTTCTAAGACAGTACTTTGGTTTTGACTGTAAACTATTTTTGCTTTGACTTTATTTAATAGAACAACACAATGAGAGATTAATGGCAGATTTTTCCTTATCTCATATTCTCTTTTAGGCCTAATCAACCCCGAATAACCAAAGATGTGATTTGTTTTCATGCTGAAGATTTTTTAGAAGTAGTTCAACGAATGCAGTTAGATTTACATGAACCTCCATTGTCCCAGGTATATTTTATTTTTTTCTGATCACATCTTTATTTATTTTTAAATTAAGTTTTTTAGAGTACAATTGGTTAATACCAGGTATATTTTAAACCATTGTCTTCAGTTTAATTTTTATTTTGGAAAAGACTTACCAGTATTCCTTGTTTCTTTTTTTAGTGTGTCCAGTGGGTTGATGATGCAAAACTTAATCAACTGAGGAGAGAAGGCATTCGCTATGCCAGGATTCAGCTGTATGATAATGACATTTATTTTATTCCACGGAATGTTGTTCATCAGTTCAAGACTGTTTCAGCTGTATGCAGTTTAGCATGGCACGTTAGGCTCAAGTTATATCACTCAGCGGAGGACACTGCTCAGAATACAGCTACTCATGAAACAGGCACATCACCAGACTCCATATCATCAGTTCTTGGACCTCATACTGACATGATTTGTGCTGTAAGCAAAGCCTCCTTGGAGTCTGTTTTTTCAGACAAATTTCAATCTAAATATGAAGTACAGCAGATTAAACATGAACCTATTGCATCTGTAAGAATCAGTGAAGAACCTGTGAATGTTCATGTTCCTGAAAAGACTAGAGCACCGAATAATATGGATGGCAAGAATGTTAAAACAAAATTGGATCATGTTCAGTTTACAGAATTTGAGATCAGTGTGGACTCCAAATTTGAAAATAGCAACAAAGATTTAAAGGAAGAATTATGTCCTGGAAGTCTCAGAAGTCTAGTTGATACTAGGCAATATAGTTCAGCACATTCAAATCAAGATAGAAAAGATGACATTTTGTGCTAAATTTGTACATACCATCTAAAATCCTTAAAAAATACACACACACACACACACACACACACACCCACCCACCCACCCAACAATGTAATAAAGATTTATGAATTCTGAAAGTAAGCCAGGGACTTGCTCCCATCCCAAGTCTGTTACAAAATATAGTTTATGTAGCTTTGTAACATTCCTCAGTGCCTGTCCATAACTGTGAAGTATCAAAGCACTTAAGGCCAGATGCACTGTAAACATTACAGGCTTAAATAAATGGAGTTTTTCAAAAGTCACTAGAGTTGGAGTTGTAGATTTTAGAATAGAGCTGACATTAACATATATATATCTATATATTTTGTAACATGAGCCAGAATTCTTTTTCGACAATTTAAGGCTTTTCCATAGAGCTTATTTATACCAATTTTTTTTTCATTATAAATGTGTCAGCACTGTAGTGTAAATAGCTTTAATTTTTTTTAGTATGATTTATACTGAAATGTGAGCCACTTAATAAAGGTTCATAATAAATATAGTTTTTGTTGGGTCTGCAAAAGCAAACTGACAATTCAGTTAAATCATTTATTTGATCTATTATGTGTCTGCTGGTATATCCCTTTAGAGTGGTAACGGAGTGCAAATGTACATATTCAAATCTAGTGAATATTTAAATTATCCACATTGTACAAGCATTTTTAAAACCAAGATTCAGTTATGAAAGCATATATTTATATGTGTGTGTGTATGTATGGGAATATATATGTATATCATATTTTATATAACTTCTTAAATTGCTGAATAAGATGAATATGTGAAGTTTCCTAGCCCTGTTCCCTGGAATACATTTTAAAATATTTATATTCAACATTAAGAAAGCTGTTTAGGTAATAGAAATAATTTTGTAAAGTTGGGAGGAACGAGATCTGTTAGTGATATCTAACCCTTCTAATTATGAAGTTTTGTGGCCAGATTACCAGGCCCTAACATAAATTTTCTTTATAGTGTACAGAATGATAAGTTGAGATTTTCTTACTAATAGGCACCTATGCTATACTTAATAGTAGCTGACTTTAGTTACAGAAAGTTTAATTATGAGCAGTTAAAATGTTTTTATGTTTTTGCAGAACAGGAGGAAAATAATGGCAAATATAAAATCTTAAAATAAGGGCAATGACTCAGCTGCCGTATAAAGAGATATTTCTAACAAAATAAGATGTGTTACCTCTTTTTTCATCTCCGTACCCTAACAAGGTAAATAACTTAGAGTACAGTTGACCCTTGAACAACATGAGTTTGAACTGCACAGGTCAGTTGAAAAAAATCCCTTAGTGGACTTGTGCATGCAGTTCAAACCCTTGTTCAAGGGTCAACTGTGCTTTTTCAAAAGAAGCTCTAGAAAGTAAAATTGGAGTAGGAAACAGGATTGCCAGTGCCTAGCTAAAGATGATTGAAACAAATCTGTTCAATGATGGACTTCTCTATTTCAGACTGCTTCCACTACTGTAATTAAAAATCAAACCAATGTCTTTAATGTATGCTTTTGATATAAGGAACTCTGCTTATTGCAAATCTGTTTTATTTGTCTTTGATATTTTTCTGGGCTTATACTTTGATGACTTTCAACTAATGTCTATGCTGCCGTTTGGGCTAGAGTTGCTATTCCTATTTCAGTAGTTTCTGCTTCAGCCTCATTTGTGGTACCCATAAAACTTATTTTTCTGGTTAGGGAGAAGCCATTTAGAAAGAGGCATTTCACCAGAAAAAAATTGTAGCAGTGATATCATTTCTAGCCCTCAGTTTAAAAGAGTAGACAAATATTGTAGGGAATCTCAATGGTTTGTAGAAAATCAGTATATTTGCAGCATAGGAATTTTCATGGAATAAGGAAGGTATAGTATAAATCATGATAATGTAAATAGGGTCTTTGTTTTATATGTTACCATCTTATTCTACTCACCACTTTAATCTTCTCTTTTTAACTAAATTTATGTATTAGCATCTACCATTTTGGGAGACACAATTCATAACCATTATTGAGAAATAGAAGGGAATGTTTTTCTTTTTTTAATTGAAGGGTGATATATTTAACAGGATTTGTTTTAGTTCCAATTTCCAGTAGCATACACATAGATAATGCTATAATAAAATATTTTTAGGGTATCCCTCCAAAATATATAAGCCTTAAACTTTTAAAGATATATCCAAAACAATAGTGGTTGCTTTTAGGTATAGTTTCCTGAATAACCTATAGTCAAACTTTTCCCTCTTTTGAAAATTTGTTTTGGACAATGCATACATCCTTCTGGGTTTAGGTTTCCAGATATAGCTTTGTCACCTTGAATAATGCTTATGTTCCTTGTCTTACGGGTTGTAATTTAAAAATCCTCTTCAGATGCAATCTGAGAACTTGTTAACTACCTTTGGTACACACAAATAATTTCTATTTCGATACTGCATTATATTAATGGTTTCCTGGTTAGTACATTCCAGTTCTTTATCTGAACACAAGTTTATTGCTGTTATTTCCAATTACTTGGACCAGAACAATAAAGCACTTGAGATATAGTTTCTATATGATCTTATATAGAATAGTTGTCATGTAAATTATTAAATTGATACACAGACCTTTACAAAAAACTAAGGTACCTCAGTGGTGTCTGCTACAGTGCTTTTTTTTTTTTTTAATTTTGTTCATACCCTTTGAGCTATCTAATAAAAATATTCCATACTCAGGTTAGCTGGTTAGCAAAAGAATTAAGCATTTGTGATAATTAGTTGAAAACTTTACAAAAGCCATATTCATTATCTTCCTTGTCACTTAAGGCTGTTGACCTTAAATAAAGATTAGGTTGATCTAGCACAACACTGTGTGTGTGTTAGCACACATGCACATGTGTGTATAAGATTATTGGAAATATTTATGTTTGTTTCCACATATATTCATTTTTAATCTATTTTATAACTGGTGGGGAAAGGGGTCTTGGAGGGTAGGAAAGATTTTATTTTTGGGTTAAGTCTTCAAGTTATTTCATTAGTGTTCCAGAGTGTAAAATTATTTTTCTCAAACACATATGGCAGATAAGATCATTTTTGTAAATAATAGATTAGCACTATTTTCATAAATTTGCATTCAGTTATTTTTTGGACAAGTTCATTGTCATGTAAAGTAAATCTAAAAATTCATTTTACATTTAGCAAAGGTGCAAGATTTGTTTTTGAAATTTGAGAGGAATTTTCCTTGTCTTCCACCTTTCAATAAATACTAAAATTGATAACCATAGTCTTTTAACCTTTGTTTTGTAATTTTCTTACATTTATTTTATTTTCATCTCGTCGTCTTAAAAAGTTCTTGTTTCTTTAACAGAAGCCATAAGGTCTTGAAAGTGATTCCAATCAGAAATTTTTTTTTTTTTCCTCTTAACTATCCAAAGTTGACATGGCAACAGAGGATTACCTTAAAACAAAATGGCTAAACTAGTTAGGTATGGGTGCCTGGATGGCACAGTGAGTCACCTCCCTTCCTTCTAGACATGAGTATCATCTTAGGAGGAGAGGACAAAAGTCCCATTGTTTTCAGAATACTTTTATATTGGTGAAAAGTAACATGAAGGCTTTTACGTTTTTAGAGTAGTAGAATAGCTCTTCCACCTGATGTAACTACAATATGTAAACAATGGTTTTAGAATGCATTGTCTTGTTTCACAAGCTATGTTTGATCGTTTGGCAGTGACAGTACACCTCAAAGGAAATTAAGAGGGTGACTCAGGAAAAGTATAAATCCCTTTTTTTTTCCTGTCCTGGCTTTTCTGTTTAGTTCTTCCTATAAACCCACTACATATTGAAAATGGAGGTGATTGCTTTTTACAATATCAAGTACAAGGAGCTTACATAAAGCAGAGAGATCTTGCTCTTTTGGTTTTTGTTTTGTTTTTAAACACTATCATGCCATAAATTCATAGGAAATGGGTTCCTGGAGCTCAGGCCCTTTTCCATTGGTTCTCCAGGTAGAGCAGGCTGGCACTTCAGTTGAACCCAGTAGTTTTCTCTTTGGCTTCCTTTTATTTGATCATTTTCCTTCACACATTTCAAGAAGCTATCCTGGCTCTTAGAGTACTAAATATGCTTAATATGTGCACTAATTTTCTTGGCAAGAATCTTGCCCTTTGTTTACAACAATGCCAGACATGTGCTGGGTGACACTGTAGACTTTCAGTTTTGCCATGGAAACATTTGTGGAGCATTCCTTTTTGAAAAGTGCCCATTCCCTTGATGTCTGTAATATGCATGTGGCCAAAGGAACAATTCCATGTTATTTAAAAGGCCTAGATAACTTGGAGCAGGTGCCTCTTCTTTTCCTTTGTGTTGGTCATTTTGGAGAATTACTGAAAGATGGTGGTTCTGGCTAAAAGGCAATATCTTTCCTTTTTAAGTTTACAGACATTGTATATCATATCTAAATGGGAGAGCAGAGAGAGGAGAGGAAACTGGCTTGCATTTTAGCTTATCGTCCTCTCCAGGACTTCAGACCTAGTCAGGGAATGTAAATGAACTCAATAAAATATGAGCAAACTATATAAGTAGAAATTAAAAGTAAAATTTGCTAGTATGCTTTATTAACTTTTTTGCCTTCTGATGACTGCACTATTGAAATATGAGACGTTCTATATTTTGAAATTTAGAATTTATGATTTTAAAATGTTAAGTGCTTACACTTTCCTGTAAAGTGAATTGGTGGTATACTACTGAGCACTAAGTATGCAGACTCAGAACCAAGGCAATATAGTTGCAAATATTTTGAGTAATACAGGGTTTAAAATTATAAAAAATTTATTATTGGTGACATTGGTTAATGAAATCCAATAACTTTCAGCTGTACACTTTAACAGTAAGGCATATATATATATATTCTTACACTGCGTGTTCACCTCCCATAGCTAGATTTTGTTCTGTCACCATATATTTGACTCCCTATACCCCGTCTACCTCTCCTGCCTGGTAACCACTAGTCTTTTGTCCATGTCCATGAGTCTGTTTGTTTGTCCTGTTCATTTGTTGCTTTTAGGTTTATATCCCATGTATGTGATACTGTGATTTTCAACTTTTTCTGTCTGGCTTATTTTGCTTAGCATGATTATCTCGAGGTCCATTCGTGTTGTTGAAAATGGCAATATTTCATCTCTTCTTATGCCTGAGTAATTGTATATATGTACCACAGCTTCTTTATTCAATCATCCATTGGACACTTCAGTTGCTTCCACATCCTGGCCACTGTGAATAATGCTGCTATGAACATCAATGTGCAAATATCTTTTCGAATATAAGTTTTCAAGTCTTTGGGGTAAATGCCCAGTAGAGGGATTGCTGGATCATATAGTAGATCAACTCTTAGTTTTCTGAGGAATCTCCATACTGTTTTTCATAGTGGCTGTACCAATTTGCTGTCCCACCAGCAGTGTATGAGGGTTCCTTTTTCTCTGTATCCTCTCCAACATTTGTTATAACTTGTGCTGTTGAGTATAGCTATTCTAACAGGTTTGAGAAGGTATCTCAATGTGGTTTTGATTTGCATTTCCCTCATAGCCTAGTGATGTTGAGCATCTTTTCAAATATTTGTTGGTTATTTGTATGTCCTCTAGGGAGAAATGTCTGTTCAAGTCCTCTGCCCATTTTTTGATTGCATCGTT
The DNA here is from genome assembly GCA_004027375.1 of Macroglossus sobrinus. Classification (NCBI taxonomy): domain Eukaryota; kingdom Metazoa; phylum Chordata; class Mammalia; order Chiroptera; family Pteropodidae; genus Macroglossus; species Macroglossus sobrinus. The sequence goes on along the minus strand of PVKZ01001548.1, from coordinate 80,275 downwards.
TGTTTTTTTGTTGTTATTAAGTCATATAGGTCATATGAGTTCTTTGTATATTTTGGATATTGGGCCCTTATCAGAGGCATTGCTTACAAATAAATATTCCCAATTGGATGGTTGACTCTTTACCTTGTTGATGGTTTCTTTTTGCTGAGCAAAAGCTTTTTAGTTTGATGTAGTCCCATTCATTTATTTTTGCTTTTACTTCCCTTGCCTTTGAGGTCAAATTCATAAAATCTTTAAGTCCAAGGTCCTTGAGTTTCATTCCTGTGTTTTCTTCTATGCACTTTATTGTTTCAGGTCTTATATTCAGGTCCTTAATCCTTTTTGAGTTAATTTGGTGTGGGGTGATAGACAACAATCTAGTTTGCAGTTAGCTTTCTTGTTTTCCCAGCACCATCTATTGAAGAGGCTTTCCTTTCTCCACTGTATGTTTTAGGCTTTTGTTGAAAACGATTTGCTCATATAAACATGGGTTTATTTCTGGACTCTTGATTCTGTTCCACTGGTCTGTATGTCTGTTTTTCTGCCAGTACCATGCCGGTTTGATTATTGTTTTATAGTATAGTTTGAAGTTGGGTAGAGTGATGCCTCCAGTCTTGTTCTATTTTCTCAGGATGGTTTTGGCAATTTGGGATCTTTTGTGCTTCCATACAAATCTGATGATTTTTTGTTCTATTTCTTTAAAAAAAATGCCAATGGGATGTTGATGGGGATTGCATTGAATAATGTTTTAAGTTAATATGGTCATTTTAACTATGTTGATTCTTCCAATACAAGAACACAGAATATCTTTCCATTTCTTTGTATCTCTTTTGGTTTCTTTTAATAGGGTCTTATTGTTTTCATTATATAGGTCCTTCAAATGTTTTGTTAGATTTATTCTTACATATGTTGTTATTTTTGTTGCAATTTCAAAAGGAATTATTTTTTCCACTTCCTTTTCTGACACTTCATTTTTAGAGTATATGAATGCTATGGATTTTTGAACGTTGATTTTGTATCCAGAAACTTTACTGTATTTGCTTATTGTTTCTAATAGTGTTCTGATGGAGTCTTAAGGGTTTTCTATCTGGAGAATCATGTCATTCGCAAATAGTGACAGTTCGATTTCTTCGTTTCCTATTTGGATGCGTTTTATATCTTTCTCTTGCCTGATTGCACTCTCTAGGACCTCCAGTGTTACATTGAATAACAGTGGACAGCCTTGCCTTATTCCTGATCTTAGAGGGAACATTTTTAGTTTTTCACCATTAAGTATAATGTTGGCTGAGGGCTTGTCATATATGGCTTTTATTATGTTAAGGTACTTTCCTTGCATACCGATTTTGTTAAGTGTTTTGATTATAAATGGATGCTGTATCTTGTTGAAGGCTTTTTCCTGCATCTATTGATATGATCATATGACTCTTATTTTTTAAATTTATGTGGTGTATGTATCACATTAATTGATTTGCATATGTTGAAACATCCTGTGTCCCTGAGAGGAATCCCACTTGATTGTGGTGTATAATCTTTTTAATACGTTGCTGTATTCAGTTCTCTAGTATCTAAGGTTTTTGTGTCTGTGTTCATGCTATATGTCTGTAGTGTCCTTTTTATGTGTTACATTTACCAGGTTTTGGTATCAAGGTAATAATGGCCTCATAAAATGAGTTGAGAAGTATTGCATCCTCTTTGATTTTTTGGAAGAGTTTGAGGAAAATAGATATTAAATCTTCTTTGAATGTTTGGTAGAATTCACTGGTGAAGCCGTCTGGTCCTGGACTTTTACTTTTTGGTAAGTTTTTAATGATTGTTTCAATTTCCATACAGCTGATTGGTCTAATTAGATTTTACAGTTCTTCTTGATTCAGTCTAGGTAGGTTATATATTCCTAAGTGTTGGTCCATTTCTTTTAGGTTATTGATTTTGGTGTTATATACTTTTTCATAGTATTCTTTATGACCCTTTGTATTTCTGCAATGTCAGTCGTAATTTCCCCTCTTTCATCCCTGATTTTGTTTGTGTCATTTCTATTTTCAGTGAGTCTAGCCAGGGTTTTGTCAATTTTAGTAACCTTCTCAAAGAACCAGCTCTTTGTTGCATTTATTTTTTCTATTGTTTTTGTTTTTAGTTTATTTCTGCTCTAATTTTGATGATTATTTTCCTTCTGCTGACTTTAGGCTTCATTTATTCTTTTCTAGTTTTTCTTTTTTTATGATGAAGCGTTAGGTTATTTGGGCTCATTCTTGTTTTTGGAGATAGGCATGTAATGATATGAACTTTCCTCTTATGACTGCTTTTGCTGTTTCCCAAAAGTTTTGCTATGTTGTTCTATTATCATTCATTTCTTTGTATCTCTGGATCTCTTTTTATTTGTTCTCTGACCCAGTCATTCTTCAGTAGCATGTTGTTTAATCTCCACATATTTGTGGTGGTTCTCGTTTTAGTTTTATAGTTGATCTCCAGCTTCAAAGCTGGAGGGTTAGTATGATTTCAACCCTATATTTGTTGAGGCTGTCTCTGTGTCCCAGTATGTGTTCAATCTTTGAGAATGTTCCACGTGCACTAGAGAAGAAAGTATAAGCAGCTGTTTTGGGATGAAAAGCTCTGTAAATGTCCATTATGTCCAGTTGGTCTAATGGGTCATTCAAGGATATTATTTCCTTATTGATTTTCTGTTTAGATGATCTGTCTATATCCGACAGTGTGGTATTTAGGTCCCCTACTACAATAGTGTTTTGGTCATTAGTGATTGCTTTATATGTTTCAGGGCTCCCTGATTGGGAGCATAGTTATTAATAAGTGCTCTGTCTTCTTGGTGCATGATTCCCTTTATCATTATGAAATGTCCTCTAGTATCTTTCTTTACCTTTTTTAAAATTTTGAAGTCTATTTCATCCGATACTAGTACCTCTGCTCCTGCTTTTCTCAGAATACTATTTGTTTGAAATATTTTCCACCCTTTCACTTTGAATATATATTTGTCTTTGGAACTGAGATGTGTCTCATGGACTCAGCATATGGTTGGTTTTGTTTTTTGATCCAATCTGCCACTCTGTGCCTTTTTGTTGGTGAATTCAGTCCATTTACATTTAGAGTGATTATTGAAATATGAGGTCTTTTTATAGACATTTATCTTTTGCTTTCTGGTAGCTCGGTGTTTCCATTGCTTCCTTGTCTTTGTGTTTCCGTTTTCTTTATTTTGGTTGTCTTTTGTGGTTTTTGCTTCTGGTTAGTCTTGGTTTATGTTATATACTTAAGTTCTGAGTCTTTTGTGTATGGTTACCACTATGAATATGTAAAGGACAGACACACACACACACAGTTGTCCATTTTCTTCTGCATGTGCCTTATCTCCATTCTCCTTTGCAAATCTGGGTCTTTGAATCCTTCCCTTTTCAGTCATTGCTGTCTCAATTTGTCCCTATGTATGCTGAATATTCATTACTGTCTTGCTATATAAATTATCTTCTTATTGTTTAAGCTTTTAATGCCTTCTTCTTAGTAAGGGTTGCACTCTTCTGCTTCTATTTGATTGACAGTCACCTTACTCCCAATTTTGTATATATTTTTTTATCATTTGGTTTTAGGTGACCTGACCCCTTTCAGTATTTCCTGTAGTTCAGGCCTTGTAGTGGAGAATTCTCTCAATTTTTGTATGAAAAGGTCTTTCTCCTTTATATCTAAAGGAGAGCTTAGCTGGATATATTATTATTGGCTGGTAGTTCCTTTCACTTAATAGTTTGAATATTTGATTCCACTCCTTTTCTGGCTTGTAAGGTTTATGCTGAGAAGTCCAGTGATAATCTAATGGGTTTTCCTTTATAGGTTACCATCTTTTTCTCCCTGGCTGCCCTGAGAATTCTTCATTGTTAATACAATGTATCTCAGTGAAGGCCTTTTTGGGTTGAGATAATTGGGTGTTCTGTTGACTTCTTGAATTTCCAGCTCCAGCTCATTCCTTAGATTGAGAAATTTTCAATTATTTGTCTGAAAATGCTTTCTAGTCTCTGCTCCTTTTCCTCCCCTTTGAGAATGCCCATTTTTCTTGTTTCCTCTCCTGTTGATATCAGCTAGTTCTTGAATTTCTCTATTATTATTATTTTTTCATTCTTGGTTTCTCTCTTTTTCCGACTTATTTCTAGATTTTCTGTTTGATGTCACTGATCTTTTCTTCCATTTGGTCCATTCTGTTTCCCAAGCTTGCTATTTCATTTTTCATCTCTTGCAGTGTGTTCTTTATCTCCAAAAGTTCGATTCTGTCCTTTTTGAAGGTTTCAGTGTCTTTGCTAAAGAACTCATTCTGCTCATCTAGTTGTTTTTTCAATTCCTGAAGTTGTTGATATGAATTGTTTCGGATCTGAGTTTTTTCAGAAGTATCATCCTGAATTCTCTGTCATTTAAGTCACATATTTCTATGTATGTAAGCTTATTTTCTGGAGATTTTTCTTTTTCTTCCTGAGATGCTTTGTCACCTTGGTTGTTCATGGTGTTTTGAGGCCTATTTCTCCACTTGAGTATTAATGGAAGTGTATTTGCTTTTCTTTCAGAAAGATTTATTATATAAAATCCTCTTATTTCTCCTGTTACAAAAAAAAAGTGTTTTTCTTTTGGTTTACAGTAGGTGGTGTGTAAGCCTCTTGGATCTGTGCTTTATATAAAGTCTTAATAATGCCTTTTTTTCCTTATATTCAGTCATGCTCGGTACCCTCAGTCTCAGTCCCTGTCAGAGTTAGCAACAGTTTTGGTAATTTTTGCTCAGATTTCCCTGGGGAGCCGCTGTGTTTCGTCTCGGAGGATATGCGGGAAGGGACTCTCTGGGTTGGGAGTTGGGGGCTGCGTCTCAGCCTTGTTTTTGGAACTGGCTGATAATCCACTGTTTCTCTGCCATCCCTGCTTCTCTGTTGTGCCCACTTCTCTGCTTTCTGCCATGATGACTGGGCAATGTTGCTGGCCATGTGGAGCTCCCAGCTCTCCCAGGCAGGGCTGTTCAGGAATCTCACCGCACCTTCTCTCTTCCCTCCTCTTTCATGGAGCTCTGGCTGCGAGAAGCAGTTTCTTTGTTTCTCCCAGTCCACCACCAGACGCCCAGGATCTTACACGCAGATCCCACGCTCAGAAATGCTCGTGTGCAGTTTGGGTGTTTTTTTTGCTGAGTTTTAGATCTTCAGGGTTTTGTTCCAAGGGGAGAGATTTGGGGATGTGTCTCACTCTGCCATGTTTCTTGCCAGGGTTTATAATTCTATCTAGACAGTTTGAGCTCTTCCCAAAACAAGTGCCTTTTTTTCTTCAAATTTTTTTAAGTGAGTCAGATTTTTATGTGAAAAATTTCAGGTCACCTTTTTTTTTTTTTTTTTTTTAAAAACAACCCTTTTCTTGAGTTTTGCTTTTGTTTATGCTGTAGTTCCATCTCTCTTCCTGAATGACAATGTTCTTGGAAATTTGCCTTCACTTCCTCATCTCCCTAAAATTTTATTTCAGTCTTCAAATTTAATCACTTAGCTGAAGTGGTTTTCTCCAAGGTCACTGTTTTGACTGCCAAATCCAGAGGCTGCTATTTTTTTTTAATACTTCTGTTTAATTCTTGCAGTACTTGTTATAAATCATTTACTTCTTACAACTCTATATGACTTACCTACTTGTTCTTTTTTTTGTTGTTTTTCCATTCTTTGCCTGGCTTCTTTTGTCTATTAACTATTTAAAGCAGTTTCCATGGTACTTTCCTTTAGGTCTCTACACTGTCTTCATGGCCCCATTACTTTAGTCAGCCTTCTCACTTAAGCTCTAATGACCCCTTTAATCAAATCAACTGTTCTCTCTTACCCCAAGCATTAGCTTTTCCTTTTTCTCCTAATTTGGTAATTGGCATCACAATCTCTATATAGTCATCTCACAGTAAGCTGATTTTCCAACCTTTTCCTCTGTGTACAGTGTATCATGAGATTGTCTTGAGTTCACTCTGGAAATGTTTATAATTTTTCTGCTCTTGTTATAGATGTTCAGTCCTTGTAGATTTTCATCTCACCTAGGCTTTTCGGATAGCCTAAAATGCATACCTCTGCCCATTCCAAGCCATTCTTTATATATATATATATGTATGTGTATATATATATATATGTATGTGTATATGTATATAATATATATGTATGTGTATACACACACAGATATATTTAACATATATTAGTTTCAGATGTACAATAGTGATTCAACATTTATATACCTTCTTATGAACTGATCACCACAATAAGTCTAGTAACTGTCATTTCAATCCATTCTTTATGTTAACACTACACTAACCTTCCTAAGACATAATGATTGTTACTCTTCTTAGAAATAATCCATGGCTCCTTTCCTGAAGAGTAAAGGTCAAATGCTCAGCATAGCACTGAAGAGCTTTCATGACATAGCCCTTCCTTTCCAGCCTCATCTACAATCTCTTCCATTTGATGTGCCAGTTTTTGGCTTTACTAGATGTTGGTACTTGCCATTCCCTTTGTGTACTTTAAAAATTCTTTGCTTTTGCTGGGGAAATCTGTCTGGAATACAATATAGTGAAATCTCTTCAAAATTCAAGTTAAACATCATCTCTTTTGTGTATCTTTTACTGATTTTATCCTTTCCAACTGTCCTTTTATCCTGCAACTGATGTAGAACCAATTCTTCTCTTTGCTTCTTGTGTCTCTTTGTTCACATCATTTAACATACATATTAAATACATCCCGAGCTCTAGCTAAACCATGAGTTAGATGTTATGGATTTTCTTTATCCCTCTGTATCCCCAACACATAATATGTAGTATACTTGGTATTCAGTAAATATTTGAAGGAACAAAAGTTGAACCTTAACTTTATTGGGAGTGGAAAAAATAAATTACATAGGTTTCTATAATTTAAAAAGTCCATCTGACATTAATTCATAATGTAATTCTAGAATGTGACAGAAAAGTGGAGAAAATTAGAACAGTGGGCACTATAAAGAAATAAATTTCTATTTTGTAGTTACTATAGCCTTATGGATAAAGCTTAAGAAGATATCTATTTGATATCTAGACTCATTGAGCAATGTGGAGACAGTAAGTATTGTAAAGATAATTAAACTTGTAAAACTTACCCAACTTTTCCCCCTTCAACTAGAGATATACTGAAAATTGCTACAAATTAAGGATAAAATTTAACGATATACCTAAAATGATTTAAATGGCAAATATATAAGCACCTCCTTACTATCTCATAATCTGAAACAGTTTAACTATTCTTAAGTCTTATTAGGCAAGGCAGAGTGTAGTTATCTGGTTAACAGATTTACTCTTAAGTTTGTGTGGTTCTCCCTATTGATGTAAGTAAACACAAGTTGACTATTGAATCAGATAACTAGTCTGTAGTATCTATTCTGTTGCAGGAGTGGGAGTAGGACATAAAGGTGACAGATTTCCAGCCATCTTTCTGTAAAGCCTCTTCACTGGGATAATACGCTGAAGGCATTTGTAGCAGTACAGCTGTGGGTCATTGAAGGGGAATAATACACTTGTATAAGAAAAACTACTTCACTTAGTCTGCATTTCTCATGTAAAGTGGGGGTAATACCTATTCTGTTAATTGGTGGTGAAAATTAAATGATGGAACAGGCTTACTTAGCTCATTGCTTTGCATATCGTAGACACTATGAATGTTAGCTTATAATCCTGGAATCGATGTGGTAAAAAGAATAGATGTGTGCTGAGTCACCCTAATCTTCACATCTTCCTGTCTGTCTGTTCTGTGTATTCCTCTCTCAAATTTTGGGCAGAGGATTGGCATCTGGTAGGAGAAAAAAAGTTTCATCAATGGTCAAGTTGAAGTATGGAGACAGGTGGGCATCAAAACAAACAACTTCCTAGTTCACTACTTTGCCCAGATCTGGCAATTCAAAATCATGTCACAGACTGCATTTCCCTGATACAAGTGAATTACAAATTTGTAGTGTAAAGATGATAGTGGTAGTAAATTCGTTTTGTGGAATAAGATTCCAGTCTGATTGAGCTAAATTGAATACAAGCCAAGCAAAATGAGAGTAAAACAATGAATGTGTAAGGTAAATCCCTCTCATAAAAGCTTTTAATCAAGTGTTATCTTTAGCATTTGGTAAGTGGTATCTTTTGTTGATGCTTTCTATTTGTTTCTTCAATAGGAAACCCGTTTGTGGAAATAGCATTTGGAGTTAAACAACTCCATTTATTGTTGACCTAATAAGCTAATTTCATTTATCTGGGCTTTTTCTCCATCGTTGTGATGAAGTTTTTTCCCTTGGTTCTAACATTCTATAATTCTGTGTATCTTCACTGTCTATGTCATAAATTATAAGGACACCAGTAATACTTTGAGGAAGAGTGATGTTTACTGTGGACACATGACCAATCAAGATTAAAAGAAACTTTTTGGTAATTTTTGTTGTGTTTTGTAATGTAATGCTAAAAGGACTCTGATAATTTTCCTCTCAAAAGAGAAATAACTATACTTTTAATGACATAGGTACCTGGTGAGATGCCTGCCCCTATGTGAAAAATGGTTCTATGGTTTCCTTTCCTTTTTGCCATTACTTTAGTTCATCAGTCAACATCAGTTCTACTTATTTGCTGCACTGTAAAAAAGCAAATGGAAACTAGATGACCAAATCTGCAAGGTTAGTAACTTAAAATTACAGTAAGCTTTAGCTATTTACTAAATACCTACTTAGCTATACATGTATGATTTTTTACTCTTCATATTCTCAAGTCTTAGAAGTTATTTTGTTCACAAGTTCCATTTACTCAGAATGTTTGATAAATCTTTTGCCCAAACTAGATTAATTCTTGTCCATGCTGATCTGCAACATAATGGTTTCACTAAGAACGTTTAATTTTTCAAGTTTCTTTTTTAAGGCAGAGTCTGTTATTAGTTCTTTTCATAAACACCATTAGTAAACGTCTCTGTATCCTAAAATACTCTATAACTAAAAACAAACCTAAGAAGGTATTTATCTACAATACATATTATTCCATTAGTTTTGCTTTTTCTTCTGTGAGCATAATTTATGTCTTTCATTACTTAATGTTTTAAATGTATCCCAACTACTGAGGCTGTAAATTTGTGACTTATAATAAGAAATATATTGGTATCCATTACTCTTCCTGGCACAAGAATGTAACACCCTTGGAATTTCTTAAGTGATAAGTGTGATAAAGCTGTCTTTTGAGCTTATGTTAATGAGGTGACTTTTGGAAAGCTCCTAGGTACCTAAGGATAGGAGCTGGTTTCTAGAGGGAACCAACTCTGTGATGAAAGGGCTGTGACTATTTAGTACCCCTTTTACCCACCAGGGTAGAGGGGCTGGAGATTGAGTTCAGTCACCAATGGCCAATGATTTAATGACTTCGCAATCAAACCTCCATAAAATCCCCAAAGGACAGGGTTTGGCTTGCTTTCAAGTTGGTGAACACAAGACAGAGGAAGTGTGGTCATCCAGAGAGCATGGAAGCTCCATGCCCCTTCCCCATACCTTGCCCTATGTATCTCTTCTACCTGGCTGTTCCTGAATTATATCCTTTTATAAGTAACTGCTAATCAAGTAAGTAAAATGTTTCTGAGTTCCAGGAGCTGCTCTAGCAAATTAACTTGAGTTGGGGGTCATGGGAACCTCCCATCTATAGCTTGTCAGAAGCACAAGTGACAACCTGGATGTGCAATTGGCATCTAAAGTTTGGGATGGGTATTAGTCTTCTGAAACGGAACCCTTAACTTATGAATGTGATGCTACCTCCAGGTAGATAGTGTCAACTGAGGTAATTCCTTGGTGGTGAGGGAAAAAAACACCCATCTGAATTGGTGTCATAATCAAAAGCACACATCAATAACTTACTGTGCTGCTTCAAGTTTAGTGTGGCATTATACTAAACTAAGAAAAATATTTCTACTTTCTGGGAAACTTTCAGATACTATTATAAGTGATTGATCCTCACATGTAAACAAATTGGTTTTTCTGTGCCTTTTACATACAATTCTTACCCAGTTTCCCTTCTCTTGTCCCACCTTTCATTTTAGCAGTCTCCTACAGAATTTCTGCTTTTGCCTGTTTTATGACCAAGCTCAGGGGTCAGCAAACTACTGCCCACAGATGTATTAGTTTGTGGTGCTGTGGTTGAAACTTTGTCATGTTACCTGTCTTTACAAAGGGAAGCTAGACCAAAATGGTATATTCAAGCAATCCTTTCAAGTATCAGCAGCCAGGAATCACTTTCTTGTTCATCAGATATTTTTTAAATGACAGGACAACAGGCATGGACTGGGTCTACCTTGACTTAACCAGGATGTATGGTTCCCCTAACTTTTGGAAGAGGCAAGCTTCTGCTCTATTTTAAAATGCCACCTCTAAATCATTTGTCCCAAACAGAAGGCAGAGGTAACAAAGAACTAAGCCTAGATAAAAATTTGTCAAATTCTCAGATTCTTTCTGAATGTAAACATGGAGTGGCACTAATAACTAGTAACTAGTTCTTTCCTTGATAGTTATTTAGAAGCACAAATGACCATTGATTTTGGTTGTAATGGGGCCATGATGTATTAAACTTCTACCCAAATATGTAGATTAAAAGGTTTATATTAACTTACTTTAAATAGTAACCTATGCTTACAACAGATCACATAAAAGTCAAGTAGAAATATAAGGTCCAAAACAAACTTTATTTAAATAGGGATAATAGGATATAAATCAAATACTGAATAATTGCTTTGAGTTGATTAGAAGTTGATGATTCACCAAGACTATTTTACGGAAGCAGTATAAAACTACATTTGGTATTTTTCTCAGTTTTCTGGTATTCTTCAAGCTTGCAAAGATTCAGAATGCTTTAATGATAGTTTGTCGAACAGCAATATGAGATGATGTCCTTAGAAATCAGTCTCTCACAAAAAAGACGTTATACCCAAGCTCTATTAAAGCCCCAGCAAGTAAGGCCCACAAAGGAATGAAAACATAGGACAGATTCATGGTAGTAAACTGTTCCAGTTTGGCACAGAGTGCAAGGCAGAAGGCTAACTTAAGTAACATTGCGACGAGATACCAGGCTTTTTTTTTAATATTGTGTGATCCATGTCGAGGGTCAAAGCCAGATTTACACCGCCCAGCCATTTTCACAATCAGCATGACAAGAAGAATAGTATCAAATATCCATACTGGAATAAATATGAGGAACCAGTTCCAAGGTGCTTTCTCATCCAGTTTCAACACCAACATAATCAAGAAGAGTAACGTGAAAAGCCAGGTGAGTAGTACCCTCTGAGCCAAGGACATTCTCATTTAAACAGTTTAAAGAGGCTGTTGCAGAGTCGAAAAATGGGAAATAAACCCTAAGAGAAGGAAAAAAAGTCAAGATTGTTTTGATAACAGAAAAAGAAAAAATCAATTTCATTCCTGGTGAACAAAGCTGGCTTCTTCCCACTCACAGATTTCCTAATTTTGAAAATATTCTACCATTCTTTTCAAAACCTGTAAAACTCGTTGCCATCTTTAATGATATTATATCTATCATTCCTTTTAGCACATGACAAAATACAATAAAAATGTTTAGCTTATACCAACTGGGTATAAACTCTATTCTAAATGTCTCAAAAACAGTCTGTTTCTTTTCATTGTTATCACTCAAATCCAGGCACTCATGACTTTATTCCTGCACCTCAGGGATGTTCTTAACCTTTTTTTTTTTTTTTTACGCCTACAGCACCTGGTCTTCTTAGGTGGTCTCCCATCCAAGTACTAATCAGGGCTGACCCTGCTTAGATTCCGAGATCAGATGAGATCAGGCACGTTCAGGGTAGCATGGCCATAGACTTTAACTTCTTTTTATACATTTGCACACCTACAAATTTTCATTTAATTTCAAGGAGTACTAAGAAAAAGTAGTAGAAAAGAAGGAGGTGGTATCAAGCTGAGAGTTTTAGTAACGAGGGAATGGTTAATAAAAATTAAGACATTAAGTAGAATTAAGATCATAAAGAGGTCATAGAACTAAATAATATAGAACACAATGATAATACTGTATTTTCACATAGTTTAACCCGTGGATCTTATATTTTTAAGTTTTTAAAAATTTTAAGTTTTTAAAAATTGGGCCAAAATGCCCATTTTAGCCCAATTTTTAAAAATAATACTTTCATTATTTTTTTGTTTTTTTAACTACTTTTCAATAATCAAAGCCCCTTAAACCTTGACATTCTGTGATTATTAGATGCTAAATTATTCAATAATTGGGGCCATTTCTTATATACCTGTTCTTTCTGATCCATATTTCTGTTTTGCACTACTACTATATAATTGTTACTAGATATGGCCTGATATCTAGAAGGCCTGGTACCTAATCACTGTTTTCTTTTCCAGAATATTTTCTACTATTTGTCCTTTCATTTTTTTCACTAATTCTTAGAAACTTCGACTTTTGTTTGGGAATGCATTAACCTATAACACTTAGGTATATGCATTTAAGAGGTTTACATTACAATATGTTCTATACTTATTCAAGTTTTTTTATATCAATCTGTGACTATCTGGAAAAAGGGTAAAAATGATGGGGAAATCAGAATCTGAACTACATACAGTTGGGTAAGGAGTTAACAGATGATAACACCAGCTGACAAAATTTGATTTCCCTTGAAACATTTGGAGAAAATGAAAGACCTATAATGAGATTGAGAAAGGGTCAAGAAATTTTCAGTAAATGAGGAATGAAATCGAAGTATGATTATGAACTGATATTAAAGTGATTAACTGAAGATGAGAGGAGACCTGATGGAAAGAGGAAAAAATCAGAAGGTAATTGTGATGGTAATAAAAGAATGGGTGGTAGGAATAAAAATGCAGAAATATAAGAAAACAAGGAAAAGGTAAAGAAACTGGCTAGAGGAATCAAAAGCCTTAGACCAACATGTTTAATAAATTATATTTTAGAATTAACCTTGTTGTTCTCTGCTATATCTCTACTACTTTAAACAGTGGGTGGTTGTCATTGTTCAAGAGTATATATCTGTTTTGTTTCAATAGTGATTTATGAATCGTATAATTCCTCTCTTTCTCTATATACCCATCTGCTTTCTACTCAACTTTTTTACTTAGCTGGCAGATGCATCATACTGCAGTATGAAAAGCGGAAGCTTTTACTTCCAGGAAGGCATCTTCTGTGCTGGTCTCTTTCAGGGCAGAGGCTGCCATAGTGGGATGCGGGGCTCAATTTGGAAGGTTTGGAGGGATGTGTACTGATTAATAACTCCAGAAGGATTTCATCCTGTAGATTAAGTTTACTCAGTCCCCATCTCCAATCTATCTGGCCATTTTTTGTATCTTTAAAAAGTTTACGATAATATACTTGCTTTCACATAACTTTTCCATCAGTCATTCGATGTGTATAACTTCATTATTTTCAGGTAGGGCTGAGTAGCAACTAGTCACAGGAAGGGAAGCTGCACTCAACACAGGTACTTTAGGACTGAAATGGAAAGGATGCAAAGAACAGTCTTGTGGCTACAAGTTTTATAATATAGGATGCAACAAAGTTCTGTATGTATTTGTACTAAAATGCCCTCAACCTCTGCTGATATTTTTACATGGCACTTGAAGGGTTGTGGATGCTGGGCTACAATAATTACATGAGACTCCAATTTTGTTTATTAATAAATCTTTATTAATTTAAGCAGTTGTATTTTTTCCTACTACTACTCTTCTTTTTCAAGGGAGGGGTTACTCCAAAACAAAAATCTACTCAACTTAAATATTTCCCATTTAAAATGGTTCTTTCTGGTAACTTAAGTATTAGTTTATATGCTTCCTTATCTATCGTTAAAACTTTCGTGTTGCCCCAAAATGGAAAAATAAAGGGCCCTGCCCACAGCTCTAACGTCTTAGTGCCAGTTGTGTGTGGATTCATTAATTTGTCCATGGCGATTCTCACAGCACCCCCATTTCCTTCTCTCCCTACTGCAGGTGGCTCTTCCAAGGGAATCTGCCTCATGCCAAAGGCAGTTTTACTTAATGAGCCGCACAACACAGAATTCCTCTAAATAACTAGTCGCTTTCAAAAGACCATTGCTGCTACAGCCTTAGCCAACTTAATCATCCTTCAAAGGAACTGCGTTCTGCTTATAACTGATCTGATTTTCGGGCCTACATATCCTTACAACTTAGGACGTTCCTAAACTATCCTTGCCTTCCGTTTTCAAGAGGCGAGCTTCGGCCCGCGGCGCCCTGTCCTGACCCCCTCTCCCCACATTCTACGCTGTAGGCCCAGTACATTTTGGAGTTAAACGCGTTTCTTGCACGGCATGATTCACAATGCATACAGAAGCCTGGTGCCAAGCAGATGTGTGTGTGTTTGCGGCCAGGAGTCTGGGGGGTGGGGGCACGGCACAACGCACCGAGGCAACAGTAAGGCCGACGCCGGGGCACCAGGGGCGAGCGCACTTCGGGAAGGATGCCTACCCGTCGGGACCCCGGACTCACCTGGCAGCGCCGCTGGCCGGAGAGCGGATCGGGGAACGAAGATCAGGAAATTCGCCAGTTTGGATCTTTGGCCTATTCCACACTTTTTCCCCCATTAAATCCAGAACCCGTCACATGATAATCAAGGGAAAGCACTCAGTTCCGCCTTCTCAAACAACTCGGTGGACGTTTTCTCATTTCTACCTCAGGGCCTCGCCCACATCCGGGGCAGGGTCTCACCGACCCTGGGCCTACCCTATAGGTAGAGAGGCGGCCAATCTGGGTTCAGAGGCCCCTTTCCCTGCGGTAATTGGACCATTTGGCCGCCAGGGCAAACCAACCGACCTTTCCGTATGTTCGAGTTTGCCAAAAGGGCGGCAATAAAAGAAGCCACTTGCTCCGCCTCTCTATTGCTACAGGCTAGAAGGAAAGTCAGTCAAAGTACAGCCTGCAGTGTCCATGATTCCATTGGGCTCACAGATGCCAATCAGAAGAGCCAGCGCTCGGCTCCGCCCCCCCGCGAGGCGCCTTGCCCCTCCTCTCTCGCTCCCCGCCAGCGCGCGGAGACTGCAGGCTCCGGCGCAAAATCCTGCGGGAGAAGGGGTGGGGCGACGGCTGTGGAGGCAGCGCGCCCGCGGGCAGCCTCGTTGTGAGTCCTAGGTCTCCCGCGGCGGTGACGGTGCTCGCTTCGGTGTCTCCCGCGCACTCCAGCCGCCTCCTAGTGGTGCGGCGCCCGCTCCTACGGTAAGAGCTGGCATCACCTTCGCGCTTGGGCGGGCGGTGTGGAGGTCGTTGGGTTCTGACACAATTCGGAGAATGGAGCAGAACCTGAGAGGAGAGCGGCGGGCGGATGGAGGTGGGGGCTCCGGGGCCAATGCATCGCCCTCTACCGCGGGTGACTTACTCGGCAGCCGCTGGCACCTGCGCGGCAGGTCAGTCGCGGTCCCCTCCCATGTTTTGGCCGGTGGCAGAGGCTTAGCCGCCCCCTCCTGAGCCATCGCGGGCTTCAGCCCTTGATGGTGAGGGGCGGAAGCCCAGCGCTGCCTCGCGTCCCTCCGGCCTTTCCCGTGCACCCTCTCCTTCCCTTCCTTCCCCTGGCGCTGTGCTGGGGGTGCGTCGGGTCTTGGAGGACGTGCAGGGGCATCAGGTTTCGGAGCCCAGGCCCGCGGGGAGAGGTCAGCTAGCGGCCGGAGGAGCGGGCTCAGGAGGAGGTGGTGTCTCTGCGCTCTGTAAGCAGGCTCGAGGTAGGGTCGCTGCCCTGCACCGACTGAACAGGCAACAGTTTGGTTTTCTGATTCCAGCTCTCACTGACTACCAAGCGGGTGCTAAAATTCTTTGCATCGCGCTAAGGGATATTGCTAGTCTGGAAGCCATACGGTGGTTCATCAGGGTGCTTGACCTTTTATTTTTATCTGCCTGATGTTGACAGTGTTCTGGTATTGTTTCTTCTAGGCGTGGCGTTTTAACTCAACGCCTTCTTTATAATTTAGAGGAATCATTCTGTCACTAATCTATCATCCTTTTTATTTTTAACCTGGCAAGAAAAAAAGGAACTGCTTTATAGCAACATATACATATACTAGGAAGTACAGAATCTGGAACAACTTATTAATTTCAGTATCTACATACCAAATAATTTTTAAATTCATTGTGAGTCATTAAATGTTTTGTATTTACACTTTTTTTTTTTTTTTTTTTGTTGGTGGTATACCCTGGTTACTTTGAGATTTTTTTGTTGTTGTTATTCGCAGTGCTTTGATTTTATAGTTTTTGATTAGCTTTAGCCAACTGGACATTTTAATTTTTTTTCCCCCTCTGAGACTTTGGCTATAGCCTTAGTATTTGCTCTTGTTTTTAGAGATGTATTTTTGAAAAATTTGCCTCCAAACTGGACGTTTCCATAACATTTTTAAAAATTGGAAATGGGAATTCTTAGAATTTGGAAACTATGCACTTTACCCTAGGGTGCCTTAAAATAGCATAACAATTTGAAATAGTAACTTTTTGGAGTAGGGGTTGCTAAGTTTAGGAAAAGGAAATGGGTATCCTCTGTCAGATGTAGTGGCTCAACTTCTAGATTCCGGAGGAAAGGAATATGAGGTCTAGGGAGAATGAGCTATGCCTGAGATCAGACACAAGCTGGTTGCAGGAAAGTTTCTTGCTGAGGAAATAGCCTGCCTCCCACACAGGTTAGTTGTCTGCCTGCATCAGTATTAAGTTAGTAAGGTAGGCAGTATCTGTGTTCTCATTTTTACCACATTTGGTAAATGAAAAAGTACTAAGCAAATGCAAATCTAGTTATAGTGTACAATGGGGGCACTCCTGCATAGTCAAGCTTCCAAGAGTAATCGTTTATTGAGTCCAAACTGGGACTGGATAGTTGGCCCTAAAAATCAAGTAGGTGGCCTAAGCAATTTTTAAACCATGAACTGTTTTAGCTAGTCATTTAATGCAAAATTGCAAGGAAGTTGTAACACAAAAGACTTCACTAGACTGGGGTAAAGAAAATTCAGGGTGACATGTCAAAAAAAAAATAAGGATCAAAAAATAGTTGGAGACAAATATGTGGTGGCAGAAATCTTACTATGAGAGGTGAACACACACAATGCAATATATATCTGCCTTACTGGTAAATTGTACACATGAAACTTACTGGATTTTATTAACGAATGTCACCATAAAAAATAATAAATTAAAAATTTTTTTGAAATAAATAAAAATAAATTAAATGAAAAAAATAGTTGGAGCGCTTCTATATTTATTATTTAATATTTATAATCCTATGTTGTAGGTACTGTGATTACTGTCGTCTATTTTATAGATGAGTTAACCAAAACTTAGGTTAACTTATTTGTTCAAGATTTCTCAGCTAATAAGTTGGTGCGATTGTGAATCACATGCAGGCAGTCTGATTATCAAGCCTACATTCCAAGCTATTAAGTAAAAGTGATTTCTTACAGACTTGGTAGAAGGAGACTAATAAGTGGAAAATAATGCTGCTAAACTATATAAACTGAATAGGAGTATTATATATATTCAGTAATACTTTGAGATTATTGTATAATAGCCATTGTTGAGTGATCCTGGGATTATAAAGATGGAGTCAGCTTCCCTGTCTTTGGGGAACTTAAATTTAGTGGGAGGTAGATATTGAACAGATAATGATAATATATACTATAAGAGAGTGCTGCACTGTGTGGTTTCGTAGAAATAAAATTCAATTAAAGTTGAGACAGATAAGCATTTTAATTCCTGGTTGGCTTTGTGACCTTAAACATGATACCGAACCTTTTTCAGCTTCAGTTTCCTTATCTGTTAAATGAAGAGGATAATACTTCAAAGGAGAATATTAAGCATTAGACAAAATACATAAAGTACTTGAGCACATGGGTAAGCCCTGAATGAAGAACATAATTAGAGACAAGAGAAGGGGTTGGAGATTTAGCAGGGAGCTATCACCGGAGCCTTAAACAGAGAGTGATAGTGTTCATTTGAGGAGAAGGGCATTTTATATAGATAGAACAGGAGGCAGGGTCTCCGAACAGGAATATGGATGGTTGAAGAAATGGCAGGTATTTGTGAAGGCCAAATTTAAATGGTAATTGAATATTCAAAGTGTGATTGGGCAAAGTGAGTACTACCTAATTTTGGAGGTTGGAAATTCATACATACATAGTAAAATTATAGGAAAATTTAAAAGTTTGTGCATTGCTATATTTTAATTTAATATTTACCTTTTAATATTTATTTTCCCAGTATCAGTTAAAACTTCATTTCCAAACCTGTCTAGCTAAGCAACTATTTCATTAATTCACTGTGATATTGTTTTCTAAACTATAAAAGAAAACTAATACCACTGATGGCATTTGCACCTAATTTGTAGAATGTATTTTGAGATTACTTTAAAAAGAAGAATTTTTTTTTTAAAGAATCCTAAAGTGACTGTTGCCTTCTCTTAACCCATTTTTCTAGTCTGTAGCCACGTAGTACAAAATACCCTTTAAATTTATGTTGACTGTCTTTTTCTGAATCCAAACTTGAGACGTGATTGTAGGACAGAATGTTTTAAACTAGGACTGTCCTTGAAAACCCAAGAAAAAGTCTCATGCTTATATCTTCTCAGGTTAGCACACAACCACAAATACTCATATTGGATTTATAAATGTGGATCACTTGATGACCAGAATCATATGATTAATTTGAAAATATTTAGTGACATTTAAGAAAGCTGCATTTTTGATCCAGTTTCTTAGCCTTTTGCTAAAATGACACAAAATATAGAGATAAGTTTTCAGATGAGAAAAATCAACTGCATCCTAGAACAGGCAGTTTTAGAGCACTAGGAAAGAAAATGTGCTGGACTTCATTCTGCATAGTGAATAGGTACTGGGGCAGGAAATGGCAGTGGTTGAACCACTACCTGATAATAATCATAACATGATTAAATTTGACATTTAATGAGAGGAAGTAAAGGGGGAAAAAGTGCAGTGTGTGCAGCTTTCTAGTTTTAGAAACAGTAGAGGAAAGAGGCTGTTAAAAGTCTATCTACAGAAATTTTGAAGACATTTAGTAGGCACTCATATTTGTTGCATTAATGAAAGCACCTTAATAAAACATTTGTGAAAAGGTCTGTTAACAGATGGTAACAAATTTATGAAATTTATGTGGCACAAGTTTTGGTGCTCCTAAAGACCTAGGTTCAACTCTCAATTCTGCAGACTAGCAGTTGTGTGACTTTGGGTTCATTATATAATCTTTTTGAGGTTCAGTTGTAGTTAATCATAAACTGGGGAAAGCTATTTTGCAAGATTTTGAAAATTAAATGAGCTAATGTATGGAAAGCACTTGACACATTACCGAGTTTAAAAGACTTGTTCAGAAAAATGGTCGCTGATTCTCAGGTGGTCTGCCCAAGACCCCCTGAGCATCAACCTTAGTCTCCTGCCTGGGCCCTGTTTTCCTCTCCCACAAGATGAAAAACTATCAAAAACCAGGAGACATTCACCACACTGCAGGCACAAGTGTGCACTGGTGGGAAAGGAACTGCTTGCAGAAAAAAGGTGATTCACAGAACAGCTACAGCAGATGATAAACTTCAGTTCTCCTTAAAGGAAGTTGGGGTAAACAATATCTCTGTTACTGAAGAAGTACATATGTTCACAATCCAAGGAACAGTGATCCAGTTTAATAGCCCTGAAGTTTGGACATCTCTGGCAGCAAACACTTTCACTATTACAGGCCATGCTGAGACAAAGCAGCTGACAGAAATTCTACCCAGTCTCTTAAACTAGTTTGGTACAGAGAGTCTGACTAGTTTAAGGAGACTGGCTGAAGTTCCCAATATGTGGATAGAAAAAGCATCACTTGATATCAGAGAGGAGGATGATGATGAAGTTCCAGATTTTGTGGAGAATTTTAATGAGGCTTCCAGTAATGAAGCAAACTGAATCAAGTCAACTTCTGAAGAGGATAAAACTTGAAGAAGTTACTGGGAACTGCTATTTTATGTTATAACTGCTTTTTAAAATTTTGTTCAGAGATCTGATAAAATTTCAGTCTCTAATATTTTTAAGCCCAAGCTCCTTGGACACTGCAGCTCTTTTCAGGTTTTGCTTATACACAAATCATTCTTTGCAGGTAATTAATATGAAGAAGCCTGGAAATAAAGTTTGAAACAAAGGTTAATAAAATTCTCTGCCTAGTAAAAAAAAAAAAAGGGTTGCTACAATTATTCGACTAAGTTGAACAGATATATGTGTGTGTATATATGTATATATCTGTACACACATGTACATGCATACCTATGTATTTAAATGCCATTCTGAAATAGAGTAAGGAAAGCCAGAAAATGGGAAACAAACAAAACCTGAAAAAGAGGCAATAGGATGTTACATAGGTTACAGGTAGAGTTGAATGAAGAATTGAATTATTGTGGCCACATACAAAAGAAGAGAAGAGATAGGGAGAAAGCTTCACATTCTCAAAGTGTTTCTGAAGAAAGTAGGTCAGGCTCATTAAAACCTGATAGAGTAAATAAATAGCATTTTGCTTTTCTAAATGACAATAAAAAGATGACTGAAATTTGGTCTTTTGTACTCTAAATTAAGCATAGGGAAAGGGACTTAACGTTCTCAAATCTCCCAACTACCTTCTTATCCCTAAAATTCTTTTAACCAAGAAAGGCCATTG
Organism: Macroglossus sobrinus; assembly: GCA_004027375.1. Classification (NCBI taxonomy): domain Eukaryota; kingdom Metazoa; phylum Chordata; class Mammalia; order Chiroptera; family Pteropodidae; genus Macroglossus; species Macroglossus sobrinus. The sequence goes on along the minus strand of PVKZ01001548.1, from coordinate 59,629 downwards.
TTTGTACAGTTATAGACAAGGCTTTAATTGCAAGTAATTCTGGGATATAGCAAATTAATTTAAATACACAGATTTCCTAAATGTTGATTCCATATAATACATTGCCTACTATGTATCTTTTGGGCATTGAATGTCTAAAGGTGCTATATGTTGAAAACATATCTTCTTGTCCTCTAATCTGTTTCTTCTCTTGTATTCTCTGTCTTAATAAATGATTCTTCTAGTGTTCAAGCCAAGAATCATGGAGTATCTTTGTCTTTGACTTCCCATACGTTTCATGTCTATACTACATCTGGTCATTTGCTCTACTAGTTATCTTTTAGTTATGCAAGTCCCAACACCCACTCCAATTTAAAAAATCCTCATTGCCATTGATTTATTTCAGATCTTCATTATGTCTTCCCTAGATTATTGTCATTAGTGTCCTTACTTTTAATTAAGCTTTATACCAATCAGTTCTTCACAGAGCTTCCTTCCAGAATGATTTTGCCGAAATGCTAACAGAATTATATCAAAATTATATCCTTTGTCTCTGCACATTATAGTTAATATGTATTTGATCCCTCCATGGATTTTAAACTTAAAAACAGTATGACTTGCATACCTATGCCTGGGTTTGTGGGTTGGGGACAGGGGGAAAACTACAAAGAAATTTTAACTACAAATCAATTTCTTTAATAGAGGGCTATTTATTTCTTTTTGAGTGAGCATTGATAAGTGGTATCTTTCAAGGAATTTATCAATTTAAGTTGTTAAATTCACTCATAAAATTATTTATAATATCTTATATTTGTAATGTCTGTAGGATCTATAGCATTATTCTCTTACTCCTATTAATTTGTATTTTCTCATTTTTTCCTGTTCAATCTGGCTAGAGGTTTCTCTTTTTAAAGAGTCAACATTTGGTTTTTCTTTATTGATTTTCTGGTCCTCAGTTTCATTGATTTATAGTCTTTATTATTTCCTTTTGCTGTTTTACTTTGCAGTTTATTTGCTTTTGATTGGGCTAGAATCTTAAAATAGAAACTAAGCTCATTAATTTGTCTTCTAATGTAAATGTTTAGTGCTATAAAATTCCCCTCTGGTGCATTGGCTGCATCCACAAATTTTTATATGTCATGTTTTTATTTTTATTCAGTTGAGAAATTCTTTCTGATTTTCTTCATGACTTCTCCTTTGACCCCATTGGTTATTTAGAAGTATATATCTGAGTTTCTGAATATTTGAGGATTTTTTTTAGATTATGATTTCTGATTTAATTTCACTGTGGTTAAAGAACATACATTGTTTGATTTGAATCATTTTAAATTTATTGAGATAGTTTTATAGCCCAGATGTTGTCTGTCTTGGTAAATGATTCATATGTACTTGAAAAAGAATATTATATGTTCTATAAATGTTAGTCAGAGAGCATTGTTCATGTCTTTGTCCTTACTGACTTTGTGTTTGCTTGTTCTATCCATTTTTGAGAGAGGGGTGTTGAAATTTCTGACTATAAATAAGGACTTGCAAATATCTCTTCAAGATCATAATTTCACTTTTGGATATATACCCAGAAGTGGGATTGTTGGATCATACGGTAGTCCTATTTTTAATTTTTTGAGGATTAGCCACATTATTTTTCATAATAGTTGCTCCCCTTCATCATTCCACCAATAGTGGTCAAGGATTCCAGTTTTTCTGCATCATTGCCCAAACTTGTTATTTTCTCTTTTGTTGCTAGTAGTCATATTAATGGGTGTGAAGTGATATCTCATCATGGTTTTGATTTGCATTTTCTGAAGATTAGTGATTTGGGGCATGTTTTCATATGCTTGTTGGCCATTTATACATTATCTTGGGAGAAATGTCTGTTCAATTCCTTTGCTCATTTTTTGAGTTATCTGATTTTTTTTGTTTTTAAGTTGTAGTTCTTTATATATTCTGGATATTAACTCTATATCAGATTATAATTTGCAGATATTTTCTTTCATTTTATAGGTTGCCTTTTCACTTTGTTGATTGTATTCTTTAATGCACAAAAGTTTTTAAGTTTGATATAGTCCCATTTGTCTATTCTTGCTTTTTGCGTCATATCCAAGACATCATTGTGAAATTCAATGTCATGAAGTTTTTTGCTGTTTTCTTGTAGGAGTTTTAGGTCTCACATTTAGGTCTTTAATCCATTTTGAGTTATTTTTGTATATGGTATGAGATAAAGGTGTGCCTTTATTCTTTTACATGTGGATATCCAATTTTCTTAGAACCACTGATTGAAGAGGTGCCCGTTCCCTATTGAGTGATTTTGGCATTCTTGTCAAAGGTCATTTGACACGTGAGAGTTTATTTCTGGGCTCCGTTCTATTCCATCAGTTTGTTTTTATGCCAGTACTACATTGTTTTGATTACTATAGCTTTGTAATATGTTTTGAAATCAGAAGGTGTGACTCCTTCAACTTTGTTTTTCTTTTTAAAAGTTATTTTGGCTATTCGTGTCCCTTGAGAGTCCATATGAGTTTCAGGATGGGTTTTTCTGTTTCTGCACAAAATGCCATTGGAATTTTGATAGGGATTGGACTTAATCTATAGATTGTTTTGGGTAGTGTGGACATCTTACTAATATTAAGTCTTTCAACCCATAAACACAAGCATTTCTTTCCATTTATTTTTGTCTCTTTAATTCCTTTCAACAATGTTTTGTATACAATAGCTGTTTTAATGTCTTTGCTTTCTAATCCTATCATCTTTGTCATTTCTGAATAACTCTCATTATGGATCATATTTTCATTGTGTGTGTGTGTGTGTGTGTGTGTGTGTGTGTGTTTTCATGCCTAATCATTTTTGTTTGGATGCCAGACATTGTAAATTTTGTTTTTTTGAGCTGGCTTTTCTCTGTATTCTTTTAAACATTTTGAGCTTTGTTCTGGGACACAGCTAAGTTACTTGGAAACAGTTTAACCCCCCACAGCTTGCTTTTTGAGCTTTGTTAGGTGAAACCTGACCATCTTTCAGTACAAGGCTACTACTGAGGCAATGCCCTTCTGAATATCTAGCTATTGCCCATTATTACAAGATTTCTCCACTCTGGCTGTAAACCCTGGTTAATCATTCTGCCTGCTTTTTTTTCCTGGCGTTTCTGTCACTGGGCTAGGTAGTTTTCTTACATACACATGCTGATCAATTTTCAGCTGAAAACTCTAGCAGTCCTACAAAGCTACAGCCTCTCTTTGTGCCACTTTCTCCTCTCTGATGCTTTTCTGTGGGAACTCCAGCTGCCTTAGTCCCCCTGAACACTCAAATCTGTCTTCTCAACTTGGGATTCTTAACCAGGCTCTGGTTTTCCTCTCCTAGCACTGCGTCATGGAAGCTATAAGCAATACGCTTAGGAAGTCATAGGGCTTACCTTTTTGTTGCCTCTTTCAGAGATTACTGCGTTGCATTGCTGTTGCCCAATGCATTTCACATATTTTGTCCATTTGTTTTAGTTTTTCAGGTGGGAGGATTAATCTGATCCCTGATACTCTATCAGCTGGAATTGAAATGTATGTTAAGTTTTAAAGTAATAGTTTAAATAGAAAATATATAAAGTGCTGTTTTTAGTATTTTTTAGTTTAAATCCCATGATTTTAGCATGTTTACCTTTGCATAGCCAGAACCAAAGTATTCTATGTTTTGACTGGATGACCCTATTTTTGTTCATCTTTCTGAACATTCTTATTTCCTTTGAAACAAATGTTTTTGCATTTTCTTCTTTTGTAAATCCACTTTTTCTTGACAAAAAGAATGAGTGTGAAAAACATGACTAGATTATTACTAGGGGAAATTAATGAGAAGTGTTTATTTCTCTAAGGGTATACTAATTTAGTTTTTATCATCATTGGAAAATATGACAGTGACTAAGGCTACAGCAATGATCCATTTAGGAAACACTGGACAGCACTTCAGTACTACTCTTGGTGGGCATTTTAAACAAAAAGTAACCAAAAGGCCCCCCCTCCAAAATAAAGGAAAAAAGTGTTGCTAAGTAGACCATAAAATGAACACTTGTTTCAAGTTTGAGAGCTATTTTAAGAAGACATCACCTTGTTGGACCTTAGCTGGAAACATATACATGAAGCAACTCAAATTTTTGCTACTCTGTACATGTCTACAAATGAGGAAAGTATTGTGAGTATTGATTTTGAGCTTACAAATAAAGTTTTGTTAGTTGGCAAATTTACAGATAACAGAGTCTGCAGATAGTGAAAATGGACTGCATTAGATAAGCGGTCCAATATATTAAATGAATTTTTTGGAATACATTTACATAATTGAAACGTTTATGAATGTTAGGATTCTCATTATTGAAGCTATAACTATTTGGAAATTGAAAACTAAAACTTGTTTCAAGTTGTAATTTTTATCAAAGTTCTACAGATACATGTTTTAAGAGTACAATCCTGGTAACAATTCTATGTGTATTTTTTTCCACACCACCAAGCAATTCTTCAACACTAGCTGAGAGTCCTTTAATTCAACTCAATTCTGACACTACCTGGAGATAGCATCATATCCCACAGGTGAAGGACTTAGTCCCACAAGACTGCCCCCTACTCTCTTCAGATGTCCCAAGTTGTCACCTATGCTTCTAACCAACCTATAGTTCAGAGGTTCTCACAACCCCCTCCTTGGATCTTTTGAAATCTAAAGCTACTTATAGAACTCAGAGAAACATTCTACTTACTAGATTACCAGTTTATTATAAAAAGATATAACTCAGGGACAGCCAGATGGAAGAGATGTAAAGGGCAGGATAGGAAGGGATGTGGAGCTACCATACCACTCTCCTGCAATCTCCACATGTTCATCAACTTGGAAGCCCAACAAACCCTGTCCTTTGGGTTTTTGTGGAGGCTCTATTACATAGGCATGATTAATTATATCATTGGCCATTGGTGATTGAATGCAATCTCCATCTCCTCACCCCTTTCAGGAGGTTGGGGATTGAGAAGATATTGGTGGGACTGAAAGTCTCAACTCTCTAATCACATAATTGGCTCCACTTGGTACCAACTTCCCTGTTTAGGCACTTTCCAAAAGTCACCTCATTAACATAACAAAAGACTTTTGTCACTCTCATCACAGGAAATTTCCAAAGGTTTTTAGGTGCTCTGTACCTGGAATGGAGACTGATACCAAACACATTTTTTTTTTTACTGTAAATCACAATATCACGAAGAGATTGTTAGTTACACAAAGTTTAGGAAAAATAAGAGCCCTAGAGCTCCTTCTTCACATTTTTCCTTTCCGAGATGCAAATACTTTCAACTTTTATTTGATATTTACTTGCATTTGTAGAGATACATGTGACTTCTAGTTATATAGAGGGGTATGAGGAAATAGTTACACAGTTGCATGGAGTGAGAATAGCTTGCAGCCTTACTTGCACTTCCAGTAGTGCCTGAGCCACAGTCCCTGAAACTTGATTTTTATGAAGTAAACTGGGATGATATTGTCTTCTGTTTTCTCAGATTTGCTAAGTTAATTCCTAGTCATATACCTTCTTTCAAGTTTCATTTTTGTTTTTTTCTGTTCTCCTGCCCTTTATATGCCTTTGCAGTAGTTTCAAGTACATATTGTGAGGGAATGCCTGGGTTTAATCTAACTTTTTATTTTACCTGGCAGTTTGAAATATTTAAATCTTAAGTTACCCTTTGAGTAATTAAGTACTCTGAACACCATTGCTTAGATGTTCTCAGAATTTATTTTCCTGTAATGATCTGAGCTTAGAAGAATCTAAAGTAACTTGTCAAATAGGTCAGAACAAGGAGAAAGTTATTTTTGATAGAGGAAATATCATAGGAGTAGAGGGCAAGCATGAGAGTATAAGGTATATTTGGGATAGTTAGATCGATATGTATATGGAAGACACATTGGAGAGGGTAGGTAAGAGGGTCATGTGTGGAAGTAGGCAGAGATGATAGATGCTGCTGATTATAAAGGCAATAAATCTATGATCAGGTTGTAAAAGAAGGGCCTTTTGTATACTGTGCTGATTTAAACCCGTTTCTTGGGCAGTGAAAAATCCAATTTTTTGAGGAGAGAAACTTGATAAGGTCAGTATTTTAAACAGATAAATGGTGAGAGTGAGGAAATGATTAGAGACTTTTAAGAATAGTCCTGGTATTAAGGTGATATAGGCTTGTATCAAGTCTGTGGTAGTGGGACCAGGAAGGGGTTATAAGAGAGATCTTTTTGGCAGTATAATAAATAGACTATATTAATTTGTTCCTTCATATTTATTGAGTGGTTCTTGTGTGCCGGGTATAGAATTGGTGGTGGTGGGAAAGATAAACAGACAAGAAAGATTATAGGATTCATTGCTTGAGGACTGAATTGAATAGATAGTAAAGAGGAATATATCTGAGAGCGGAAAATGCATCTTATTTTTTTTTGGAGGGATGTTAGATTCACTGAAGGAGGAATGCACAAGGTCGAAGGGGTTAAGCAAGGTTTATTGTAGCAGAGTGACAGACTGGCTGAGCCAAAGATGGCGTCAGCCCAGAATGTCAGGTGATGGGAAACTTATATGGGGCTTGACATAGGTTGGTGGGAATATTTTGGGTAGGTAAATTGGTAGGGAAGGGAGGAGAGCCCAGTGAAGCAGGAGGAGAGCATGTAATGTTGCCAGCCCGGATGCAAGGTCTGGTTCCCATGCAAAGATAAGGGAGAAGTCAGGTTCCTACACTATGGGGGTAGCGATAGGGCCCTCCTGGACCTAACATTCCAGCCTTTTTGTTTTATGGAATAAGGATGGCAACGTGGTCTTCCATAGCTGCTTCCTGCTGAATAGGGGCAGCAGGATCTGTTGGAAAGGGGTATGGTAGTGGATAGTTAACTGGAGTGTGGCATTGACTGGTGGGTTCAGCTGGCTGGAGGGCTTGACAGTGTGTTGTAGATTGAAGTAGCATGACTTCTGCTATAGACCGGTTGGTAAATGCATGAAAACGGTCCTGGAGGAGGGAAGAAATCTGGTGCAGAATGCAAGGCCAAAGCCCAAAATGAGAAAAATGAAGGTTAGAGGCCCTATGAAGGGTAAGAGCCAGGTAACCCAGTTGGTTTTTAGCCAGGCGTTCCAAGAATTTAATTGGCACACTCTTATTTTTTGGCTTTGTTCTTTAGTTTTTTAGTTGTATCTCTTACTAGTCCTAATTGTTTAACATAAAAACAACATTCTTCTAGAAGGAGGAAGAGACCTCCTTTACAGGTGTCAGTAAATCTAGCCCTCGTCAGTTTTGTAAGATAACAGCTGCTAGGGAGTCAGTTGGATCCTGTAATTTAGCTATACTTTTTGCAATCTCATCTACGCTTTCTTGGAGATCATTGGAAAATGCTTCGAAATAGGGTAGAGCAGTGGCAAGTCCCCCTGTGCCTGTGCCTAGTCCAGTAGTGACCCCCAGTGTAACTAACAGTGGGATGACCTGAATAGCTCTTTAATGTTTTATATAGTGTGTGATGGGATTGGTAAGAACTGGTTATTGGGATCTATATCTATATTTGGAGAGAGATAGATTAGAGTACAAGTTCCAGTCCAGTTAGTGGGAAGGCAGAGATAAGAAAGACCCCTTTGTCAGGTATACAGGTGGAAACATGGAAAACAAATGAGTTAGAGCATAGATTGTTTCAGAGTGTCCTCTCTGAGGCTCAGAACTCCAGGCCATGATTTGTAATTATAGCAGCTCTAGTCAAAGGGGATAGATAAGAAGGGGGACTAGTAGATCTGCAGCGAAAGTGTTGGGGAACTGCAGAGACAGTTGTAATCCAAGGAAAGAAGGAGAGGTGGGTATGGAATAGTTGTAAGAGATTGCAAAGACTGTAGGGTAACCCATCAAGTGGGAAAGGTTGTAGAAAGAGGCCATTAGCCTCTAAGAAACTTGGTAGTCATCCGTTGAGTCCAGTGGCCATCGGGTAGTTGAATTGTGACTGAGACTGCTTAGACTGTAGGATAGGTGTCCTATAGGTATGTTGCCACCAATTCTTGTGAAACAAAGGGGAGCCTTGAAAATCAAATGGTGGATATGAAGGGTAGTGGGTCCTATTACTAGTATGGAGGGATGTGCTACCTTTGCAAGGGATTGGGTATAGGTGTGGAAGAGAGTAGAAGCTTGACTAGTCTGTGCTGTGGAGTAACTTCTAAGGAGAGTATCTGCCCTTTTAAGGAAAATGGAGTTCTTTTCGAAAAGGGTCATTTGTATGTGCTCCCATTCGGCGAGGGGAATGGGTAGGGCAGAGTATGCTGAGGAATAGAGGGAAAGGCAAAGCCAATAAATAGTCCTTGGCTAATGTAGGGTTGGACTTATTGAGGAGAGAATGGGTGAGATTGAGAGAATGCTGAAGAGCGAGTGGTAGTGAGAAAGCTGCAGGGAAGCAGAGCTTTTTCAACTTTTTCAGAAGTTAGCTTTTTCAACTTTTCCTGGGGACTGAGGTCTATAAGGAGTGTGTCTGTTCCATTGAATACATAAGGTGGAGCTGACTTCCTGTGTTATTCGAGATATGAAGGCTGGGCCATTATCTGACTGTAATGAGGTAGGTAATCCAAACAAGGGATAATGTCTTTGACCAGTGCCTGGGTAACTTCAGAAGACTTCTCAGAGGTGGTAGGGAAAGACTCAACCCATCCAAAGAAGGTATCTATAAGGGTTAGTAAGTATCGTTAGTAAGCCCTGATGGGGCCTGTGTGTAAAATCAATTTGCCAGTCCTATCCAGGGATGCTGCTAATAGTTTGATGGGTAGAAAAGGAAGGAGGACGTATAGATCCTTGGGGAGAGACTGTGGAACAGACAGAGCAATATTTGAAGGAGAGTATTAAATTTATTACAGGTAGCAAGGGGTTTAAGGAGTTGTAAAAGTGGTTTAAACCCAGTGTGTAAGGAGTTATGAATATCTTGCAGGATATTTTGAGCTTGGCCCTGTGATAAAATATACCTTCCTTGCATCTTAGCCAAGGATCTTCCCTATCTGCTCCAAACCTGAGGAGAGAATGAGACTCTTTAGGAGAGTATTGTGGTGTGAAAGGAGGAATAGCTAAGAGTTGGTAGGAAGTGGGTGGTTGCTGCACTGCCCTTTTGGCCTCTGTGTCTGGCTTATTATTGCCCTGTATGATGAGGTCGTTTCCTGCTTGGTTCTCCTGCGCCTTGGGAAGATGAGCAGTCTAAAGAAGTTTAAGAATTAAGGGGGCATTGATAATAGGAGAGCCTTTTGTAGTGAGAAACCCTCTTTCTTCTCAAATTGAAGCATGTGAGTGGAGAATATGCACGTCATATTTGGAATCTGTATAGATGTTAACCTCTTGTCCAGATGCTAAAGTAAATGCTCTGATGAGGGCAATTAATTCTGTCTTTAAAGAGGTAGTTCCTATAGGAACGAGACTAGATTCTATGACCTCTGTGAGAGAGATTATTGTGTAGCCTGCCAACCATTTCCCATCTTGGGAGAAAGAACTACTGTTAATAAACCAAGTATATAAAGCATTGGGTAAAGAGGAGTCTGTTATATTTGGGAATTAGGGAGTCTTAAGGTTGAGGATTTCTATATAGGAGTGTGAACTCTCTTTGTTGGAGATGAGTAAAAGAGTGGTGGGATTGAGTGGAGGGCATTTAGCTAGGATAACATAGAGAGATTCAATAAAGAATATGTGAAAAGTTTGTATTCTAGAGGGAGAGAGATTTTGGATAGCTTTGTGTGTTATAAGGTCAGAAATGTATATGAAGAATAAACCATGATGGGTTGTCTAAATGTGTTTCTCTTTCAGGAGTTAGAAGAGTGGCTGCTTTCAGGGCTCTTATGCTGACCACCCGCTCGCTGACTGTAGTATCTGTTTTGATAGATAGGCAACTAACTACCTGAGTATTGGGTCGCTGGACTTGTCCTAAGAGTCCAAGTGCTATTCCTTCCTTTTCTGTAGTATAAAGTGTAAAAAGTTTGGAGAGGTTGGGAAGGGAAAGAGCTGGGGCCAATATAAGGGCCTGCTGTAACTTTCAGAAGTAAGGGCTAACTAATATCAATGGTGGGATCTAGCAGTTCAGTCAAAGGATCTTTAGAGGCCAGGTGTAAAGGGTGAGATAGAATGTTGAGGTTAGGAACCCAAATATGGATAAACCCTGCTAAACCAAGGAAAAATCAGAGCTCTTGTTTTAAGGTAGGAGGTGAGAGGGAAGTGGTGAGGTCTTTTCTGTTTAAAGTAATGGAGCGATGTTGTGGGGTAATAAAGAGACTGAGATAAATGACTTGAGGGGAAGAAAGTTGGGCCTTCTTGGGAGAGACACGATACCCATTTTTAGCCAAATGATTCAGGAGACTAGCTGTGTGTTCATAAGAAAGAATAAAATGGCTACAAAGGAGGAGATCATCTACATATTGGAGAAGAGTACTGGGATGGAGATCTAGTTTTGCTAGATCTGATGCTCATGTTTGTCCAAAGAAATGGGGACTATCATGGAAACCTTTGGGGAAGGACAGTCCAGGTAAGTTGTTGGGACTGATGGATGGATGACAGGATCTTTCAGGTAAAAGCAAAGAGATTTTGGGAGTCTGGGTGTAGAAGAATGGTGAAGAATGTATCTTTTAGGTCAATTACAGTGAAATGGGAAGTATCTGGAGAAATAAGGAATAGGAGGGTGTAGGGGTTGGGTACTAATGTTTGGGTTGGGAGAAATGCCTGGTTTATGATGCGGAGGTCCTGGACTAAGCGATATGAGCCATCTGACTTCTTGACAGGCAGGATTGAGGTATTGAATGAGGAGTGTGTGGATCTGAGGAGGTTTGGGGATAGAAGGTGTTATATAGTGTGTTGGAGGCTTTGTCTGCTTTCTAAGGATAAGGGGTATTGGGGTTAGTAGGAATATATTGAAGGGATTTTTAGTTTTATGTGGATAGAGAGTGGTGCTACACTATGGAAGGGGTACAGGTATCCCAGACCTTGGGTGTGACCAGAGAAACTGGGGTGGGGAATTTATCTGATTCTGGTTTAGTGAAAAGGAGAAGGAGGTATGGGTTTGAATTAGTGGTTGGAGAGAGAAGCTTAAGGGACTCTCTGAGTGTTGACAAAATTTCTCTACCAAGGATTGGGGTTGGGCATTTAGGAAGGACTAGGAACAAGTGACTGAAGGGTGTTCCAAGTAAGAGGCAATTTAAGGAAGGTGTGGCTGAAGGCTTGGAGATGAGACTATTAACGCCCCCAAATGGAGACTTGAGGGGGGCAAGTAGGACCTGTAAATTCATGTAAGGCAGAGTAAGTGGCCCTGTATCAATAAGAAAGGAGATTGGCTTACATGCTACTAGTAGAGTTACCCTGGGCTCCAAAGGAGTGATAGGCGTGGGGGCCATGGGACCCAGGCACCCTCACTCTTCAGTGGTGAGGCCTAGAAAGCTGGGCAGGCTGAGGTCCAATTTTGCAACTTTTTGGAGGGAAGAGATGTGACCCTCCCTTGAGAGGGTAGGTCACAGTCGACTTTTCAGTGACCTTTCTTGCTGCAGAGTGGATAAGGGCCTGGAGGAGGACAAGGATTAGGGCAACCTTTGGCCTAGTGTCCCTCCTTGCCACACTTAAAGCAGGAGCCTGGAGGTGCCTTGAGGGCTCTGCCCTTAGGAGTTTGCTTATTTTTGTGGGAGCCCTGGAAAACTGCTGCCAACATCTAGCAGTTAGCCTGATCTCTTTTAAGTTGTTCATTTTTTATTTCCTCATCTCTATTATTGAAAACTTTAAAGGCAGCATTTAAGAAGCCCCTTTGTGGGGTTTGAGGGCCATTCTCCAGCCTTTGTAATTTGCGTCTGAGGTTAGGGGCCAATTGAGAAATTAAATGAGAATGTAGGAATTAAATGAGAATGTAGGAAGAGGAGGCCGGATCTCTTTGAATTTTTTATAGTTAACTGCCTTATGTGCTGCTTTTTGAAGCGCTGCTATGAGACAAGTTACCATATGATTTCGGTGTTGGTGGCCTGGGGAATTTTCTGATGGGGATGGCATGGCTACTGCCCAACCGGTTGTTGATTATCTTGCCAGTGGAGGATATTAGCCTGACCTTGAGCGGCTAGCCAGACTCTCTCTTTTTGTTTTCCGGAATAAAGAGTAGAGGAAAAGATTATATAGAGGTCATGCCAGGTAAGATCACAGGATTGTGTTAGGTATTCAGATTCCTTGACATAAATGGTGGCGTCAGTGGAGAAGGATCCTAACATTTTTTTCAGTTAGAGACCTGCTAGAGAGAAAGGGACATGAACGTGGACAAATAGCCTTGGCTTGCAACTTCCCTTAAAGGGAAAACAATAGCAGGCTTCAGGGGACAACGAGTGAGAGGGGAGTGAGGCAGGGAGAAGGAGGGTTCTGAGAGATATGCGCTGAACTCCCTGGGAGCTGAGGGTTTAAAGGAGAAAGGAGTGGGGGAGTTGTGAGCTGAAGGGTTGGCGGAGGGAGAAGTAAGGGAGTCATCTGGAAGTTTGGCTGAAAGAAGAGCATACAGGGGGCCTAGGGGTTGGGGTTTCGTGGCAGTGGGATCAAAAGAGGAAGTGCCAGTTTCAGAGTCAAGGGAAGCAGACTGCAGACTGGAGTGAAGAAGCAAAATCTGATAAGTAGAGCAGGATGTATAGAGAGGGTCTGGAGCGGGAACCCATAAAGAAGGCCTGAGGGAACTTCAAACCACTTTCCATTGTGGTGACAGAAGTTGGATATCAGAATAAGTAGGACCTCAGTTTAGCACTTTCCATGTTAAACATAATCAAGATTTTTTTTGAAATGGCATGACAACTTTCACAAATATGCTACAGGAAACAAAGTAAAGAAATGACCATGAAAAGACTGTCCTGAATAAGGATATCTTGTATTCCTGGAATAGAGATTCCAACAAATGGAACAAAAACAATATTCAGAAATATAATACAGACAAAATGTTTTGAAATATAAAGTATATTTTTAGGTTGAAAAGCACTAAATACCAGGAAAAAGAATTATGAAATGATTAAGATTGACTATACCTTAAGTTACTAAAGAAATGAAAGAATTATTTTGGCATCTTGGCCAAAAAGAGAAAATGACCTATATAAAGGGTGTGAGGAAGGGACATGAAATCTAGCTGGCTGCAAACTTCTCAGTTATGGTCAATCCAGAAAACAATAAAACAGTGCTTACAAAGTTTGGGGGAAAAAATGTGAAATAAAAGTATTATATGTGGGTAATGTCAACATAAGAACGTCCAAACCTATAGAAAAAATTGCTAAGAATCTATTAGAGCCAAACTGAGGACATGCCTGGAAACAAGATCTCAAAGGACTGGAATGGCAGTTATGTAGTTCTTTTTATGCATTTGGAATCATTTTATGCATTGGAGAGATTAAGGAAGGTTATATGTAGTCCTTTGGTGGTAGATTAAGGAGACAGGAGAAAGCAAGGTGGGGAAATCTCTATGGATAAAAAGTAAAGTGGAGAGATACAACTTCTACATTGGTAGGTACAGGATAGTTCACATTTAACATTTACAATAAATCGAGATGGTATATGGGCAACAAGATCGTATGCTCCCATGAAGGTGGTTACGACGTACTCCAGGGGTCTGGAAAAGAACTTTGCTCTCACATTTCAAATATATGTTTTACTAGGTGCATAAGAACAATGGACAGGGAACACTTAAGACAAAGATTAACTTTTTACTAAGAAAGTTACAGGTTTAGTGTGTGACTACCCACCATAACCTGCCGAGTGAGGAATTTATGATCAGATCCTCCTGTGAGCTTACTTTGGGTCACTGAGCTTGTCAGGCTTGACATGTGGGGGGATTAGCTTGTCAGATTTACTATGGAGACCCTCTTTCATTCACAGGGAGGAGGAAGCTTTACCAGCAAGATTTTTTCAGGAGCTAATAAACCTGAGACAGATTAGCAAAGGAGAATGACTACATTTAATTACAGACATATTGTGCAAACCCCATATACCTGAGAGAGTCAGAGATCCCACATACATGAGATTCAAAAACAGAAAGGGAAAAATTAAGTATATTTGACATTCTTGCTTCAGAGCAAAGGTCAGGAGTTACAGGAAGTTACGAGAGGTTAAGAGCAATTAATTGTAAGAGTAATTAGAAGTTTGCCCTGCTCTATAGATAGGTCAAAAAAGATTCTCTCTAATAATCTCTTATTATGGACAGGGCTCCTAATTATAATTTTTCTAGGTATTTAAGAAGAGGCAGAAGTTTCTTTTGAGCCCACAGGATCTTGGTTACCTTTAGCTCAAAACAATCTGCATACCACAGAGGCACATCTTGGGGGATGACTCATTCTGAATATATATACTCATACTCAGCAGTATCAGCTAGATTTGGTTTGTCTGTTAATAACAATGGCTAAAGCTATAAAGATTTATAGCCTCGGATATAAGAAGTTGAGATAAGCAGACCAGAACTGGTATGGTGGCTTTTCCAAAGTCAGCCTAGGCAGGTACTTTTCTATTAATTCACCTGGCTTCTGGTCTCAGTGTCACTGTCCATGGTTGCTGCTGGAGCTTCAGCCATTAAAACAGCATTCCAGGGATCAGGAAATGGGAAGGGAGGGAAGAACAAAAGGGCTTTATCTAACTAAGTCACAGATTCTTTTAAGGGGCCTAACTGGAAGTTCCACCTAATACTTCTGTTTGGGACCAGAACATAGTCACAGCCACACCTAGATGCAAGAAAGGTCTGCACTTTCTCTTGGGCAACTATGTGCCTAGCAAAATTTTTGCAAAAGGAAGATGATAGAGTATTGGGAATTAGTTAGCAATTTCTGGTAATTTTTTTACATGTGTCCTCTTCTTGATCAACTATTTCTTCTCATTCCATTCTGACTTCCATCTCTATGCCAGTGAAATTGTTCCTACCAAGGTCATTTCTAACTCCTGTTTTATTAAATCCAAAGATCTCTTAGCAGCCTACTTAATCCTTTGTGAAAGACTCTTTTCTGGGATTCTGTAACATTACAGTCATGTTTCTTTCTGATGCAGAACAATGCAGATTTCCCCCAAGTGACAGGGAGACCAACCCCTGTACCAAGAGAAGAGGGTCCTGTGACAGAGAGTATAGAAAGAATTCAACACACTCCAAGGTTAGAGTCAAAGGAAAGTTTATTAGAAAAGGAGTAACACTCCACAGACACTGTGGTCTCCTCTCAGAGACAGAGTGAGAGGGAGAAAGACAGAGTAAAGGCACTGAGAGGGACCCTGAGTGTTCAGAGAATTGAGTTTATATGTTATTCTTTACTTCCCATTCCCTTGATATGGACATACAATGAGGAAGGGGAAGAGTATGTAGCATGAAAAGGTAATATGTAGAGTGAAAGGCCTGCTGGCAGTTCCTAGCCTTTGATCCATAGGTTCCCCCATAGTTTTAGCCATAGAGAATGACACACTGGTGTGGAGAAAGAGTTGTTAGTAATCCAGCAGACATCTTCCTTTGTTCTGAAGGTGTCCTCCTGGCCTGGCTGCAGGGCTGATCAGTACATTACAATCTGAATAGGGCTTGATTAACATTTTTTAATTCTCTTGCCTCCTCCCTACATTATTTCTTTTCATTTTCTGTTTTTATCCTCTCATTCCACTTCCTTTGAATCATACGAAACTTGAGGCTGGACTCTTTTCTTCCTTAATTATACTCTTCTTGGGTGATGTAATTCAGTCACATGATTTTATTGATGTGATCTGTGAAAGCCACAGATCTTAATTAAGTGTTGAGTTGTGATGAATGCATATACATATGTAACCCGCCTCTGATTTTAAATATTGACTGAGTGCTTATGAATCCCAAACTCATGTTTCCATCCTCTATCATTATCTTCAGCTTCAGATTCATAAATCTAGTTACCTTTTTGACTTATTTTTATGTCTAGTTGGTATTGTCAGCTTAACAGATCTAAAACTGAATTTTTGTATTTATTCTAATAAACTATTTTTTTGTGTGCCCATCTCAGAAAATGGTTCAAGCCAAAAATCTAGGTTCCTGGTTCAAGCAAAAACCCAGATTTCTCTCCCTGATTCTTTCCTTCAGCATGCCCCATCTTAGTCAATGCCAAGATCTTGTTGATTTCATCTATAAATAAAACTCAAAACTATTGCTATCTCTGCTGCTTGCTCCTGAGTTTATTAAACTGTCAGCTTCTACATGGGACTAAGACTTGCTTACCTAGCTTTACCATTCTACTCTGAGCTCTTCAGTCCAGTCTGTTCTCTACATAGATGTCAGAGTGGTCTTAGCAAATTTGATCATTACTGCTTTGCTGGAATCACTGCAGTGACTTTCTATCTTTATAATGAAATTATTTGCTATGGCATCTATGACACTATGGCCTCTACCTCCCTTTCATACTTAATCTTGAACCATTGTCACCTGTGTCTATTACACTTGTGTCTCACTTTCTGTTGTTCCTTAAAAATACTAAGTGCATTTGCACTCAGTGCCTTTGTGTTTACTATTTCCTCTACTTAGGATGTCCTCCCTAGGTTCTTGGCATAGCTGGCTGTGCTTATCTTTCAGATCTCAATTCACATTTCATCTGAGAGGGGACTTCTGTGGCCATCCTTTTAAAAAATACCCCACCCTGTCCCAATCATATCTCCCTGTTTACTTTCTTCATGTACTTCCTCAACACAAAATTATCTTAATTAATGTTCATTTTTTTATCTTCTCTCTTTGCAATGTAAGTTTCATCAGGGCAGGGCCTTTGTTTCTTATTCACCGTTGTATCCTCACTGCCTGGAACAGTGCAGTATTAGTAACGCTCAGTAAATAAATATTTTTATTCAATGATCAGATACTGCCTGAAACACTTCTAAAGTAATGTTTTTCAGATTTTATTAATAGCATTTTTGATGATAAGTATAGTTAGCAATTTTTAACCTCTAAGTAAAATCATTTTGAAAATCTATTAAAGTTTTAAGGTATTTGAATACCATTTAGTGAATTTTGATTTTGATAAAGAGTACCTAAAACACTTAATGTTTCTATTAGAGGCCAGTAATAACATATCCGTATATGAATGCCAGCTGATTGGTTGATGGTAAAATTTTTTGTGAGTTAATCTGGTAGTTAAACCATTTACATAGATTTATATCATTGTTGATTTTTCCACAAAGCACAACTAACAAATAAGACAAGAAGCACTTAGCAAATACACTGTCAATTTAGTATTTAAAGGACCTTTTAAGTATTTTTTTTTTGAGCCCAAAAAGAATGCTCAAGACATAGTAGAGATTTTATGGGTACATGATAAATTTAAGAAACCCTAGATTTTGAGAAGTTGCTTTAAAGGACATGCAGGGTAGGCTGATTCTACCTTTCAGGACGTTCTATAGTGGGATTCATGTGTAATATTAAGATTATAACTAGGAATTCTGTTTAGATTTCACAGTAGCACAATTAGTTTTGTAAATACAAGTTTCAAGAGAAGTTACTTGCCTATAATTTTTCTTCTTAGATTAGTTGTAATCCTCTAGCCCAAAATACACAGACTATGCACTGGTTCCATGAAGGAAAATAATTACAAATATTCCTTTTATGAACTGATATAATAGAAAATGTATAGCTCTGTTTTTTTTGCATTTCTTTTTCTATTCTAAGATTGAAAACAACTTAAACATATAGTGTGTGGTATTTATTCTTCACAACATTTCCATGAAATAATATCCTTATTCCAGATAAAGAATTAAAAAACTTGCCAAGCATTGTAACTAGTTATAGGTCACATGATTAGAAGTAGTGGCCCTGCAACTATTTAAGTAGTCCCCCCTTATCCGTGATTTAGCTTCCCATAGTTTCAGTGACTTTTGGTCAACTGCTTCATGAAAATATTAAATGGAAAATTTCAAAAATAAACAATTCATAAGTTTTAAATTGCTTATCTGGGTAGCATGATAAACTCTCATACCATTCACCTGTGTTCAGGGGGTTAGGAATCATTTTTTTGTACAACGTGTTTATGTTGTACATGTCCCTTCCTCTTAGTCACGTGGTAGCCATCTCAGTTGTAGTAGTCATCTCAGTTATCAGAGGTACTGCTGTGGTATCGCAGTACTTGTGTTCAAGAAACCATTTTTTTACTTACTAATGACCTCAAAGCCATGCATATAACTTTTTTTATAGTATATTAAAATTTTTCTGTTTTATTATTACAGTTGTTAATCTCTTACTTTGCCTAATATTAGACTTTATGATAGGTATGTATATGTAGAAAAAAACATAGTGGCTGTAAGGTTCAGTACTGTCTGTGGTTTCAGGTCCCCTCTGGGTCCGGAACATATCTTCTGTGGATGAGGGGAGACTACTGTAGAAGATTTCCCTCTATGAGAGTTTAACTTTAATATCAATATGAAAAATTTGATTTGAGCCTTAGCATTTATTACCTTATTAAGAGCAGAACAGCTTCATTCTCAGTTTCTGAAGTCTAAACATTGCCAATTTTAGCTGTGGAGGAAGGAGGCAGCTGGGTTATATTTAACTTTAGCATTTAGGAATAGAGTTAGACTAGTCTTGGCAGGTTGTTCCTTAACTCCTTTTCATTGTACTTTTCAGGTCTGCAAATCTTTATGTATTGGTTGATTAAGTCATATTTTAGTCAATAAATTAGCCATATTTATAATACTTCACAATATTGTTGTACCTTTTATGTTAGGAAAGAGAATGGTGTCTGTGTTTATGCTCATGTTGGAGTAGTACAAGAGTTGGACCAGTAGAATTTTCGATTCTGTCCTTAAATTCATTTATCTGTGATGGTGCTTTGGTTGGCAACTTTTTTATTTGGTTTGTAAACATTGTGTTTAATACAGTTGACCCTTGAACAACTTGGGTTTGAATTGCATGAGTCCACTTATTAAGCATATTTTTTTCAGTAAATACGCCATTAGCTTTCTGTGTTGGTGGGTTTCACATCCGCAGATGCGACCAATGTTAGATCCAAGATAGTATTTTCGATCAGCGGTTGAGAATCTGCAGATACAGAGGGTCAGTTGTATGCATTGTTCTGAGCCATTTTATGTAAGGGACTTGAGCATACATGGATTTGGGTATTTGTGGGGGTCCTATTCTTTGCAGATGCAGAGGGAGGACTGAAGTTTTGGAGAAATCAAGTTATACTGGATTTTCAGCTGCACTGGGGTTGGCATCCCTAACTCCCACATTGTTCAAGGGTCAACCGTATATACAGAAAACTATAGATGTAAGAGAAGACGGAGAGCATAAGGTTGGGTAAGTAGGTTAGGGTGAGATTTTAGAGAGTCTCAATACAATTCTAAAGGGTAGAATCTAAATATGATACTAAGGGCAGTAGAGAGTGATATAAGGTTATTGACTAGGATTACTAGTTCAGGGCCTAGAGGGATTCACATACATTACCTTTTAAAAATAACATGTTTTCCATTTTGCATTTTGTCTTAACAGTTTCTCCTGTGTTAAATTCCATGTATGTAATATTGTTTTAAAATTAAATGTTTTTGGGTGTATTAGTAAAGGAATTCAGAGAACACCTGTACATTATTCAAATTGCCATTTGTTTAACCTTTACTGAGTTGTGGAACCTTTGGCTAGATGGCACGTATGATAAACAGGCCCAGAGAACTCAGTAATTTATTCAAAAGCACATAGCTCTTAATGTCAGAATTTGGAACTAGAACCTAATTCTCCTTAGGCTAGTCATTGATTTTTCTCTGCTCTATCTCCTCTACTGCCTATGGTAATTTACTGGGTCCTTAGTGAGACGCAAAGGATGAAAGATGCCTCTTTTTTTTTTTCTTTAAGAGTATTTACATGTGATCAAATGACATCTTTGGCTATACTGCTTTGCATTTTTATTTATTTGCTTATTTTAAAATATTATTTATTTATTTTTTTATGGTGACATTCATTTAACAAAATCCAGTAAGTTTCAGGTGTACAATTCAACAGTAAAGCACATATATACATTGCACTGTATGTTCATTGCCCACGGTTAGATTTCTTTCTGTCATCACATATTTTACCCCATCTTACTCCCCCTGACATTTTTATTTAAACGCCAGATTTATTAGTATAGATCAGTACTGTAGGAGACATCAATCTTCGACATTTTTTAGTCTATATACTTATAGGAAACTTTATCTTTGAGGAATTAGCATTTGAGCTGATTTATAAGGATGAATTAATGAGTGGAAAAAAGGAATGGGAATAATAGCACAAGCAAAGTGTCAGAGTGGGCATAAATTGTTTTCTGAGCATAGTGTGAGTCATGCTAGAACAGATAAATTTCTTTCAAAATAATGAGGTAAGTACATTGTAACATTATGTAATGTTTGAGAGAGTGATTTTTTTTTTTCAAACAAATGGAATGCTTAAAATCCTGACAATTTCTTTGGCTATATCTGTACAAAGAGTACTTATGGGCATTACTGTATTCGATAATGGAATTCTATAAGACAGACTTAACATACTATATACTATTTCTTAGTAGTCATCTTTTCCCTCCACCCTAGTCTCTGAAATAATAAATGCATTTTGTGTGGACCTTTACATAGGAAAGAATAATTTCAGATGTTTTGACAAGGTATAATGATTAAAGTAGTGTCAAAGAGAATTACCTCAGAGTAACTATAGTAAAATAGAAATGTTATGCTCTATGGTTTTATAATTGGGTTATTTCCATATCTTAATACCCATCCTTCTATCAGATCAGTTGATCAAAAAAAGATTAAGATCTTCTGTTCAAGGTACCCAATAAGCTTTCTATGCTACTTTTTTCTTTTAAATTAACTTTGTCATAATTAAGCATTAAAAGTTATTTAACATAAACTATCATGAAACAGAGACTATAAACCTGTATACCTGGACTGTCAGAATTAAAGAAGTTGGAAAGGCTTTAAAATAATCTTTATTCATGAAATCATTTATTGATTTATTAATTTTTGTTGTTTATACTTGTGAAATTTTATGTGTCTTTGAGTACACTTTGTCAGATGTCTGATTCAGAAATCTATCTCAGCATGCTGTAAAACCTGTTGTAAAAATAGGTATGAGCCACCCAGTGTCACTGAAATGTTGTTGACACAGTGGAATAGCTATTAAATGAGTTTGCAGAGCCACATTAACCATTACTAAAGAATGGTGTTTTTTTTTTTTAACTGAATTTTTATTTTTGTAAATCCAAGTATAATTGAAATACTTAGAATATTTTAAGTACTGTTTAGTAGATTTTTTGAAATCTATCTTTAAGTGTAGCTTGATGTAAACCAAAGTACATAAAAAATTGTATTTCAGATTATTATATTTGAAGCACGCAACATTTTTCTCACTTTTATTGAAACTTAAAAAAAAGTTATTACAATTTTTTTTGTGACCATTTAAGTATTCCCCAGATATATTAAGTGTCTTATACATTGGGTGAATAAAAAATCTTTTAACATTTTGTATATGAAATGCATGTTATTTACACTTCTGGGAAATTAGGAGAGAGGATCTTGGTAGATAATCTGGAATTTTTGTCTATTAAGATTGGGTAAAGAGAAAGGGGGTTGAAGTGGAGTTGATTGTACCATTTTTTGTACTATTTTTTTGTAGTTTGCATTTGGCAAAGCAAGGCCCAGGGTGGGGAGGAGTGGTATAACCAGTTTAGAAAACATTGACGACTCTGTTGACAAATATAATGAAGGTGTTTAATATTGTACCGAATAGTCAGTTCCCTCGCACAATCAGTGGAGAAAACCTCTAGGATGAAATGTGGTTAAAGCTAATGAATCACTCCTAAAAGCCTTTGGGACAGGAAAACCAAAATGGGAGATTTAAGTCAATTAGGGAAAGCTTCCAAAAAAAGAAAAACAAAAACCTCTTGTGAAAGAAATGGAAGTAGCCATAACTGACCGAGAAACTTTTAGTAGAGATAAACTTTGAAATCTAAATTAATTCATATGTATATAGTTGAGAATTGACATTGTGATAATCAGGTGACTTTTTATTTTAAATGTTAACAAAAACTGCATGTATTCCTTCTTTAAACTGCTTTTCATGTTTAAAAAAGAAAATATAAATACTTGCCAGTTCTTGAATTACAGAATTTTTTAATATAAAACTTAATGATAAAAGTAATTATAATTGAACATCTACCGTATAAACTGGACAGTGGTAGGCATTTATGTGTATTATCTTACTTATTAGTCACAATACCCCTACAGAGGTGTTAAATAAAACATTTTAATTTCCACGGCTGAAATTCTTTTTAAAAGAAAGGGTTTACTAGGCCATTGCTAGCAAAAAAAAAAAAAAGACAACTACGATGAAGACCGGTTTTGGTTATGGAGTCTAAACCATCAACAACAGCATGGCTAGGTGGGAAAGAAAACATGTCCATCTTTCTGGAGTTCTGCAGGTGTTTTTTTATGTATCACGTAGTGGGGAGAAAGATATAAGCTGTTCTGAAAGGGTTTGCACTAGCCGGAGACTAAGAGGGTGAAAGAAGGTGAAGCGGGGCTAGTTCTGGGTTTGGCACAGCAGAGTTTTAAAGGAACAAGTGGCCATTGCTCCTGAGGATTAGTTGTAAGCAGCAGATTGGAAAGTTCATGTGTAAATAAGAAGTAGAGGCACGTGGGTGGGGTTTGTTCTCTGGAGCCTGGCTCTTCTCTCTTTTGGATAATTGTGGGAATAACCACCTAGAAATGAATCCTAAATTCCAGCAGATATATAGGAATGTGAGCATCTTTTGTCAGAGCTGGTCCACAGCTATTATCTGGCTAACTTTTCTCTCACTTTCTCTCATCATCTGGCAGCTGTAAGTTTAATTATGAACATCTCATAGGTACAGATATTCCTATCATAGAAGTGAAAGAAACTGAGATCAAAGAGATTAAGTGACTCCTTCAATATTACATATTAGAAGAAGACCATATTTGAATCCATGTCTTTTGACTCTATGCTCCTCCTGTAATAAATGCTGGGGCATTTGTCAGGAATTTCAAAACATAGTTTGCTTGAATTTGATCGGATAAAGATGGAATCAATATCTTAGGAAAGGTAATAAAATAATCTGACCTATAACTATAAAGAAATACAGGCATTAGGTAAATTCTGCCTTAAATTTTAGAGGTTAATCATCTGAACATTTGAACTTGTCAATAATATTTTTGATTATATTTGAATCTTAAGGAGTATTTTGTTTACTGTGGGCAATCTGTGTGGTGGTAGCATCTATTCAGTTGCAGATCTGCATGTGCTCCGATCAACTCAGCAAGGTGCTTTACTCCCAAGATTTTCCTGAGATCCTGGAGGCCTTGAATTGATACTGGTTTATTATGAGTTTTGTCTGATTTTGTACCTGTTTAGGTTCATAACGCTATACCAGAAATGTCCTTCATCCAGTCTAGTCTTAAACTAGAAAACTATTACAGAGTTACCTGGAGTCAGTCTGTAATTAATTCTTTCTAGGAATTCTTCTCTAAAAAACTATTTTAGACAAACAGAAAAAAGATGATTATGAAATGGTCTGGTAAATTTCTAAATATTAGCAAACTATGATATCTTTCATATTAATTATTCCTATGTAATTAACTCTAATATTGGCTTAGTTTTTAATATAAATTCATTAGGTTTCTCCAGTTATTTGATTTTAGTTCAACATTGTTTATTTACTGGTAATCAGGGAAAATTAAATATAATTATAAATTTTGGCATCTCTATCAGGCCATCCTGTAGAAACAGTAATTGATACTAGTTTCTACACAGCAAAACTGGTCTGTTGCTGAGTGAATTGTAAATGAAACATTTTCAGTATAACCTGGGAAATCTGGTATTTATTTAAGAGGCTATTAAAAAGAAACAATTCAACTGTTTTGTAAGAAAATTCAAGTGTTATATTCACATAGAAAGATCCTTTTTTTATTATGGCAACTGATTTTGTTTACTTAAGACAATCTGTTGCTAAAATAGTAATGAGGAAGGGTGTAATATAAGTGTAGTCATACACCCTTTGCTCAAGTAACCAGAGTGCTGTATATGCATGTTGTTCAGTTTCCTGTTGGAAGGGGGAAGTAAAGTCGTTTTTATGTTTTTCTTTCTTGCACAGCTTAAAATGACTAGGGTGTGATTTCAGTGGAATAAATGGCGTCCAAAGTCACTGATGCTATAGTCTGGTATCAAAAAAAGGTAAGTTGATAGTCAAAACTTTTAACCTTTTAAATGTTTTGATTCTAAAAATGCTGTGTGTGTGTGTGTGTGTGTGTGTGTGTGTGTACTATGGATTGATGTTAAATATTACTTAAAACATGACAAATAGATTTATGGAATTTTGAGTGGAAGGGGAAGAATATTTTGGTTTTCTTTGTGCCAGTTTTACTTCTAAGTTAGAAAGATGATGCTTAAAAGTATTTTCCCCCCACTTTTTGCTCTACATTTTCACAGTAGCTATATTATTTTGAGTTATAAACTGAATTTCCAGGATTATGAATATAATTAGCATTTTATAAAACATTAAAATTTTTCTTGTATTAAGTTCTTTGAAAAGAAAGCTGGGTTAATAGAGCTGTTATAATTTTATAACTAATATCAAAAGAAACAATTTTAATCTGTTTCTTATAAGTTACAATTCAACAGCTGAGTCTTTCTAGTAAAATAAACTTTTGAGAACTGTATTTTCCAAAACAAATATTAAAATGTTTACTTTGATGTTTTAAGATTATCTGGCTGTGTCATTCTGTACATTTCAAAGTAGCTTTCCAATGTAATATTTTCTCTATAAAGTACAAGGGAATAGATGCTCTTTTGAAAACAGTATACTATTTACTCCTGAAGAGTGTTTTTACACTCTTTAAAATGTATATTGTATATGTAGTATCTTAGATTTTGATGTTGTGAATTATTTTTGTTCTCACATTTTCAAACATTCTTGATTCTTATTCTTCATATCCCTATTAGTAAAATATGCATTTAAAGCTTTTCCTATGCACGGGAAAAATCATACAATTTAAAATTTAATTGAATTCGAAATAAGTGATAGTTAGAATACTTTAAAGATTAGACAAACCTAAGACTACTGTCTTTGGATGTGTTTTTTCTTTTCTGGGTAGAATGTACCACAGATACACAATATCACATTTTTTATATGAGATACTGAATTGGAAATGTTGATCATACTATTAATTCAGTCTTTTGTGGTTCTTTATTAATGTCATCTTTATTTTTACTCTTCCAGTCAACTTAAAATAAAACTGAATTAAAGAACACTAAAACAAAATTTTTTTATTTGCTACATATATCTTTGAAAACTTTCTCTTAATTTCTACTTAAGAGAGTTGGTAATGTTTATTAAACGTTTTATCTACTTGGGTTTTTATGTTAAACATTTTGAATTTCACTGAAGATCATTTGTAGAATATACCAGATTGACTGACATTTCTTGAGATTCATAGGTTTGAAATGTTATATTCACATTCAGTTAGCACAATGATACCTTTCTTATCTGAGGGTCATTTACCTAGCAACTTTGGATGTGTGCAACAAAAAAATTCTCCAGAGCAACTTTAACAGATGTTACAAATTATATATATCTAACAGATGTAATCACACATTTTATATTAGTCACCAGAATCATTAACCAGATTTGATTTGTTCTTTTGCTTTTAAATTTAATTTTCTTGAAGAAATACATGTGACTACTTTGAAAGATTGGTTAGTGTTTCAAGGCTTATTGTGGGGTGGGAGAAAGCATACCCAGTACTCCCTCTCCCCATCCTTACCCAATCCCCAAGTTCTCCCCAGATACAGTCATTTAAAATTCTTTATAGTTCAGTACTTCTGAAACCAAACTTTTACTCCTCATCACTGGTAAGGAGTTGGGGAGGGTGGGTTGCAAATGTAGGGTATGAAGTTTTGGTTTTCATAATTACTTTTGGGGGGATACTGACATTTGTGGGTAAGAATCAGAGATGCTAAATACCATGCTGTGTAGTAAACTAGAGTTGGCAAACTTTTTCTGTGAAGAGTCAGATAGTAAATATTTTCGGCTTTTAGGGCAACTAGTCCCTGCTCTCAGAGTACAAAAAGCAGCCATAGACAATATGTAAATGAATGCAATGAACGGGCATGACTGTGTTTCAATAAAACTTAATTTACAGAAACAGGCATGGGGCTAGATTTGGCTCACAGGCCTCAGTTTGCTGACCTTTTCTCTAAGACAGCCCCACACAACAAAGAATAGCCCTGCTTAGAATGCAATAGTGCCCTGTTGAATAACATTGGGTTTATTATAATAATAACAATAATAATAATAATTATTATTATTGTCTTTATGTTTTTAAACATACCTACTTTGCCATTATTTGATTATTCTGTTTTACATGTTACTTGTTGATTTATGACTGCATAATAAAGATTTAGCTTCTTTATGAGTTCCCCAGTCCCTCTCTCCCACCCCATCTTTCCAGTCACTACAAATTTTAGTTAAATCAGTATTCAGGGCTTATGTTTGTGTTTGCATTGTTTACAGCTATATCATATAATGTGCTGTGATAATATATCCTGTCTATGCAACCTTTTCCCCCCTTCGCTTGGTTTTTCTAATTCTCTAAAGACTCTCTTAGAACCATAAAACTCCTTTTGTTGCAGTCATTCACATTCAAGTATGCTATCAGTTCCTTTTTTTTCTTTCTTTCTTGGGAATGACCCTCCTAGAACTCTGTCTTTCTGCTTCATTATAGATGAATTGTTCTGCAGTCATGCCTCTCATCTGCCATCTTGGTATTTCTTTTTATCATTAGCCTAAGGGTTCCCTTCACTGCTCTTAGGTCATTCAGATTTGTTTTTCTCTTAAGAATATGTTTACAAAAAAAGTTCTTTTAGAGGTGTTTATGCTTCAGTGAAAAGAGGGCAGAAAAGTGTATGTAACATCACATACACACAATACACACATGTATACAGACTTTCACATCTGATTTGATCCCCAAGTGAAGAAGTTCCTGATTAGATGATTTAAAAAGGTTTAATATTCTAACGTCCTTTGATTTTGTTAGTATCATTCATTAGGATCCAGCTTATACTAGGAGATATTGCTATAAATAAAAACCAAGAAATGTTCACTTTCATTTTTCTAAATATTTGTTTGTTTGGTCGTAACTCACTTTAGAGTCGCCTTTCCCACCGTAAAATGATGACATTTTCATATTTTTGTTTTGAGTACTGAACACTAGTTCTAAAGGCCATTACTTGATTTGTGGACTGTTGTAAACATGATCTCTAATATCACATGTGAAAATTCCAGGAGAAAATAAATAAAAATAAATTGTTTTAAAGTATTAAAATATGTGTAGATCTAATTAAATATCAGGTACTTTTTAATAGATCATTCTTTACATAGTTTATTTTGAGATTTTTAAAAGTCCTTTAATATCTAATTTTACTTATTTTTAAGAAGATATTAAATTGTTTATTGATTACACATGATAGTAGATGATATACAAGCTTCATTCCCATCTATAATTATTCTGGTACCATAATTCAATTTAGATATATTATATAAGATGTGCTGACCATCATTAATAATCAAGTAAACTCCATGACTCTGCTTGGGTGACCCTTTTAACATCAACGGTGAACTCCAGGACACAACACAGTAATTGTCAGTTCAGCTACATCAAGGTTTCTGAAGACAATGGCTTCTATGCCAAACCAGATTGTAAATAAATTTCAAATGGAACCTGGAATCATCCATCACACTGTTGGGTTAATTTCCCAAGATGTCTTCTTTTTGAAAGACACCTTTATTCAGTGTCATGATCAGGCTATTAACATATAGCACTCAACAGTATAGGTGCAAAAAATAAAAAATCTATGTTAAACCCCTTCGTTGGAATGCTTTATACTTTTCACTTAACAGAAACTATAATAACCTGTTATTCAATTAGTCACAAATACAGCCCTCAAGTTTTTTGCCCATACACATGAGTATTCTCTAAAACATACATGTCTTTTTTGTAGCAGCTGGACCTTGCCACCATTGTGCTTGACTAAGTTCACACATCTGGTGTAACCTGTAGCTTCCCTGTGACTTCTCTGGCTCTCCTCTCCTGCCAAGCTTTGTTTCCTGGTAATAATTTAAACCTTCTGCCACTGCCATATCTACTGTTTCTTCTGGAACTGCGATAGCTGACTTGGTTTTGTGGTTTGGCAACATATTGCCCTTCACCACCATAGAGGTCAGAGCTTCTACCTCCAAAGTCTCCTCCTTTTGTGAGTCCAAAATTTGAAGATTGATAGTTGTAATTACCAAAGTCATGTAGCTTCTATGACCTCCAAGATTGCTTCTATCATTACCAAATCCATTATAGACATCCCCACTGCCACCATATTCTCCACCAGGATGGCTGCCACCAAAGCCACCTTGATTACTGAAGTTTCCTCTATGACCAAAGTTGTCATTCACACCAAAACCACCTCTATGACCACCACCAAAGTTTCCAGAACCACTTTGACCTTTTTGGCTGGATGAAGCACTAGCCATTTCTTTCCTTACTTCACAGTCGTGGCCATTCTAGTATGACAGCCTTGTCTACAGAATCATGGTCATCAAAGGTTACAAAAGCAAAGCCTCTCTTTTTGCCATTGTCTTAGTCATGATTTTAGTCCCTTCAGTTTTCCCATACTGTTCAAACTAATCTCTTAGTTGATGTTCTTCAGTGTATTCTTTAATACCACCAACAAAAATATTATTCATGTTTAAGCGGGCACCAGGTATTTGAGACTCTTCTCTTGAGACAACCATCCTTGGTTCCATAACTCTTCCATCCAACTCGTGTGGCCTTGGCATTCATGGTTGCATCTACCTCCTGTGCAGTGGCATATGTGACAAACCCAAAGCCCCTAGAACTCTTGGTGTTTGGATGTCTCATCACCACACAGTCTGTGAGCATTCCTCATGGCTCAGAATGGCTTCTCAGACTCTCATCGGTTGTGTCAAAGCTTAGACCTCCAATGAAGAGCTTCTGCAGCTGTTCAGGCTCTTTGGGAGACTGGGAGACTCGGAGACTCAGAGACGTGGTGGCTGTAGGTGGGGAGACTTTAACAATGCTTACTTGGCAGCGTCCACTGACAGGAAGTCTTTGATATCTAATTTTAAACTTCATTTTGTACTTGTAGTCATCTATAGTCATGATTAATTTGAATGTTCTTATTGAAACAAATTTACAATCATTAATTTAGTACAACAATTAATGCCTCAAAATGGTGACAGGAGAAACAGGAATAATTTTTGGTTAATATTGGGCCATTGAATGTTTTTTTTAATAACACAGTACTTTGCTGTCATATTTCTGGCTTTTTGTTCCAGAGGAGAGGCCATTATTTTTGGAAGATATCTTAAATAGGGGCCTGAAGTTATATGGGTTCAGATAATTGATACACTAAGTATTCCCTTAAAAAAAGTAATGACTCCTAGGATTCTATTGTAAATATGCAGGTCAAATTATGAGAGAATGAAGTTGTATTTTCAGGATATGAATATATAAGGTGGCCCAGAAAAAAGAACCAAATTTTAGAGAGAAGGGAAGCACTAGCAATACTGTATTGAAATAGTAAAATAGTGAAGTTAGTTTGTAGAACTGAGGAAGAACTATATGATATAGATCTTTGTCATTGCCCTTATGGAGTTAATAGTCAGCAAGAAAACTTGAATAAATATGTTTAATGGCTTCTAAATATGAGCCAACAGTGAGATTTATTTAGTAATATAAATCAGAAACTAGCCTGAGTTTCTTGACCTTGATTGATAACTACTGTTAACTATTAATAGTTGGGAACTTTAAATTCTCTCCCTTTTAAGTAAAGTTCGGTTGTACACGTACGTGTGTGTGTGTGTGTGTGTGTGTTTACACTAAGTACATAATAGGACATTTCAGAGCGATACCTTGCCCCTGGTCGTACAGATGGTTAAGCAGTATTAAATCTCAGCTTTCAACTCCAAAACTATGCTGTTACTTTTATGATTTTCAGGGTTCTTTGGCAAGACAGATTCAAATTAGATTATCTTTAGCAAAACAGAGACATTTACTGGTTTTCAAACTAAACCATGCAAAGTGATGAAGCTTATCTCAGAATTGATAGAATCCCAAGACCAGAGCATCATCAGATGTATCTGTCTGCCTCTTTTTCCTTCTCTGCTTTCCTGAAGCTGGTATATTTCTTCCTACAAATGTTCTCCATTTTTGGGGAACTTGCCCCGAGGCACCTCCAGACTCCTTTTTTTTTTTTTTTTTTTTTTTTTTTTAGCTCTATAAGAAGAAAGGATGTGTGGAGTGGAATAAAGTAGGTTTCTTACCCAAAACTATTCCGTACCTTTTTCCCTGTGGGAAGAACTACTTTGTGATGGAATTTATTATCCTCTTCAGAGCCTTATGGCCAGGGAGTATGAAGTCTCAGAAGGGATGAATCCTGATTAGTCTAAGCCAATCATGGAATTCTGTTTTATTTGAATAAATAAATTCCCATTTTTTTAAAGTCATTTGAAGTTGAGTTTTATTTTCTTGCAGCTGAAAGCATTCTAAGTGATACATAAGAAATACTGTCCTTTTTTGCTTTTGGATAGTTATAGTCATAGATCGAAAATTAAGATCTAGCAAAATATAGGTACTTAGCCTAAGACAAGTGGGTTTATTACATTTTCCCTATTAAGTTTTTTTTTTTTCTTGAGCCACATTCTCATATGTACCATTAAATCTTTGTTGTAATTTTAAACTACTGTGCCTTATAGTATGGTGTGTTTGAAAGAGCACTTTTATTTGATTTTTTGTGGTATTTACCAACTTGTATTATTGAATGTTTTACTTAATCTCTCTGAACCTCAGTTCTTTTATAAACTAAGGATAACATAAACTTATTTTACAAACTGAGGATAGTAATGCTTCCCCTGTGTGCCTCACAGTGTTGTGCAGAAGTAAATCAACTTTAAGTATGATTTTTAAAAAGTTTTTGAAGTGGTTTATGAATTGTTCAAATAAATATGAAGCATCTCTTTAAAATAATGTTAGTGATGTATCTTATGAATTGGAATATAAAGGATAAGAAGTTAGAATAGCTTTCAGTACTCAACAGTTTCTTTAATGACCACAAGTGTGTGCTGCACATAATCTTTTTTCCATCTGGACAGAGAGGTAGGTATTGAGGCTAAGGCATGACCAGAGATGGTACTTCATATTTCCTTGGCCACAATGGTTGGTCCAGTTTGGATATCTTGTGACCCAAAGTGTCCATCTAGAGACTTTTTTTTTTTTTTTTTAAGTTGAGGCAACCCTTGATTGACCTCACAGATTGCAAGGACCTTGTCAGTTTACAATCCCCTATTTTTTACTCCCACAGCACCTGGTCTTCCTGGGTGGTCTCCCATCCAAGTAATAACCAGCTTCTGAGATCAGACAGGATCCAGCTTGTTAGGGTAGCATGGCTGTAGACATAAACTTTTTTTAATTAGAACTGTTGGAAAAGACTCTTGCTTCTTTCATCGAGGAGCTGGAAGGATACAAGTCTGGAGCAGCCTATAGGCTTCAAGTTGTGGACGGAAGAAGAGAGTGAGACAGCAACATATTGGGGCAAGAATGGGGAAGAGAGACAACCAGTATGGTGTGCTCTGTTTTCTGGATTCACTCCACTCTGAGATTACCTTCATCTTACTTTTCAGTTATTTAGCCATGTCAGCCAGTAGATAGCCCCTTTTTGTTGAAGCTAGTTTGAATGGGATTTTACTTACAAAAGAGAGAGTCCTAACTAATGCATAGAAGCAACATTTTATTGTAAATTATATTGAGGTATAATATATATTCAGAAAACCACACATATTTTAAGTGTTCAGCTTGATGAATTCTATAAACCAAACACCTGTTTGTGTTCAGGACAGTTTGTGTCCTGTTGCAAAACAATACTGAGATCAAGAAAGAGAATGTTACTAGCTCTACAGAAGCCTTCATACTCCCTTTCAGTCACAACCTGCCCCCTCTGAGGGTGATTGCCATATGAGGCAGTATATCTTTATAGGTTTGGGGATTGGAAAGCAGAGATTCAAATCCTTATTCTTGAAAGCCTTTTATGATTTTGGACAAGTTGTTTAACTTCTCTGAATTTTCACTTTCTTTATGTATATAAATACTCTCTTTTATATTTGAGGATTAATTGATGATATTTGTAAGTGCTCTTTATTAAATATTTATTTCTATTATTATTATTACTTCATATTACCCACACTTATCAGAGAAATTATTCCCATACTTATCAGTGCTTTATTTTCATGCATTCTAAAAGTTTTCATGACTCTAAAATGATTTTTATAAATGAAAAACCTAAAATGTCAGACTTCTAATTTCCAATTGTAGAGCAGTAGGGATTTAGTTGATGTTTGTTATCTAATAACCATAGAGCAAAGTCATGATTAAGTGTAATTTATAAACCTCAACTTTCTTTGCTTCAGTCACTGATCAGATTTTCCACCTCTTCCTTTTTAATGCCATTTGCCAAAAGTTAAGATCGTCCTAGTGAAATAGATTGGTTAGTTTAGTTGCTGAAATATGTGCCTTTTCACTTAAGATTTTTCTCCCCCATTTTGTTCATGAAGTTCTTAATTTACCACCCTCATATTCTCTCCACTTTGGGTATCTTAGCATAAATAATTTAAGATTTAGTTTTATTTATAAGAAACTATGCTATACAGTATTCAAGATAGTTTGATTTCGGAGATCATCTAGTTCTTGTTAAATTTTTTGCTTTATAGATAAGAAACCTGATGCCTGTAGACCTAATACCTTGATCATAGTCATGAATTAGTGATAAAAGCAAAGCTTGGGTCTGCTGACTTGCAGGCCACTCTTCCTTCTGTATGGAAGTCACTTAAAAAAACAGACAAAAATAACTTTTGTAAAATTCATTTGTTTAGTTTGAGAATTTTGTTTTTTCAGATGACTTCTGATATGAGTGTTTGGGAAGGTATACATCTTTAAAAATAGATAGGATTAAGTGTGTGTGTGTGTGTGTGTGTGTGTGTGTGTGTGTGTGTTGACTTAATGGTAGTGATGATGATGATGTTATAGTATCACCACACATTTAAATAACATTATTTTTTCAGAGTGCTTCTATATTTTTATGGTTTGATGTATTGTGATAATGGAATGGATTAACTCAATGGTTATATCAAGATATTTTAAAAAGTTGTATAAGTTTCCATTTTGTAGCAAATGATCACAAAACTAGATGGCTTAAAACAACAGAAGGTTATTTTTTTCACAGTTCAGGAGGCCAGAAGTCCAAAATCAGAGTGTCAGCAGGGTAGGTTTCTTCCATAGGCAGGCTCTGAGGGAGAAACTGTCCTATGTGCCTTTCCGGGCTTCTGGTGAACACAGTCATTAGTGTTTCTTGCCTTGTAGGTACATCATTCCACTCTCTGCCTCTGTCTTCACATTGCCTTCTTCATTTTGTTTCTGTGTCCTCTTCCTTTTAGGATACCAGTCATTAGACATGGGGTCCACTCTAAATCTGGGGTGATCTTATCTTGAGATCCTTAATTAATTATACTTACAAATACCCTGTTTCCAAATGAGGTAACATTTCAAGGGTCTGGGCAGACATGAATTTTTGTGGGACACTATTCTACCCGTTACAGAAGTATAACTAAAGAATATGACTGGTTTTAGTAGATTCCATGTGGAGATGTGTAGTTTAATTTCCTTCTGTGTAGCTGTATCCTGGACTACCAGTATTGAACTGAGTAAAAGAGGACCAGGATCTTTAATATTTTCTTCATGTTCTTAAAAGTTAAAGTTGTTGATAACTTAACTTCTCCTGTATGAAATGTTAAGGAATAAATTTATGCAGAATTAAGCACAATTTTCTGTTTCCAGTTCTTATTAAATACATAGATATTTGGGTTCTTTATTTAATCCAACTATTATGAGTTTAATGTCTTAATCATAAGTAATAACATTCTTTCTCCTTTAAAAAAGTACATGTAAGTGAAACCACATATTTCTCAATGTTCTAGTCTTGAAGAGTTGTCAGATCTACTTTCTACTTTTTGATAAATTATAAACTATCTCTTAAAATACTGATTGTTTCTTTTAGGACCAAACAATATTGTATATAAAACTAAATATTTCAAGGTATATGTAATCTTAATCTGTTGTTTTAGTTATGAAATTATAACAATTGAGTTGAAGTATGAAGTTTTAAATATTCAAACTCTTAATGAATTGAGTATATGGTATGAGATGTGTTTTTTCCATAATTGCCACAGGCTGTTGAATAACAATTCATTTCTTTGATGCTGCAGGATTTTGTGTTTGGAGCTAATTCTGTAGAACACTATAGACTGATTATGTGCTAGAGGACACGTTTGGCTTTCCTAAATGACCTTAGATTAGCTGATTTTATTTTTATTTACTAAGCTTCATGAATTTCTTAATTTTGTAAGCCTTAGTTTCTTTATAATATTGAGATGAGAATCCTTTTAAGATTGCTATGATGATTAAATGAGATAAACACCAAGTATAATGTTGGCATACGGTAGGTGTTCAATGAATACTGCTATAGCAATTCTTCTGCCTTTTCCCTTTTGCTAAATATGGAGTCTCATTAATAGTATATTTGGATAATTAAAGGTTTGGGTTATTAGTTCTTTTAAATTGAACATTTCAGTACCATTAAAATACAAAAACACCATTAGAAGAAGTGGTCAGGTTTCTTTGATATTTTTGAGAATTCTATACTTACATTTAATTGCTCTCTCTCTTATCATTTGCTTTAATTTCTAGTACAAATAGTTTTTTTCTCAGCGTATGTCATACTTTATCTGGGATCATTTGAAGTATTTTTTTTCATGGTAAGGAGAGGTGTTTTAGGAAGGGACAGAACAAATGATACATTGAAAAGTGGATAGAATACAGAGAAGGATAGATATAGTTTTTTTAAGTTTAATATCTAATTTGGAGAAACTCTCTGAATCACTGAAAGAAGCTGTCAGCAAAATCAGTTCCTTGAAGTACATGAATTTTACCAAGGAGAAATTCCCGTGAACCTTCCCTCATATACAGTGACAGAAGGAGACTAGACTGAGTGGTGAGCAGACAGTGTAATATGTAGATGATACAGAATTGTACAGTTGCCACTTAAATAATGTTATTATCCAATAAATTTAATTTAAAAAATACAACCAGCTATGAATAGTAAAGAAAAGAAAAACCTCATTTCTATCTGTGTTTTTGTTTGTTTGTTTGCCAGAGATTGTCACTGAGGTTACCTGTGCTAGACTCTTATCTTCTTGCTAAAGAATCAAATGTAGAGAGGGAAAGGTGCCTTAGAAATGAACCTTTCTAGTATGTTTATTTTACAGATGAGGAAACACTGAGAGATAAGGAAACTCAATAAGGTCTTGTTTTTTGTTTTTGTTTTTGTTTTACCTAATCTAGAGATCTTGAGTTACAGAATTTCACTTTTGAACAAGCAGTACCTATACTTAATTGGGATAACAGATTCAACTCCCATGGGTAAAGAAAATGAAAAATAGAAAAATATACCTTGCACTGTTCCTTAGCAATATCCTGATCAACTGCTACACAGTAACATTTATGGATTCCAAAGAGATCTATAGTCAGTACTCCCAAGTGTGAAAGTACTGGATTTACAAAAACAATGTCAGTAGAAAATTCTTTATCTTATTTGAGATTTTTGAGACATCTTTTCACCATGTTCAGAATACATAAACACCCAAATGATTAGTATTTATTTTGTTTGTCCTCTTGAGAAGTTGAATATTTGGTAATAAAAAGTTTTTGTATTTATTTTGCAGATACTTTGGTATAGCAGAACTAGGAATTTCTACAAAGTACGTAACTTCTTTGAAATGCTGCAGTTCTCTTAATTTGTTTATGACTTTTTTTTTGATAAATGGAATAGTTATTCCATTAAAAGGAAACATTGGTTTGCCTACAGCGGTTGCCAAATACAGTGCCTAAAAAATTAAAGTAGTTGTTTACACAGGTATGAGGAGATCCAGGAAACAATGTTATTTGAATAGAGTTGAAGTTCTTTAATGAATAAAGCTTCTTATTCCTGTTGGGAGTTAGAAAGAAAAATATTTTATGACATACTACTGGAAACCAGTCTCTAACTTTTTTTATTTTCTGATGAATAGATTTAAAATAGATATATTAGCCAAGGATGTAGTGTTTGCCAGTTATAT
This sequence comes from Macroglossus sobrinus, assembly GCA_004027375.1. Taxonomy (NCBI): domain Eukaryota; kingdom Metazoa; phylum Chordata; class Mammalia; order Chiroptera; family Pteropodidae; genus Macroglossus; species Macroglossus sobrinus. The sequence goes on along the minus strand of PVKZ01001548.1, from coordinate 23,442 downwards.
TCCAAATATCTTGCAATCAGTTTATCTTTAACCATGGTAACAGACATGGTGGTGAAACAAATTAGTAGGTTGCCATTGGCAGTCTAAAATTAGGGAAATGTACCAACTTTGAAAAGGCCCAAGTGTGTCTAAAATACTGATGTTAACCTGCTATGTTTATAGTTCCACAAAGAATGACATTTATAAATGCTATATAACAGGGTAATGTAGAAGCTAAATTGCTCTTTGTCAAATGGCCCATAGAATTTATTCAATGAAAGTTGTTAATTCAGTACCAAGGATTTATTCACAAGAATAAAAATTCTGGAGAAGGTATACAACCTCAAAATTTGCCATGCAAGTGAAGCCTCAGTACATTGACTTTATATAGGAAAAATTCAATACATTTAGTTTTACCAAAACAGTATAATTTTTAGGATTAAAGATTTTTATTACCAAGACTTTGTTTCTCTCTCTAAAAAAATAATTTCCTGGTAGAATTTGTACCCATTTACATTTAAATAGTATTTATAATAAACCTTCTATGTGTCAGGCACTGAGTACTTAAAACAACCCTGCATCATTGTTCCCAGTGATGCACTAAAATTGTCTTTAAAGCACTATGGAACTCCTATAAAGTTCCATCTAAATTTCTTCTTCCAGTTACCCTTCCATTACTCTGATCTCCTAAATATTGCTCAGATTTGCTGTGATCTACCTTCCTTTATTGTTCTTTTATTCTTGTCCCAGTTAAATATTTCCCCCTCACAGCCATTAAAGTGATTTATTTTAATTAAAAATTTGACCTTGCACTTAACTATTTAATAACACTCTTTGAAGACTTCCTCTTGAAGTGTCCCCATACTGTTTTCACCTTACTGCTTGGGATGCCCACTTCTGTTCTTTTTGAAAACTAACTTAAATTAGTCCTTAAAACTCAAAGTTAGAATCTTTCCCTCAAGGATGTCTTTCATAATCCCACGGAGACCGGATTTGGCGCCCCCTGCCCTGCTTCTACAGACAAGTTATGTATACTCCTTTCATGGCAGTAGTATTCTGCTTTTTTTTTCTTTTCTTGATTCTTTCTCTTTTTATGAATTTGCAGAGTGATGTGGCAGTTACCTAGAATCCTCCAGAGTCACCACTGTTGTTTGTTTGTTGTATCTTTGTGAGCTCTTGGCTTTAATGATTTTTGATGTATTTCACCCTGTTGTAGCTATTGATGCTCAGGTTGTTCTGTTTTGCCAATAAGAGCTTATTCTGGTTGGCTTCTGAGTCTCTTTGACATTCTCTAGTAATATTTGACTGTATTCCTTGAGGATACAAGTTTGAAATGGGAACAGTCGGTTCTGTGTAGGGTTGGGGAAAACTAGAGAGAGATCTTGATCCTTTTTTTTTTTTTTAAAATCATCCTAGATACATACATCCTGAAATGTTTATGGTATAGTTATAAACAAAATTCATTCTGCTCCATCTAATAGCAATTAAAGGGGAATCTCTTTAATAAATTCAGTTACCCTTCTGCCTCTGGGTTACAGTGGCATTTTGTTTATTCAAGCATTTATCACAGCTTGACTTTCAGTATAATCAATAAGGGTAGAAATGTTATCTTTGTATCTTTATTATTTCAGTGCCTTACCTTATAGTTGGTACTTGGTAGGTGTTTGATGCTTTGACAACAGTGCTATTAGGAGATAATATTTATATTAAATTTTTAGTGTATGTAGTTCTTCATTATTGTATTGAGTTCCTGTGAGGTGACATGCACCAACGTATACATTTACTTCAGGTGACTTGATTTAACTCATTTAGTTGTAATATGTGAAATAATTTCTATATGCTGAATATCTATTTCATTAAGTACTAAACATAATACTTTAGCCTATGGCAACTGTCTGATAGTGGGGCAAATGTGCAATGGCCACTACAACGAGAATGTATATTCAGACCAAAACACAAAGCAAGCAACTCCATAGAATATAACAGAATTTATTATAGAGTGATTTACTTATGGGGAGATTGGGCCAGAGCAGACAGGGGGCCCAGCCGTTTTGCACAAATTATTCTCTACTGAGGACTCCTGCTACTGTACTGTTTTTATAATATAACTCAGGTAGGAATGATTGGGAAAAAAAAAGGGACAAAGAATGCAGTAACTCCAACGGCCATACCTCCTGGTGGGTGATACAATTATCCGTTTGATGTTCATCTTGGTTGTCATCCTGGCCATTGCTAACAGAAGTATTAAGGTTACATTTTAAGGAACACAGATAATTATTAACTGGAAGGCTTCCATACGCTTACTAAGTAAGGACAGTAAGGTTGGGCAAAGGTTACAGCATGAAAGGACGCAAAGATGGAGATGGTTTTTGTTCACATCTACATCTATGCAAAGGACATTTCCTAAAGTGTGTTCTGTGTGATGTTAATACATGTTAGGAGGATAGAGGGATTTTGTGGTCAAATAAGTTTGTGAAATACTGAGTTAGACAAAGGTGAACAAGTTTTATGGTAACAGGATTTCATAGTGTGAATAACATGCAGACTGCCTAAGAGACAGGTAGAGAAGATATCATTTCTCAATATATTTGACTGACTTATTTTTCTTTGAATGTCTGTGGAACATACTTAGGAAAATGCTGGCCAAGTTATATAAATGAATATATGGTGCGGTGGAAAGGGCATGTAGAGTTGTAAGTCAAAACTTGGGTTCCTTCCCCCAAATACTAGATGTCAAACCTCTTAAAGGCTCAGTTGTCCCATTAGTGCAGGAGGTTAATAATGGTCTGTACAAACTCATTACAAAGCACTTGACAAAGATTAGTACTTTAGCAGTCTTATTATCTACATAAGTGGTTCATTATAAATTTAACAAATATTGTAAATGAATATTTTATTTCTTCCTCTGCACAGTTTTTCCTAATGCTATAGTGAAGATTAATGGTGTAACCAGCAGTCCTACCTGTAGGTGTTTCCAGTAGCAAGTTTGTAGCCATCTGGATTCTCGCAATTACAACAAACCTTTTCTTGACCAGTGATAACCATGGTCCAGGTCCCTTAGATACTAATTCTGAGGAATCCGGACTAAGCACCCAGGAGCAATTTATCTTAACTGTTTCTCCATTTTAATTTTAACCTATACAGGTAAGTAGAAGAAAGCTAAGCAATGTATTCAGTTTGACTAATTTAGGTCTGTTTTATAGTCTCATTTTTTATTTCATATTATTGAATGAACAGCAATAATGTTAGGTATTTTTCTAAAATAAGGTATTTAAATAACCAAGATATGTTATAGTCTTGGTATTTAAATTGCTTTAAAAGCATTTATGCTAGTAAATGGTTAGAAATATGTAAACAAGGAAGGTGCTGTAGTCTTGAGTCATATTATGTGCACATGGTTTAGTCAGGGGTATGTTTTAGAATAACAAACCAGAGTATATCCTATGATAAATAGTAGAGGAATGCAAATAAGGCATCTGCATTTCTTGTCTTATGTTGCAATATGAAGAAAAAGGAAGCATTAAGTAATTCATCAAAATGACATAGTAGCAAACATTAAGCTCTTATGTGTGTATTAGCTCATTAGCACGTTAATCCTTATAGTTATCCTATGATTACTAATAATATATTAACTGTTTTACATATTTTTAGGGCTGAGTAAGTTGAACTTCATGAAAAGTTTTGTATATTCTCATTTGCTTTCTTAACAGAGCCTGAGAGCTTCGCTCCTGGCAAGGCAGCCGTGGAGTCAGTAGAGTCAGAAATATCTGGCAATGACTAGGGGTTAGATGCTACCCCTCGTCTGGTGATCAGAGCCAAGGCTCTGATCAAGTGTGGTTTTTATGTAAGAATGTGAGTGAAATTACTAGTTGGTAAGGGCTCAGCTGGGGAGCTGGGTTTGAATTCCTGTATTATTCTACTTAAATGTTTAACTTTGTATAACTTACGTTTTCTTTAACTATAAAATAGTGATATCAGTAATACATACTTCATAAAGTTGTGAGGATTAAATGAGTTAATACATGAAAAGTGTATATGACACTTGATAAATAGTAAGTGCTATTTGTTGTTGTTGTTGTTATTATTATTATTAACAGTATTAACTGCCTTTTTTGGCAAAAGGGAGTAGAACTAGAGACCCTAACATATTTCAGTAACCAGGGGTAGGGCCTTCCATCCAAGTCGGATCCCAATCAGTCCATGCCGCAATGTTTAGGTGGTTATTTTAATGATAGACCATGTATTATTGCCATCTTGGGTGGCATAAATGTTGTTTTTCCTTTTTTTCCCCAATAAATATTACCCAGTACCAATACTTCTTTTTACTTTCAAGTTACCCATAATTTTGATTTCCTGAATAGAAGGATTGGAAGAGAGATTTCTGAAAAATGGAAAAATGTATTGTTGTTTATGTATGATGCAAGTTAGTATAAGACTCCTTTTTCATTCACTTGGGTATAAGACGTTTCTGTGAATGAGGAAAATCCTTATTTACTCTCAAGCGAAAGTGACTGCACAGAAAATGCAGACCATTGTGAAATAAGAAGTTGAGGAATTCTTAGAGTACATGAAAGAATGTTCATGTAACAGTTACTCAGACTAATTTGTTTCTCAGTTTGTCCTGTCTGTCTCCTGATCCTTTTGTTCTTTGGAAAGTTTCCTTAACTGAAATTGTTTTTGTACCTGTGTTGTTTAGAAAAATGATCTGATATGCTTTGATTTGTTAAACAAATCAAGAATTGAAGGCCAAGAGAGGTAGGTTTTCCAATAAATACTTCAAATTAAGAATTGCTTGTTGTCTAAGTGATTTATTCTGAGCTTAAATTCATTCATAGCTTAAACTGTTCTTAATATGAATATTTAATTACTTGTCATCTATGTTTACAAGTTCATACCATAAAGATCAGAAATTTATTCAGCTTTTCATTGTATTTGAAATATTATGTTATGGAATCAAGAACTCATACTTTTTTTTTATAGGGTTATCTAAAAATTCAAGAGAGATCATATTGAGGAAGTCCGATTATACAGAATTTCTTTAATTGTATATGATATTATTTTTGTGTAATGCTAGACATAGCCGAGGTTAAAATAACAAAATAAATGTTTACTATATACTAAGTGATTTACAGTCACTGTCCAATTTCTAAAATGTCACTGAGGAAACAGACTCAGAGGTTTTTCATTTGGTTTGTTTTGCCTAAAGTGCTCTAGTCACTGAGTAAATGGTAGAACCTTGATCTGCCCAGGTCTTGTCTTTAAAGCCCTGCACTTAAAAAAAAAAAAAAAAAAATCTCATCACCATTTACTGTCAGCAATTACCTGGTCATTCAAGCAAAAATTATCTATTTAATAGTTTGAAGCAAATTTTATATACATATTTTTAAATCCTAAAATTAAGAATAATGCAACAATTATATACAACATAGACAATTTCTTTATATTAACATTTTTTTTCTCAGTTGCAGTGAACTATAATTTGTACTGGTAATGTCTAAATATCTCAAACCTTGAGAAGTAGAGCCTATAAATATGCAAGTTAGTGTTAGGCCAGAATTTAAATTAATTAATAATCTAGCCTAGTTCCCCTACCACTCCATCCCACCCCACTCCACCCTCCCACCCCCCCCCCAAAAAAAAAGAAAGAAAAAGAAGAATCAGGTTTTGGAGTCAAAATTTGGTAGGAAGAAATTGTTTTGTGATTCCAAATTACCAGAGACTTCAGGGCCTTCTGAATATATTTGTATTTCTTTCCTTTAAAGGCTTGTCATGTTATTTAAAGAAATCTTACAAAAATATAGCTTTTTTTTAATATAAAATAGCTTTATTGGTGTATAACTTACATGCCATAAGTGTACAATTCAGTAATTCTTACTAAATTTATAGAATTTTGTATCTATCATCACAGTCTAATTTCAGAACATCTCTATCATTCCCAAAAGAAATTTTTGCTCATTTGTAGTCACTCCCTATTTAAACCCCCAACACTAGGCAGCCATTAATCTACTTGTTGTCTCTATAAGATTTGCCTTTTCTGTATATTTCATATACATGCAGTTAAATAATATGTGGCTTTTTGTATCTGGCTTTTTCTACTTAACATAATGTTTCTGAGTTTCACACATGTAGCATGTATGAGTACTTCCTTTTTATTGCTGAGTAGAATCCCATTGCTTAGGTATATCATTTTACCTATTCACAATTGATGAATAATAATATTATGAATAATATAGATATAAACATTAATGTAAAGATATTTCTATGGACATATGTTTTCATTTCTCTTGAGTAGGTAATTAGGGGTAGAATTACCAGGTCATAGCTGCCAAACTGTTTTCCAAGTGGCTGCTTCATTTTACAATTCCCTTGAGCATATATGAGGATTTTAGTTTCTCCACATCCATGCCAACACCTGTTAGTGTCTGTCTTTTTGATTGTAGCCATTCTAATGGGTGTGAATTGTTACCTGTTTGTAGTTTAATTTGCACAGCTATTTCTTTTAATTGATTTTCTATTTTGGGTATTATGATTTAGTTTGAATTTACTATAGCTTTGGAAATCCTAGAAAACAACTGGCATGATCTTTGCAGTGTTATGCATCGGTGTCTCTGCATTCTGCGAGATCAGAGAAATAAAGCTTTTGAATTGTCATTTAAAATTTAGGTCTTTTCAGGTAAAATCAAAAGGAAAAGAGATTATTTACTTGTCAGAAAAATAATAATCAATCCTAGATGTTTGGCATATTACCGATCGTTTCCTGCTTTAGTTATGCCATTGACTAGTTGAGGTAGTGTGTTTTTTTGGTCATGATCTTACCTATTATAATTAAATATTATTCCAATTTCCTAAAAATGTGATAATTGATGAAGTAGTCATATAATTTTTCTCCCACTTATTAAATAATAACACATCATTTGGCAAGAAATTTGTGAGAGCTTTCATTTTTTCATCTTCAATTGAACGATAAAAGGTATGGTAAAGTAATATTTAATCTACAGTTTGAAACAGTGAAACATCTATGGAATTTTCTTATGTATGTGTTCTTTTGGTTTTACTAGACTGGCAAAAGCCTGTTTAAATAATTTACCAAGTTGGCAGAACTTTAAAAACAGCTTGTGTTTTTAGGATAAATCATGTCCAAATACCTCTTATAAATAATACAGTTGAGAGGATATCATAAATATACACATTCAGGTTAAGAAAGTGTTTTTTTTTTTCCTCACCCTACATGAAATGCTTGGTGGGAACTTTTCCCCACTCTTCCAAGATGGTTAGCCTCTTATATACAAAAGAAGTAATAAAATTGGACTTTTAATTACAATCATGGGTATAAAGGAAAAGTGATATTCTTGGGAATATGATTAATTAAAAACAAATCTTGGCAAGTCAGAAATGGACATATCTGAAGTAGGTGATGTGCTTACTTAATTATTAACTAACTAAATAAATTTTTTTTTGCTACTAAAACATAGCTGTTTTTGCTATTATTTTGAGAAAAGACAATTAAGATTGTTGCTATCTTAGGAAGATAGCGCTATGTGATGGAAAGCCAGCCTGTTGGCATCTACACCTGTGGATGGGATCCAAATTCTGTACCTTAAAAACTTTCTGACCATGGGCAAATTCTGTATCTTAAAAGTTTTCTGATCATGGGCAAGTTATTTCAACCTCTCTGAGACTCAGTTTCTTCACTTTTAAAATGGAAGTGAAAATGTAGGCTTTTGAATTTTTTTAAGAAAGTTCTAATATAGTTTCTGAGAACCTTTAAAATAAATATTGCCTTTAATTTTGGCACAAACAGTTTGAATTTGTAACACATAAATATTCTATGAGTGGTAATAATTTAAAAATCAACCAGGAAAACACACACAAGCCCTTGGAGTCAGACACCCTGTTTTTGAATCTGGTTCTTTCGTATTGCTATCTTGTGACTTTCAGCAACTTATTGAACTTACCTATGTCTGTTTCATTTTCTTTAAAATTAAGATAACACAGTCTACTTCAAGGATTGTTACAAGGATTAAATGACTGTGTAAGTAAAGTAGTGGGCCCAGAACTTACTATGTCATGGTTGGTGTACTAGTTGAAAATAACAAGTGACATACATTGAACTCTTGGTGTGTGCTATTGACTGTCTTAAGTGCTTGACATGCATTTAATCATCACAACAACCTATTACTGCCATTATCCTGATTTTGTAACTGAGGACACTAAAATTCAGAGAAGTCTAGTAATTTTCTCACAGTGAGAGAGTACATGATGGAGTCAGAATTTAAACCCAGTTGGAATGGGCTATAGAATCTGCACTCCTAAACTGATTGTGATTCCACTCCCATCTTTGCATCCAAATCTGGCCTATTTATTCTTCTGCTTTTCCCTCCCCTGGCCATTGACTCTCAGGTGGCTGTGCGTGGTGGCATTAAACATGTTCTTTGTGTCGTGTCCCTGCTTGAGCTGCAGTCTGTGAATGAACAGGAATAAATGGAGCAGCAGCTATTGTTTATTCATACAACTGTTATTTTCGCTTAAATATATTTACCTAGTCATTGGAAGTCTTGCACATTTGGCTTGGTTAGCTTGATTTGGGTCATTATTATTTAGCCGAGTAAATTCTTATATGCATGCTTGGCTAAGAGAATTATGACTCATGTTATCAATGCCTTTTCTTTGACTAGGCGGGAAGATGAAGTTCATGTTTTTTGGAGGGTTTTTTCTTAAGTTTGATATATAAAATTATGAGCAGCACTGTTAGTGGTAAAATGAAGACAAAGTAAAGTTTTTTTGATCTTTTACTGTATTTTGATGATTTAGAAGCTTAAGAAGTGAACCCTTAGTATTTTTTTTTAACTAAGCTGTTTATTGTAAGTAATAAATAGCTTTTAAATAGTTTAATAATTTATATTAACTAATTTAAAAATAATTTCCAGTCATTATTTAAATAACATTTATTGCAAAAATTCAAATAATTATTGATTGAGTACTGTTAAATTTTATGTGTTTGGTTGTAAAAAAACATGGGTTTGCTAATAGAACTTTAGTATATACTCTGTATAATTTTTTGACTCTTTGATTGATTAAGGCATGTTTGAATTATTTCATATGAATAATAAAGGAAACTAATGGTCTTTTTTTCCTCACTAGCAGGATCTTCACAATTCATGACACAAAGTTAGGTTAAGGAGAAAGGAGAAGTTAAATTATCTTTGCCAAGATGACTTCTTAGGAAAGGCTGTTAATCGGGCACAACCTTGATTAATAAATCCACTTAGAATATACTGCTGTGTATCAGCAGGTTGGAAAATAAACTTCGTAAATTATGCAGAGTGGTGTTGGTTTGCATTAACAGCAATGTTGCTGTTAAAGTTGGGCCTGGAAAAAAACACCAGTGTGTTCTGCTTCTACCTTTCATTACACCTAAACTGTGCCAACAGCAGACAGCCAAGACCTCAGAAAGAAAGGCAAACCAGGGCTGTGTTGGGCCTGTCAGTAGCAGAATTTCTAGAAACTTTTCTGTAGGGCTCTGTTAATGTTAATTTTATCTCCCTCTATTAGCCATATCTGTTTCTCCTGTTTATCTGACATTTAGAATGGAAAGAGAATCTGATTGGCTCAGCTTGGGTCAGCTGCCTAGATCATTGTGGGAGAGGTGTGTGTGCATGATCAAATATAGACATGGTCCTAGGGAGTCCCTCTTGTAATATGGCAGGCCTTCAGTACTTTATGCTTAGTGAGATAATGATTTTACTTAAGTATAAATGAGAGACAGGTGTTGAATCAACTAGGTATTTGCTTTGTAATCATTCAAAAAGATTCAGTTTCTTATTAAAGATGGGGACTTGAGCATTTAGGGATTATGGAGGGACCCCTGAAATCATACCATATATAGTAAGTAATCACCAGCTTTGACAATTTTTTTAATCTCTTGAGGACTGAAGGGGAATGGAAGAGAGGAGTCAGATGAGACAGTCATGGCTACGCCTTTCTCTTATAAGGTTGCAGGTGATGGCCTTCTCTCCTTGGCTTCTTCCAGAACTTGGAGTTCTACCAGTTCTGCCATAGGGCTGTTTGCCAGGTTTTCTTTCTTCCATTCCCTCCCTTTCCTGTGTGAACCAGTCGAATTCCTTCCATTACCTGCTAATGCAGTTGAAGTTACCCTTCTGCCACAAGAGCTCCTATGGAATATTATTGTTTTCTTGGTATATTTTAGGATTTTGGCTCTTTAACTCATTTCTTCCCTTGATTTCCTGTGGTGTGGGTATCTGTCTGTCTGCTCTTCTATAATACTAGAATTTCTGACAGTTTTATTATTAAGATATAACTTTCTAGCTGCAAATTTCTATTATATAACTCATAAAAAAAGCTTTATTTTCATAATGAGACTTAAACTAATTTTGAGCGATGGCAGTTGTTTTCTTAACGACCTGCCCCCTCTACTCCCAGTACTTCTTCATGAGAAAATGTATTCAAAAACACCTAGCCCAGTGCCTAACACTTGATGCTACTCAGATGATATTAGCCTCCTTTTTTCTTAATTTTTTAAATGATGTTTTTATTATAATTTAAAACTATTACATATCTAACATAAGTGGATAATGCAGATAAGCATAATGAAATAAAATGACACAGTTACCCTACTGTTAACATTCTGAATTTTCCCCAGCAAAATTAGAATCATATTGTATTTAGTTTTTTTTATTATTCTGTTTTTATATACATAACAAAAGTATTCTTTCATCACTAAATATCCCTTTAAAACATAATTTTAATGAATGTAATATTGTATTATATAAATGTGCCAAGATTTGTTTATTAACCTTTCTTTTACATATAGCATTAATGCCATTAAACTAATCTCTTATTCTTTTTTTTCTTATTTCTTTAATGGCTTTATAAATTGAAATTTCTAGTAAGCAGAGAGGAACATTTTCAGACTCTTGAGACATTAGTTCTCATGTATGTAACCAGTTTCCCATCTCAGTGGCCATCTTATCCTGTGTGTGGATACCTTCATGCCATTCAAGCTCTTTATTCTAGACCTTTTCATCTTTCTTGGGCTCTACCACCCACATAAGGATATCTTCCAAGTGGCTTCACTTCTCACCCAGCTCAGACTCTTACTTTCCTTACCCGACAAGGTGCCCCTCAACTCCACTGTGTGTGTGTGTGTGTGTGTGTGTGTGTGTGTGTGTGTGCGCGCGCGCGTGCGTACATGTGTGTTTCTTCCCCCCTTGATCCTGGGCTGTTGAGCTTTGGTGGTAAAAGGAAAAATACAAACATAACCCAACTGACTGCTTCTAATACCAGCTCAAGTGCGTCTGCTCTTCCTGTTGCCCCTAATCTAACACTAGTTAACACTGTATCCTGTCTCCCCTAGTGGTTGTTTCTTATCTTTTCTATTGTCTCCCATTCTCCAAACTCTCCAGCTTCCATAGCACAGCTAATGGTTTTGCCTACTGTTTAAATGAGATCAAGATTATTTGACACAAATGTGTTTAGCTACCTAATCACCTCAAATGTTTGAATATTTTTAGCTCTCCTGACTTTACTGCTTTCTTGAAACTCTCCTTGTTTGGCTTTTACTGTAGTATATTGTCCTAGTCTTCTTCCTATCTGTCTGACTAATTGTTCTGTCTCCTTAACCTGACTTTGATACTTCTCCTCTCCAGTGAATATATATTTCTCTTAATATTTTATTCTTGATCTCCTTAAGCTGTTGTATTTCCCTAGATTATCAGATTGCCCACATAATGTCCAAACACGTAGTTTATGCTGCTATGTTCCAAATTTTGTACCTTCCCAACTTTCCAGAACTCTAGCCATATCTAGTTGTCATGTAGCTCTAACAGCCGTTTTTAAACCTGTTTTATTCCATGTTATGGTCACTGATAGTGATGCAGTTCAGGTACTTGAGCCAGCAATTGTCAATTTAATCTTTTTTCCAAGCCCCCATATCTAGTAAGTTTACTGTTCTTGTACATTTTACCTCACAGACACTGCTCTTTCACCCCATTTCTCACTCATGCATAGTACAATAATGCCTATTTTATTCTGCTTTGAATTATAACAAATCTTTGAATTTGAAACTTCTTAGAGACAGATTCTACCATAACTATCTTTCTTTGCTGAATTAAAGGATACTCTTTGAGGCTTTTTTCTAAACTTGAATCAGCGACTTATTCTGTCATTAATTGGCTTTCCCTAGGCAATGGGAATTTGGTCATGATTCACATGATTTGATTATATGTGTGTGGCCTGTAATACACTATTCTTAGGGCTAATGCAGGAAAAGGTGTGGTTTTAGTTGATGCATAACCTGACAGAATATGTGGGAAGATTTTAGGTAGATTTAGCTGTCATTACGTATAATGAATGGAATCTTTGCTAATTAGTTATATTTTAGTATCTACAGATGATAACATGTTCTCATGTTTTCATCCAAATGTCAGAGGTTAGTTACACATGTATTCAATTTTAAAATTGAATTCTAGAAATCTTTTCTTCCTTGAAAAGTTATATTCTCCCCCCCAAAAGATTTCAATCTTTTAAAAGGTTTTTATTTTTTATTTTCTTTCTATTCAAGCAGCTTGACTTTAGTGACACTTTTGGTTATGATACAGTTCTGCTAGTAATTGATAGCAGAAGAAATTAATGACAGCTGAAGCAAAGATGTTGCTTATAATTTTCATATTTATTTCATGGTTTAGATTTCTTTCCCCAATTAGGATATCTCAACTTTGAATACTAACCTATTTCATGTCTTCTCCCCCAAATAACAGTAGAATTATAGGGGAATATTTTAATGATTGGATTATTAAAAAGCTTCTATGGTTTGACTTCTCATATGTTTTTTAGAGTTGTAAGCAAAGACTGATTTAGAAGAGTTAAAGCTTTGGTAAAATAATTTGGTAGTTTTACATTCTAAAGAGTTACTAGTTCTTGACATGTCCTCAGACTACTTTTTGTCTGACATCATCCTCATCATCTTCCATAGTTTGTTGTGTGATTAAATGATTCCACTTCTTCATTTGATCCTCATTATTAAAGTCACCTTGAGTGTTTGAGTTCTGTAGGTGTGTGTATGAGTGTGGGGGAGGTAATGGGCATTCAGAAACATTGGACTATATTTTGTTTAAAATAGGACCTTGTGAAAAAACAAGAATAGGATAGCATATAAATGGAAACATAATTGGAACATTTAGGCAAGATAGCAGGGTAGAAACAAGGTGTTTTAGGAGCTGTTATATGGACTCGGAGATTTTGCTGGGCATTCAGCAGACAAATTGGTTCGAGAGAAAGTAGTTATGAGCAAAAAACAGTGAAAACCTGTTTGATATTCAAAGCATTGAGAGTATTACTTTTGAATTAAACATTTTTAAAAAGTCAAAAGAATTCGTTTCTAGTAATTCTGGATATTTATCTGAAGGTTAATAAGTAACCTTAATGGTTTTAAGTGTTCTGTTTTTGCAATATGAACAGAAGTACTGGATATAATTTGGAGTGTGCACCATAACAACATAATTTTGAGAATTATATATGTTTTCTTTCATTGGTGATTAATATTTTATTCACTATTTTGCTCAGTAACTTTAATTGTGTTATATTGCTCAATCAGTCAGTTTCTCTTTTTTATCAAATTTATAGATAGGTCATTGTAAGAATGAAAGTGTAGGTGTCTGGGAAAATGAGATTTGGGGTGTTTACAGCTCTGTTTTCATTTATAAATGGTTAACATTTCTTAGAAAGTACTACATTGTTTATAAATTAAGAGAAACACAGTTATCTCCACACGATTGTTTTTGTTTTCTTCTTTGTATCTTTTGCACGAACATTTCTAGCTATCTTTATTGGGTTCCTTCTTTTTTCATAGTACATTGAATCTTTTTTTTTTATTTAAATAACATTTTATTTTATTTTTAATTAAGTTTATTGGGGTAACATTGATTAATGCAGTTATATAATTTTCAGGTGTACATTATAATTTGGCATCTATATATTCTATTGTGTGTCCATCACACAAAGTCCAGTTTCCTTCAGCTATCATATATTTGACCCCCTTTAACCGTTTACCTACCCCATCCTCCCCTACCTGCTACCCTCTGGTAACTACTAGTCTATAGTCTATAGTCCATGTCCATGAGTCTCTGTTTGTTTGTCCTGCTCATTTGTTGCTTTTAGGTTTATATCCCACATATAAGTGATATCATGTGATTTTTAACGTTTTCTGTCTGGCTTATTTTGCTTAGCATGATTATCTCAGGGTCCATCCATATTGTCGCAAATGGCAGTATTTCATCTCTTATGTCTGAGTAATATTTTATTGTATATTGTACCACAGCTTCTTTATTCAATCATCTGTTGTAGGACACTGTGAATAATGCTGCTATGAACATTGGTATACAAATCTCTTTTTGGATATGAGTGTTCAAATCTTTGGGGTAAATACCCAGTAGAGGGATTGCTGGATCATATGGTAGATCAATTCTTAGTTTTTTGAGGAAACTCCATACTGTTTTCCATAGTGGCTGTACCAATTTGCTGTCCCACCAGCAGCGTATGAGGGTTCTTTTTTCTCTGTATCCTCTCCAACATTTGTTATTACTTGTTCTGTTGATTATAGCTGTTCTAACAGGTGTGAGATGGTATCTCATTGTGGTTTTGATTTGTATTTCCCTAATAGCTATGTTGAGTATTTTTTGATGTTGAGTATTTTTTTTATATATTTGTTGGCCATTTGTATGTCCTCTAGGGAAGAAGTGCCTGTTCAGGTCCTCTGCCCATTTTTTGATTGGATCGTTTTTTTGTTGTTATTGTGTCAAATGAGTTCTTTGTATATTTTGGATATTAGGCTTTTATCAGAGGCATTACTTGCAAATATATTCTCTTATTTATATGGCTGTCTCTTTACCTTGTTGATGGTTTCTTTTCCTGTGCAGAAACTTTTTAGTTTGATGTAGTCCCGTTCATTTATTGTAGCTTTTACTTCCCTTGCGTTTAAGGTCAAATTCATAAAATCCTCTTTAAGTCCAAAGTCCTTGAGCTTAGTTCTTATATTTTCTTCTATGCATTTTATTGATTCTGGTCTTATATTCAGGTCCTTAATCCATTTTGAGCTAATTTTGGTGTGTGGTGATAGACAAGTCTAGCTTCATTCTTTTGTAAGTGGCTTTTCAGTTCCCAGCACCATTTATTGAAGAGGCTTTTCTTTCTTCGCTGTATATTTTTGGCTTTTTTTGTCAAAAATTATTTGCCCATACCAATATAGATTTACTTCTGGACTCTCGATTCTGTTCTACTGGTCTGTGTGTCTATTTTTCTGCCAATACCATGCTGTTTTACTTACTGTTGCTCTGTAGTTTAATTTGAAGTTGGGCAGAGTGATGCCTCTAGCCTTGTTTTTTTCCTCAGGATGGCTTTGGCAATTTGGAGTCTTTTGTGCTTTCATACAGTTCTGATGTTTTTTGTTCTATTTCTTTAAAAAATGTTGATGGGATTTTGGTGGCGATTGCAGTACATTGAATCTTTACGTTCCGCATATTGATACATTAAAAAATTATGGCCATATCATCATTAGTGAGTATGTCGTCATAAATTAATTTAAATATAGTTTAACTTATCAATTTAAAAATGAGATGATTGAGTCTAGAGAGATTAAGATTTTCCAAGATAGGAAAGAACTAATATTTAAAAGGAGGACTGACTATATTACCAGACACTGTCTTTTTACATTTTAGGTTTGTGAAGTAGGTTTTGTTGTCCCCATTTTATCGAGCCTCAGATGTCAAAAAACTTGCTCAAGACCACAAGTTTAGTCATGATGAAGGCAGGATGAAAATCCAATTCCCTTGCCCATCCCAGGGTCTTTTCTATGCCAGTCAGCAAACTTTAAGAACTGATCAACTAAGGCAGTGGGAAAAACAAAGGATTAAAAAATAACACTTCAAATATAACAAAGGGTATGTTCTGATTGATAACTTTTACTTTTATAAAAAGACTCAAAGATAAAAATGAATTATCTTTGCTTGTACAACTGTTAAATCATTATTGAAATATGGGACTTGCCATAGCTATAAAAGCAACATGACCTTTGCCTATTAGGGTCTTATAGTTGGTGATACGTGTGCAAAAAAAGTCACAAAAATTGTAGAATATATTTACTATCAATGTAGAAATGAAAAAGGATCACCAAGAACACAAGCATCTCTTTTACTTTTACTGTTTTTTTTTTTTTAAAGGAAAATTAGTCTCAAGATTTTCTTTAATCTCTTGCCTGAGGGTATTCTTCTCATTCTTTTAACAGACATACTCTTGCTAATACAGGTAGAGTACATTTGTTTTGTTATGTGATTGCCCTGTGAAGTTTGTGGAATGGGATGGGCCAAGCTAGGGAGGAGTTTGGGCTCTGTTAACTTTTTGAATTAAATTTGGTGTTTGTGAGGATTAATAACTTGCTTTTCAGAGCTTCTCAAATGAGATTCCAAAAAATAAAACTGTGAGCATGCTAGCACTAGGAAAAATTAAGACTTTTAATATAGTATTATTGTATGTCTATTCATTAGTTAAGGAAATTAAGTTCTTAAAATATATGTGCAACTCTGGGCCTCCATTTACCCTGTTTATATTTATTTGTGAACTCAATCTTTTATCTAAGAATTTAAGTTCATTAAACTGTTGATTACTGCCTTTCTGAAGCAAGACACCTTCTCTTTAGCCTTTTGATATCTGAGCCAGTGCTTTTCTGAGTGTGATGACCTAAGGGGTAATCAGATTGCCTAAGACTAGCTTTTCAAATTATTTTTCAGAGATACTTTTCTAGAATTCTTAAGTGCTACTTGTTTCCCATTTCACCATCTAATTATCTAGGTTTTAACATTCATACTCTTGATACCATCATATTCATTAATAAAAGTTTTTTTTTCCTTAGAAGCTAGAGATAATTGGCACATACCTAGACATTTTTTTCTCTATTTATAATCCTCATCCTCCTTCTGTATCCCTGAATTCCCCTCTTTCATCTCCCTCTCCCTATCCTTTCCTTCTTTTCCCTTTCCCAATTTTGTTTGTCTCAATGTATAGAAAGATAGGTGCGGGTAGATGATTCCCTGTAAAGAAACTGTTCAATAATAGAAACGTTATTTTCTAAGATAACTACTTCAAATAACTTTGGAGTCACCAGACCTGGGTTAGAATCCTGCTGTATAAAAGTAGTATATATCCATTGTTGGGAGAGTGGGGGGAGTAATATAGCATTAATGATTATGAAAAAAGTGCTGTTCTCATCTATACTTCTTGGAGATAATCACTGTTCATCGTTTTCAAGTATCCTTCTAAATGTTTGCTGTATGTATTTACATATATATTTAATGTAGCATATGACAGTCTTCAGTACATCAGAAAACATCTTGAGCAGGGGTCCTCAACCCCTGGCCACAGACATGTACCTGTCCATGGCCTGTTAGGAACTGGGCCACACAGTGGTGGGCAGGCAAGCAAACGAAGCTTCATCTGTATTTGCAGCCGTTCTCCAGCACTAGCATCACTGCCTCAGCTCGACTTCAGATCATCAAGCTTGAGATACTCATAGGAGCACCCATCCCTGGTGCCAAAAAGGTTGGGGACCACTGACCTAGTGTAATCATTTGGTTGAAGTTTAATCCAGTTTGTCTTACTAAATTATAGTATCTCAATTTCTTCTCATTTTTATTCTTTAAATTTTTTTTTCCCACTTTCAAGATGCTGTACCCTTACTTATTTTTTGGTTTGTTTTTTTTAATCAGTCTTAAACCTCTGTAATGGCTCAAAGTTCATTTATAAAGATAGGAAAGAAAATAATTTAGATAAGAAAACAAATGCAAGATGGAGAATATGGTAAATTAAGACATTTGCATCTTACAGCTTCAGTCATAGTTGAAGTAGTTGGCTAGACATTCTTCCAGGATTGGTAAGATTCACAATTATTAGAAATAAGCCTGTGGGAAGGAAACTTAGAATTGTTCTTATCATTATGGGGAGCATGGTAAGAGGTCCATATAGTATTGGCAGACATATTGAAGATACAGGATGAATCTGTAGAAGGCAAAATTTTGGTCTTCTTGAATTAGATTAAAAAAATAATAATAATAAAACTGTAATCTTCTCTGCTTGGGTAAAAGTACACCAGAGGCTTAAGGTGTTCAGGGCATCCGGAGTAATAAACAGAATGTTGATAAAATTGCTTACCATAGCCAGGCACCAGAGAATGAACTTCTCTCTTAACATGTAAAACTGTTGGCTGCACAGCAGTGTAAATCAGAATTTCAGAGACTTATAATACAGTGGAAAAAATGTTTTCTCTCTTTGAAGCAGATGATCACTTATGAAGAATATGGGTGGAAACTCATAGAACTACTCACATATTAATTACTTCAGTATTCCTAAGTCTGTCTAGCAATACAGCATTATTTGCTTAGGTATCCTTTTGTTCCCATAGAATGTCAGACACTTTTCTAAACACCCAAACAATGGAGGCATTGTGGGGGCGGGGAGAGTGGGCAAGGGAGAGCAGTTAGGAGGTAGCTGAAACCTGGAAGTAGCCAAAATATTAATAATATTTTTTAATCAGTTGGTTTTTCACAGAGAACTTGGCTTTCTCATTAATTTTATGTAGAAAAATTTTTTTTTAAAAAAAGAGACAGCTATTAAGTTTAGGTGACGTAGTCAAGTCTACCAAGTATTTATGTGTTGGATGTAGAATAGTGCCTTTGGAAAACTTGTCAAGTTAACTTGTTTTAAATTTTGTTAGCACAGCTCTGCAAATTATTCTTGATCTATGATCCCAAGTCTTCAGTCTAAGTTTCACTTCTTTTCTTGCTATATGATAATTGACCATAACATTACGTTTCTTTCAGGGAAAAAGCTCGACCTCAGCCACAAGTGTTCCATCTACTATCTTGCCGGATTTCAGTGTGAAATAAAGTGAGGGTTTAAGTCAGAAGAGGTCTTTAGAATTGTATCTCTGTCCTTCCTAGTATCCTGCCACCACCCTGATTTCATGATGCCTCTAATGTACTACTCACGTATCCTTAGAAACAAACAATTTTCAGAGACAGTTTAGTCTAAATTCAAATTTAAGAGTAATTATTATTTTTTAAAATGGCATACCCATCACTAAGCAGAACCCTAAACATCCCCTGAAGCACCTGCAATTGGGTTAATAGGCACCTTCGCAGTTTTCTCAAGAAATGGTATATTCACTCACATAAGTAAAAGGTCCATTCTGGTGGCATTTTCAAAACAACAAAAAAGTTTACTGCGAAAGAGTACTGATGTTTGCTTATAGAGACATTTAATTGCTTGTAATTGAAAATAATATCTAGTTAAAAAAAAGTTAAGATCACACAGATATTCACAGTAAAAGTCCTTCCTCTCACCCACTAAATCTTTGGAAAAAATTAATTTTTCAGTTTTTAAGGAATATCCCCCAGCATCACTGCTCTTTTTGTAGGGTTGCATTCTGCTGTTTACAAGTACCTCAGTCTTCAAAAAGCTTTTTCACTCTTTGCCACTGCTTCACTGCAAAGATTATTGGGCTTTCTGCACCTTTTAAAACTTGCGCTCTTGAGTGCTATGCTGGTGCCGCACTGAACCTGGTCATGCAAGGACTGACATGCATTTTTGATTTGGTCTATTACATATGCATTATTTTATTTTCCTTGACTTTAGGACTGAGGGACATATATTTCCATGTCATATCTTTGAGTCACCTTGAATTCAAACCAGTTCTTTTAAAAGAGAATTTAATGAAATCTTTGGTACATGAAAATAAGATACTGCCAAATAATCATTAAAACATACAGGTACCTTTTAGTTTTGGTTATTGTTTAACTAAAAAGTATGTAGTACATTGAAATGGTTATACATTTTAAAAATAAATTTTGATTGGAATGTGGGGAAACATGGTGAAGTGAGAGACGTCCTCAGATCTTTCCCCTTGAAACTACAATAAGCTGAACATCTAAAACTTAACAAAAAACACCCAAATGCACACTAGCACGTCTGAGCATGGAATTTGTGCAGAAGAGCTACCAGAACCCCGGCTGTCAGGCGGTGGACTGGAAGTAATAAAGAAGCTGCCTCTTACAGCCACCAGAGCTCCCTGCAGGAGGACGGGTAGAGGGGAAGGTGCAATGACTTTCCTGGATAGCCCTGGCTGGAAGTACCAGGACTCCTATGCAGCCGGCAGCAGGGCTCAGTCATCAGGGCAGAAAGCAGAGAAGCAGGATGGGACCGTAGAGAATCAACAGTTGATTTTTATTGGCCCCTATTGTAAAACCAAGGCTGAGCTGCTGCCCCCAACTCCCAACACAGAGGGCCCCTTCTGCCATACTGTCCAAGATCTAGCATCACGGAGCCCCAGGGGAATCTGAGCAAACACTACCAAAACTGTTGCTAACACTGACAGGGACTAAAACAGAGAATAGCAAGTGTGATTAAATATCTACAAGAAAATAAAAAAGACAGGCTTTATATAAAGCAGGGATCCAAGAGGCTTAGATGCCACATACTGAAAACCAAAAGAAAAACACCTTCTTTGCAGTAGGCTAAAGAGAGACCTTTATATAATAAATCTTACTGGAAAAACAGCAGAATATACTTTCATTAATGCCCAGGTGGAGAAGTAGTTCGTTAATCACTGTGAGCAACCAAGGCAACGAGGCATCTCAGAAAGAAAGGGAAAAATCTCCAGAAAATAAGCTTACTGACAGAAATATGCGACTTAAATGACAGAATTCAGGATGGTACTTTGGAATAAACTCGGATTCAAAATAACTCAAGTCAGCAATTCCAGGGATTGTAAAAACAACTAGATGAGCTGAACAAGGAGATTGAAACCCTCAAAAGGAACCAAAGAGAACTTCTGGAGATGAAGAACACACTGCGAGAGTTGAAAAATGAAATAACAAGCTTGGGAAATAAGAATCGACCAAATGGAGGAAATGATCAGTGATATTGAAGACAGAAATCTAGAAATAAATCAGAAGGCAGAAGAGAGAAACTGAAGAATAAAAACTAATGAAAGAGAAATACAAGAACTAGCTGATACCATCAGGAGAGAAAAATAAGAATAATGGGAAATACAGAAAGCAAGGAAAAGGAGCAGGGACTAGAAAGCGTTTTTAGACAAATAGTGGACGAGAATTTTCCAAATGTAAGGAATGAGCTGCAGCTTGGAATTCAAGAAGTCAACAGAACACCCAAATATCTCAGCCCAAAAAGGTCTTCACCCAGACACATTGTAGTAAAGTTACCAAAAATCCACAACAAAGACAGAATTCTCAGGGCAGCCAGGAAAAAGAAGACAGTAACTTATAAAGAAAAACCCATTAGATTATCATTGGACCTCTCAGCACAAACCTTACGAGCCAGAAAAGAATGGAATCAAATATTTAAACTATTATGTGAAAGGAACTACCAGCCTAGAATAATATATCCAGCTAAGCTATCCTTTAGATATGAAGGAGAAATTAAGACCTTTCCAGACATACAAAAATTGAGGGAATTCTCCACTAAGAGGTCTGCACTACAGGAAATACTGAAAGGGGTCAGCTCACCTAAAACAAAATAACAAAACCAAAAAAAAATTGGGAGTAAAGTGACTATCAGGCAAATAGAAGCAGAGCTGTGCAACCCTTACTAAGAACAGGGTGTTATAAATTTAAATAATAAGAGTATTACTACAGCAAGATAGTAATGAACATTCAGCATACATAGGGACAAATAGAAATAACAATGACTGAAAAGGGGAGGATTCAAAGATCCAGCTTTGCAAAGGGGAAAGGAGATAAGGCACATGCAGAAGAAAATGGATGACTATATATAAATAACTATTTTTTTTATATTTGTAATGGTAACCACACATCAAAGATTCAGAACGGAAGTGTATAACATAAAAAAAGAAGAACCATAAGCAAATCCCAAAAAACCCAACTAAAATAAAACAGAAACACAAGAACAAGGAAGCAAGGGAAACACAAGCTACCAAAAAGCAAAAGATAAAATGGCTATAAGACCTCATATTTCAATAATCACCCTAAATGTAAATGGACTGAACTCACCAATAAAAAGGAACAGAGTTACAGGAATGGATCAAAAAATAAAACCCAACCATATGCTGCCTCCAGGAGACATATCTCAGCTCCAAAGACAAATATAGACTCAAAGTGAAAGTGTGGAAATGATATTTCAAGCAAATGGCATTCAGAGAAAAGCGGGAGTAGCAGTACTAACATTGGACAAAACAGACTTCAAAATAAAAAAGATAAAGAAAGATACTGAGGGACACTTTAGAATGATAAAGGGAATCCGACATCAAGAAGATATAACACTTATTAATAACTATGCTCCCAATCAGGGATCCGTAAAATATGTAAAGCAATTACTAACAGAACTAAAGAGAGAAACAGACCAAAACACTATCATAGTAGGGGACCTAAATACCCCACTGTCGGATATAGACAGATCATCCAAGCAGAATATCAGTAAAGAAATAACACCCTTAAATGATGCATTAGACCAACAGAACA
Source organism: Macroglossus sobrinus (assembly GCA_004027375.1). Classification (NCBI taxonomy): domain Eukaryota; kingdom Metazoa; phylum Chordata; class Mammalia; order Chiroptera; family Pteropodidae; genus Macroglossus; species Macroglossus sobrinus. The sequence continues at coordinate 904 of PVKZ01001548.1, read as the reverse complement.
TAATTGACATATACAGAACCTTCCATCGTAAAAGAGCTGCTTATACATTCTTTAGTGCACATGGAACATTCTCAAGAATCGACCACATACTGGGACACAGAAATAGACTCAACAAATATGAGGGTTGAAATCATACCAATCATATTCTCTGATCATAATGCTTTGAAACTAGAGATCAACTGTAAAAAGAAAACAGAAAAAAAGACAAATAAATGGAGATTAAATATACTAATAAAGAATAACTGGATCAGAGAAGAAATAAAAAGGCAGATCAAGAGATACATAGAAACAAATGATAATGATAGTACAACATATCAAAACTTTTGGGGCATGGCAAAAGCGGTCATAAGAGGAAAACTCATTTCATTACAGGCCTATCTCCAAAAATAAGAACAAGCCCAAATAACCTAACGCTTCATCTTTTAAAACTGGGAAAGGAAGAACAACTGAGGCCTAAAATTAGCAGAAAGAAAAAGTAATCAAAATTAGAGCAGAAATAAATGAAATTGAAAACAAACAAAAAATATAAACACAACAAACAGCAGGGACTTTGAGAAGGTTAATAAAATTGACAAACCCCTGGATAGACTCACTAAAGAAAAAAGAGAAGGAACACATATAATCAAAATTGGGGATGAAAGGGGAAATTATGACTGAAATCGCAAATATACAAAGGGTCATGCAAGAATACTATGAAAAAGTATGTAACACCAAATTCAATAACCTAGAAGAAACGAACCAGTACTTAGGAAAATATAACATTCCTAGACTGAATAAAGAAGATCTGGAAAATCTAAATAGGCCGATCAGCAGTATGGAAATTGAAATAATCGTCAAAAACCTACCAAAAAGTAAAAGTCCAGGACCAGATGGATTCACCAGTGAATTCTACCAAACATTCAAA